>JANFOE010001386.1:5000-57291 GCA_025667525.1 Glebionis coronaria | reverse complement strand
ATATATATATATATATATATATATAGTATATATATATATATATATATATATATATATATATATATATATATATATATATATATATATATATATATATATATATATATATATGTATATATATATATGTATACATCTATATATATATAGGGGGCTTTCTTTTCAAAACCGATTTTAGTGAGAGAACTATCAGAACTTTTTTAGTTATATATATATATATATATATATATATATATATATATATATATATATATATATATATATATATATATATATATATATATATATATATATATATATATATATATATATATATATATATATATATATATATATATATATATATATATATATATATATATATATATATATATATATATATACATATATATATATATATATATATATATATATATATATATATATATATATATATATATATATATATATATATATATATATATATATATATATATATATATATATATATATATATATATATATATATATATATATATATATATATAAATATATATATATATATATATATATATATGTATATATATATATATATATATGTATACATCTATATATATATATATAAGGGGGCTTTCTTTTCAAAACCGATTTTAGTGAGAGAACTATCAGAACTTTTTTAGTCCAATGAGATTTTTCTAAGCATTATTGGTTTTTATTTATTGAAAAGGGTATAATTGTAAAAGACAAATTTTTTATATTTTATAAAAATAATTTCATTTTTTTAATTCTTTAATTTTGAATTTTTTTTTCTTTTTTTTGGTTTTTAAATTCTCTTAATTTTCAAAAAAAAAATCGTGTTTTGAAAAAAAGTCAGTTTTACATGTATGTTTTTTATATTAAATAATATACGTGTTTTTATACTTTACAATCTTTTAAACTTTTCTATAAACATTCATGTTTTTCGAGTTGTCACATGTACATGTATGTTCTTTGAATAATGTAAATTTATAACATTAAAAACATAGATGCTAAACACATTTCATATCAATTGAAATACAAATTACTAAAAAAACAAAAGTAAACATGCACTAATATTTAATGCAAATGAGCATATGTGAACAAAAATATGTATTTGAAGTCTCTCTTCCAAACATCTGTAGACATATTCCAAAAACATATATGTCCGCGTCCAAAAATATACATGTCCGCGTCTAAAAATCATACATGTCCGCCTCCAAAAACATATTTGTCCGCCTCCAAAAATAATACATGTCCGCCTCCAAAAATGATACATGCCCGTCTCCAAAAACATACTTGTCCGTCTCCAAAAATCATACATGTCCGCCTCAAAAAATGATACATGCCCGCCTCCAAAAACATACTTGTCCGTCTCCAAAAATCGTACATGTCCGCCTTCAAAAACATACTTGTCCGCCTCCAAAAACATACTTGTTCTTTTAGTTTCTCATGAAATTCTTTAAAGTAGATGCACGCCTTAAACGAACATACATGTAATTCGTTAAAAAATGTATTTCTTCCGACGCCACATACTAATTCGGAATTGCAACACTACAAAAGAAAACAGTTTGATGTCATATATCACATTAGCTACACATATTTTATTTCATAGCAGCAATATATCTAACATCTAAATAAAAATTATACAACAATAAATCTAATAAAAATATCACCAAACATAGATAATTATGTCAATGAGAAAGTGGGCTTTCAACCACATCCAGACCCACCCATAAGATATTTCAAAATGACATTATGAAATGAAGGTTCTATACTTATAGTCCTAAATTGATGCATGAAACATCAAACAATAAAAGACTTTTTAAAAAGCTTTTAACAATAATACTCAACCAAATAATCATCTATTTTTCACAAGACTTACCCAAAAAAGTTTTAATTTTTCAGATCTGTTATTTTTTTAGATCGAACCAAATATTTCATCTGTTTTTCATAAGACTTACCCACGATATATACACATCAATATTTATCAATTTAGATATCTTTAGTTAACCACAAATTTTTTAATTAGCTTTTTAGTTCACTGTTTAAAAAATAATTAAAAAAATCGAAGATCATGGATGCTCCATTTTGTTAGAACTAAATTTGAAATCAATAATACCTGGTCATCCATCGTGAATGGTAATTCGAGATCATGACGACTAGAATTTTTGCTAAGAAATCAATGAGAGCTCATAGCCGTAATAAAAATCTATATTTCGAATTGGTCATCCATAGTTTTTTCAAATTAAATATTAATTTTGCTCCATTTATTTTATAAAATATCAATAAATTTGACTTAGCATATAAATCAAATAATATCACTTTTATGGCCACCAACGAATCCATGTATTCGTTGTCCACTGATAGGTTTTTATTCGTTTAATTGAAGATGCTAATTCTTTAATAAAGAATTCAAAACCTTTTAAAAATATAAACCCATAAAAACAACATATGTGATTCTAAAATATCAAAATCATCCACATCGATCGAATGTGAAATAATTTTTTTTACAAGAGCCAAACAACCATTAATACATTAAAATATAAAAAAACAAATAAATCCACAAGATAGAACGGTGCTTTCTAACCTTAAATCATGATAAAAAATCTCAGATCTGGAACTCTGGGGACCGAAATGTTATTTATCAAAATAGAATTATAAAGATTGTTTGTTCGTGGGTATATTAATCAGGAGATGGGCAGATCTTAATTGATTTTGAGTTTAGAGAAATATGGAAGAAGAAAAAAAAATGGGACGGCAGTTTTGAGAGAGAAAGATTAATTAGGTTAATATAAATTAAAATTATTTTCATGTATGTAGAGAGATTTTAGCCTAAAGTTGAATATCAAGTTTGCCCTTATTTATTAATTTCCAGCTAAAATATTTATTTTTAATTACAAAAATGCCATTGTGCATTAACATGGTGTATATTGTGTATTAAATAGTGCAATAAAGATGGTTCTGATAGTTCTATCATTAAAAATGGTTCTGAAAAGAAAGTTACACTATATATATATATATATATATATATATATAGCGATAGGTTTTAGAGAAAACCTTCTTTTTGTAGAAAACTTAGAAAACAAAATCGCAGGGTACAAATTGTAAATTTCGAAACTTCAAGGAAACTAACGCAATAAACAATAAAACAGGGGTTAAATGCAAATAAACATAAAACTTTTTTACAAATTAAATGGAACGGATCATAGTTTTCATAAAAACACACACTTTAACACCGAAACACACACTACTCTATCAAAAAAAGTCAAAATCACTCGTTTGATCATGTAAATCACTCGGAAAAACGTAGCATTCCATAATAAAATCATACAAATACCACGATCTATTAAACCCCCTTATCTTGAATCAACAAATGGCGAAAAAAAATTTCAAACTGTAAGTTTTTTATTGATTATACATGTTTTTTTGTATAAATTGATAAAATGTTTGGTATTTTAATTATTTGTATTGTTTTGTAGCAACTCGAATAAGTCCAAGGACGTTGGAAAAGTGGAATCAACAGATATGTGATGATTCGGACGATTGTAAGTTTTTATTTATGTGTATTCTGTTAAAAAATTTGATGTTTTTTTATTTTTTTATTTTTTTTATTTTTTTGCAAATTAAATAATGCTGTTATGGTGTATACATGTTTTTAAGTTGTTATGATATTTTTATTATTATTGTTATTATATATATATATATATATATATATATATATATATATATATATATATATATATATATATATATATATATATATATATATATATATATATATATATATATATATATATATATATATATATATATATATATATATATATATATATATATATATATATATATATATATATATATATATATTGTTTGATTATATGATATATTTAATAAAAAATATTTGTTGTAATGCTGTAAATGTGTATCAGTCGGCCAAAAAACTTAGGATATCATGGTTACCCAAAAAACAAATAAGGATGTAAGAGTTGCTGAAATCCGTGCATCATTGTGTTTGCAAATTTGTATCGTGTTATGCCTTGTAAACGAAAGTTAGGGTGTGTTTGGCATTACAGTCACTCTAATTTGTATTATTTTTTTGTTGGGGTATGGTGAAAATGATATGGTCATGATTAGTTATTTAGAGACGGATAATGATTGGCATAATGTCACTGATAGTCTTATGGTTTTCATACTTTGATCATTCGGGTATTGGTTGGCCTTAAACTTTTAAGAAGATGTTATCACCCGAGTCAAGATTTTTATGTTTATGTTTAAGATGATAGATTAAGTCTTGAGGTTTAAGTATACAATCAAGTTAGGGGATGTTAGAACCCATGTATATGGGCGTAATTTTGGTATATTGTAACTGATTATAAGGGATATTCTAGGTTTGCTTATTGAAACTACTTGTTAATAAATGACTTGGAATTGCTTATCAAAACTGTAGTTTAAAAATAGGTTGTTTGGGATTGCATCTATTAGTTAAATTTCATGCATATTGTCGTTGCATAATAACTATGGCGTTTATATGTTAAAATTATATGCATCTATTTATTAAAGTTCATGCATACTGTTGTTGCATAATGATTATGGCATTTATATGTTAAAATTATATGCATATATTTTTTAAAGTATTATATGCATCTATTTGTTAAAGTATTATATGCATCTATTTGTTAAAGTTTTGTTTTCTGTTTGTTCCATGACTGAATCCACTGATGTGTTTGGAATGGTATGTTTGGATTATTGTACTCTATTTCTATAGGCCTTGTTGATTGATCGTCCATTACCATGGGTCAGTAGTTGACTAGTATGTATAGTCTTTGGTTGCGTCTTCAAGGAAATGTACCATACGATTTAGATTTTCTGTAATGGAGTTTATTGCTGCATATGATTCTAGTTAATTACTGTGATTGATGCCTTAATGTGTTCTCGCCCATTCTACTATACTTCAAGGGTCAGTAGTTGTCTAGTATGTGTATGGTCTTTGGGTTGTTTTACTTTAAGGAAATGTATATCATGGTCAATACAAATGTATGGTCTTTGAACGGCGAATTGTATTAAAAACACTACCAAGAAGCTAAAACTATTACAAGATTGCACTTGAATCCTGGTTTCAGAAAACATTAGGGCCGTATGAATTTGGGGCTGAAGAAGAGTTATTAATCTAATTATAGGAAAAGGAGACATAAAAGCTTTAGTAAATAATCGTCATTTATGGTGGCGTGTAGAATGTGTTTACTTATTGATAAGGTATCTTTTTCAACAGTAGTGTATGACTGTATGGTAGATTTAAAACAGTTGCTCGAAAAAATTAGACATATTTTAAGGAGACGGATGGAAACTGGTCGTAAGGGAAAATGTATGGCAGCCACTAAACTTACGTGGTTGCCAGTTTAAAGCTTTGCGAGTCTTCAGCTTTACCTTAAGAAAGTATTTTGCTTGCTACCTAAAAGCTGTCATCTACGCCGCAAACTAAATAAGATATAAGATTGCTGTATAGGCCGAAAAACACAAACAGTATCGGATATAAAAACTATAATGCGTTTGTTTCATTTGTTTGTTACGTTTTAGATCATCTGTTTGTTTAATATGTTTGTCACAATAAAACATATGATTTGCCGATTGACTAATTTGTTTGCTGAATTTCAGTTGTTGAACAAGAAGGTGACGATATATATATATTCATGTCAGAAACTGAAGAAGATGAATCGTATGAAGATGTTGGTGAACATGAGAAAACAGTAGTGAGTAAACAACCAAACAAAAAAACGAAACAGCGTGCAAAAAACTAAAACAACAAGATTTGCACGGTAAAAAGGTTGTGAAAAGTAAAAAGAAGATTAAGATTACAGATGGTGTGGAAGTAAAAGGGTCAACCACGACTATACCAGCAATCAAGCCAAGATCATCACCAAGAGATTTAGTGAAAATTTTAGGGAAGTTGACCGACATACAGAAGCAGAATTTGGTTGAGATTGGATTTGGTTCGTTTTTAGATAACAACTTCAATATTAACACAACTCCAACAAAATTAGGGTACTGGGTAGTTGATAATTTTGATCCAACCAACTCTATAATCAAGATGAGTGACGGTCGGGCCATACTCATAACAGCAAAGATGATTCATGACATGATCGGGATCCCAATGGGGACAAAGCAAGTCACAGAAGTGCCAACTGCAACCACAGAGTACCCACTTATAACCGACTGGCGACAATCTTAAAATTTTCCAAATGATAGGTTCACAATAAAAACCGTGGTTGAAAGGTTACTATACGAACATCAGGAGGGTCGTTTGTTCAAGTTAAACTTTCTGGTTGCGTTTTTTTCAATAATTGGAGAATGCCCGAAATTGGGAACGGTGAACCAGAAGTTTTTAGAGTGTATAAACAGTGAAGACGACATAAAAGATATGGACTGGTGCACTTACCTGTTGGGAGCGATGAAAAAACTAGAAGAGAATACAAATCATCACAAGGTTTCGGGGGCCCGTTGGTATTGATGGTGGTACGTGAATATCGTTGTTTTATTTTTCTATTATTTTTTTTATTATTATGTTTATTATTATTATTAGTTGATATTCTTATGGTTATCATAGATATTATTAATTTTGTTCATAATAAAAAAAATATAATAAAGTAATTTAAACAAATATAACATTTTTAAAAAAATATAGCATCATATTACACAAAAATATGCATCTGTTTGTAAAAAATGCATAAACGTTATTTTTCATTTAAAAAAACCATAAAAAATATCAAAAATAAAAAATTTATAATTCTTATATGTTGTCGCAACTTCTATATCTCAACGCAACTGTTGTTGATGATATCGCGAATCAAAAACGGGTTGATGCTCAAGAGCATATCCCACTGATGGAAGCAAATGAAGAAAGTGTTGATGCGGAAGAACATATACCGCTGATGAAATCATGGGACACAATCAAATTAAAGCATAGAGAGAAACTAGAATTGGGTATGGGAGGATTTGGTAGGCTACCTATAAAGAAAGGGTTTGAGTATATCATACTGCCACCAAAAAAGAAAACAACAAAAGCATCAATCCGATCGAGAATGGAATCACCAGGTAATAAAAAATATACCACATAATACAATTGTGTTGATTAATTATTTATTATTTTGTTTGTTTTTTATTTTTTCGGTATATATTTTAATCAACATCCAAATAAAAAAATATAAAAAATATGTTGCAGTTAAAGCATTGGAATATACCAAAGATGACATCATCCGTCATGTGTACACACCAAGGATTGATCTTGCGAATGGCATTTTTTTGAATGTTGAAAGTTCATACAAGATGGAAGCAATTAAGATATTTCAGAACAAGTCAGTAGAGGTAATCTCATTGATACATTTTTATTAGTTAGATGATGATTTAGATATATAAAAAAAGGAAATTTATGTACTTAGCGTATTAGGTTGTTTAGCTATTAGGATAATAGTGTTCGTTTTAGGGTCTTTTATAAATTTGCAGATGTTGATTGACTGTTTTTAGCCAAGATTATGTATTTTTTTGTTTATGCATCTGCTTAGGGTTTTATGATTATGTGTTATAAGCCCCAATATTTCGGCTTAATTTGAGATTTACATGATTATATAAGTTTAGTATGTATAATAAACTTATATAGCAACCTAATAAAACACAAAGTATAAAAAAATAAGCCGGATAATTGGGGCGTATTAAACATATGCCAAAATTAAATAAGATCACAATACCAAACAACACCGTTATGACAACGGTAAGTCAATAATATTTTCCCGTTAACAGCAAACAACACATATGAGTATATTTTTGTTAACATGGGGAATGTTGTATACATGAACAAATCATGTTTGTTTTATTATTCAAAAAAGGGGCATCTGTTATATGTAGTTAAGGCATATGTTAACAAATCATACCATTATCTTTATTGAACGTTTTTTACCCAATATAATTATGACACAATTTGTAACAGGAAATGATGAATGATATCAACAACACATTGGCATTCACAGAAGGTGTGCGAGACAAAGTCGACGAGATGTTGGAACTAGCAACCATCTCATATCCTGAAAACGAAGCAATTGCTGGTTTGATCAAATCAAGGAACGAAAAGATGGTGATTGCATTTAAATCTGGTAAAATAGCGGCTGAATTCAAACAGTTTAATGTGCATACTAATGATGACAATGTGGAAAAAGAACCAGTCATATCCATTACCGAAGAAACAGATGAGTTTTTGCAGCCACCACAACATGAAAAAAATGGAATGGACACAGTCGGATATACTGTAGAGGCAAACAAAGACAAAGAGACGAATGTGGCTGTTCACGAAAATGCAAATGATTTGGAAGACCAACGCTTGTTATCATTGGATGATATGAACGAAAGTCCAAATGATGACGAAATACAACCACCAAAAATGGATGAAAGCGTCACTGAAAATACAAACAATATGACGATTATGATGATACAAGAAACTGCCAGACGTGTAACTAGAAGCCAAAGCAAGGATGACAACAGATCCTTAAGCCAGATTTTGACTAAAAAGAAGACTCCAGCAAGCGCAATACGTGATGGAAAAGAAAAGTCTTGCAATATAGTGATGGAAGACACAAGTTCAATCAGCATGCTCGTGTCTGGAGGTAACAATCAACAGGCTGATGTAAGGACTGTGTCGGATGTTTCAAAAACCAAAAGGCCCGCTTTTGATTTCGAAGCGCCTGATTTCTCACCACCAACTTTTAATTTACTTACTCCAACTCCACCTGACCAAACCGACGACATATCAAAGGTGATGAGTCTCCCTATGCTTCAACCATTAGGGGTCGCTAGGAACGAATTGCAGAACAAATATGGAATAAACGAAGGTGTAATCAACCAAGCTCCCGTACGTGAAAACGTCAACACAAGGTCCACTAAATCCCCCCATATTTATTATCTTAGGAAAAACAAGAATATATAACCATGCACGTTTTGTTAATGTTTAACTATTCGGATATTATGTAGGTTTAATTAGTAGGATATTTGTCGTGTTGCATGTACATTAATAACCGTATGTCGTGTATTGTAGCTTGTATAATATTAACTATTATGGGTTGTAAAACATTAAATATTAAGTATTAATAATTTTGGTTTGTGAATTATGGTGTGTATTTATGTAAACAATATTATTATTATTATTATTTATTTTATTTTTATTTTTTTATATATATATTTTTTTATGATGAATACTAACTAATATATACACAATAGACAACAGATTGAGTTTTGTATTTGTGACATCAATTGGTATAATCTAAAGGTTTTATTTATATATATTGTATAATTTTAACTTAAGGATATAAAAAAAGCGCATCTATTTCATTTGAAAAAAGGCATACATTTGACTTGTAGTATGTGCATTGTTGTTTGTTTTGTGTAGGTTTGCACATGTGGATGTCCAAAAGGGGAACACAAATGACACAATAGAATCATCAAAGGAATTTGCATGCGTAAAAAAGATACACAATCAATCATACAACAAGCTTACACAAAAAATGCAAAACTTAAGTTGAAAAGGAAAGCAGAAGGAGATGTTGTAGATGTATACAATACGGTATCGACAATTGGTGCAACACAAGAAGGATCATTTTCCGGTAGTATGATTGGGCAAGACCAACATGATGTGAGACCAGTTGGAGCAATCGCAGCAGTTCCAATAAGCTATGTCATGCCGACAAACGATGGTGGAGCTCGAGTGAGAGATCAAAGGATTCGTGAATTTCCAGAATCAATGTGTTCGCCTTATATCGATAGAAAGGTTAGCATGACAAAGTACTTACAACATGATGAACAGCCAGTGGCTGACAGCATATTCACAGCAAGGCTTCCTGCAACGTAAGTATTATAATTTTGGCGTATCATTTGTTTTGAAATTATACTATAATTATATTAGGGCATCAACATAATAAAATCAGTGTATCTATTTGTTTTTTATTTTTTATTTATTTGTTAATTTTTTTATATTTTTTATATTTTAATATTTTTTTTATTTTTTATTTAATTTGAATGTGTCATTTGTACAGGGATATAATTTTTAAGTCACACAACATGAAAGTTCCAAGACCCGCTTTTAAGAGCATGCATACAGGATTTGCAGTAACAAGCGCCACCATTGACGTTTGGAGCATAATACAAAACCATGAAGAACGACTTAAAAACAAGATGAAAACAAAGTTTTTATACTGCAAAACTGGAATGATGGTAAGTACATAATATTTACCAACATAAATTTCAAATTATTATGCAAAATTTTATGTAATGCAAACTGTATAACGTGCATATAACATGTATTAAGATATCGTCCAAGATGGCAGAATTCAAGAGAATATGAAGGAAGCTTTGAAATATACCAATCAGGAAACTCTTGAAAAATTTGAGTTGGTAAGTTTTTTTCTAACAACAAAAAAATACATATATTTAATTTGCATATACAATAAAAATATATGAGTAAACATGAGTTTTAAACAATTGACTTAACGATTCAATTTTTTAAAACCAGGTATTCTTTCCAATAATGTTAGCTAAAGAAGGACATAGTCATTATTTTTTGATCGTGTATAATCTCAAGCCGTTTGAGATAGATATAATCGATAATGTGATGCACAAAGAGACAAACGTGTACAACCGATACGGTCAACTTCCGGTATTGCTGGTAAGATTCAATTTGCCATTTATGTTAATGATGTATTTAGTAACTTACTCATCATAATGATTATAAAAATATAATGTATTTGTGTTTAAAATGTACACTTATGAAACTAATGAACAAATAATTGATATGTGATAGACGAAACAGCTCGTTGCGTACCTTAAATCAGTGGATCACAAAAGTGCAGACAAAATATCTAAAACGATACCAAAGATTTTGGACATTCAATGGAAAACTGTATTCAATGAAATAAATTCTGGGATTTTTGTTATGTGACATATGGAGTTATACAATGGACGAAGAAAGCCTTTCAACGCGGGGTTCAAAAATGAAACATCTACTGTCCAAATGAAGCAAATAAATAATCTTCGCTAGAAATATGTTGTGAAGATGTTGACAACAGTTCTTAACGAAAAGAAGGCTCAAGTTGATGATGAAACGCATAGGTACACAAAGTTTAACAACAATCAAAAGATCAATTTTAAAGCATACGCATTCAACAAACTTCAAAAAAGAGTGACCAAGTATTATGATACTCATGAAACAACGATCAAGCAGAAGTGGGCATTTCTCAAGAAAAAAAGATGGGCTTAAGTTTTTAAATCGTCTATAAACAAGTTTATATGGAGTTATGGTTGTGTATTTGAAACTTTTATATACACGTACGTACCATGTATTTCCGTTAGTATGTCATATACGGGTGTATGAATTATTTACTGTTATTATGATTGTGGTATATCAATGATTTGTGTTTATCATATTATTATGGTAAAATTAGAACATCAGTTTGATATCTTTTAGTGCATCAGTATACTTTGGGGTGGAGTATTGTATTACAAGCTAAACTCCAAATTGTCAAGCTTATTATTTTTTTTATTATGTGTTAATACTTTATTGATATGTGGAGTTGGTGTGATTAGTTTGGTGTTGTTTTTGTTTTACATTGATTAATAAAATATCATTGGCTTGTGGGGTACCGTCATACCCAAAACAAAACTAAAATCTAAAAAAAACGGACATACAATATCCACCAAAACAGTAAATAACAAAGAAAAAAAAGTGAACCATTTCATTTTAATTCGAATTAACTTGCATAGTTTGTTTGTGTTTTTATATTATAAAGTTACTGTTATTATAGTTTAAACAAAGAAAAAATACAAAAAATACAAAAAACAAATTGTAACAAAAAGTAGAAGTCAGGACTCGAACCTGCACCCCCACTATCACACACAAACATACTCACCGTTGCGCCCTAGGGTCTTTATCGTTAAGATATGCCCTAGGGTTCTAATTAATGTTTTAATATATTGTTATACTGATTAAAACATCAGCACGGAAAAGGCATGTCAAGCCCAACTTTCAGTTTATATGATATTTTATAAAGTTATTGTTATTATAGTTTAACAAAGGAAAAAAACAAAAAAAAAATTGTAACAAAAAGTAGGAGCCAGGACTCGAACCTGCACCCCCACTATCACACACATACATACTCACCGCTGCGCCCTAGGGTCTTTATCGTTAAGATATGCCCTAGGGTTGTACTTAATGGTTGATCTAATTATATAAACATAAATTATTTCAAACCCAAAATAAACAGATTATAACTTATTGGATTTGGCTTTATGCGTTTTGACATTTTTACTTTAATAATTATACCATCTATGATTTATAGAAAATAGAATAAAACTTGTTGTATTTAGTAATTTATTTAATAAGACTAATTTAATTTTAAAATTGACAAGTTAATATAAAAAATAATAAAGAGTACTTGTAATGATGACATTTTAATTAATTGTATTTATTAATATATTAAGGCATCAGTTTAATAAATTTATAGGCATATATTTGTTAACAAAAAAAGGCAGAATTAACAGTATATTATATAAACCATAACAAATATTAAAAACATCAAAAAAAAGAAAAAAAGAAAAAAAAAGCAGATTAACCACACAATTATAATCATTAATAAAAAGTATCATTTGATTTCAACTGCGTAAAAAGACGAAACCAATGACAATCAATTACCATGAAACAATCATAGTAAGCACACTCATTACACATGAGATTTATTATGCATAAGTCTTAAAACTCATAAGGAAAAACATAAAATAAAAAACTGATAGTTTATGCAGAAATGACCATCAAGTTATCAATCTCTGTAGTCGACATCTGTGGAACGAGTGGTACGTGTTGGACGTCTGCTAGAAGAGGACCCATCAATTTCCTGGTTAGTGCAGGTCCTGGAATTGTGTCCTTCAGCCTTTCCACAGCTGAGGCAAGTTCTCCGTTTCTTTGAGGCAACGAATTCATTCCGGACCAACTCATCAGCATTCTTCCACCTTGAGCGAGAACCACTGCTCTTATTCTTTGACTGTCTGGGAACATGGATACCAACACTAACAGGCTTTGTCACACCAAGCATGGTACATAAAACTTCTTTTCTGTCTACACGCTTCACAACTGGTACATCTTCTTCAGCCTTAGTCAACAACCCTAACAAATCTGTCTTGTAATCATCCATTTTGTCTTGAAACGGGACCAACCTATCAACTGTATTTTCAAAAATCTGACGAAGCTCACGGACACCAGCAGCTGAACTAGACTCGCACATCTCATAGCTGTTATCAAACCATTCATTATGTTCAGTTTTGGCCCACCTGTCAAGTAAATACTCATTTGGAAATTCTTCGACGTTGTTCATCCTCAAAACATAAAAAATATGGCGACACAGCCACCCATACAATTCGAATCGTCTACAAGAACATGTGACTGACATATCGTCTCCATACATAACCTGAAAACAATAAAGTAAACAAACAATATAAAGATTAAATGTTTGTTAGGTTTGAATGTAAATTTTAGGTGATCACATACCTCATAAACTTCAAATTCATGTTTGTCGGTCCATTTTTTAAGTTCTATGTCACGAATGAAGTATTTTTCAAATAGACCGATTTCTTCAACACTGATAGACAAACAATGGTTCATAGAAGCCACATTTTCCTCCTGCACGTCATAGAAAACGTTCAAAGTGTACAGTTCAGACGCATCCTTCTCCATCCTGAGCCCAGTACGCAAATCAGGTCGGTTGACACGCGACTCATAATCGTTTTTTCGTTGAGTATACCTGTTAAAATATCGATAAACATAATTATCATATCGTAACACATATAAAAGGAAGAGTATAATAACAGATATACCAGCATATAACAAACAAATAAGGCATCAGTTTTAAAGTTTATTAAAACATACCTTTGTGCGTCCATAGCAGAATCATAATGGCTCAAAAACTCAACAAGTGTCAAATCATGGTTTGTCCATCTATTGAAGAAGCTATTTTCAGATTCGGATCTCGACGTAGTACGCATAAGACCAGATAAATCTTCATCACGCAGGAAAGCAGGAATCCATCTGTGTCTCATGGCAAAAAGGTCAGACAACCACTTATGATCAACAAGATCAAACTCCCTCATTATAGATACCCACTGTTCCTCAAACAACTCGGGCGATATGCGATCTGTCCAAACAATACTGCAAAACCGTCTCTTGAAATTATCTTGGCTGCAAACGGCATATCCAACCTGTTGAATAAACACAAAAGTAAAAATTTATATTTATATATATATATATATATATTATATATATATATATATATATATATATATATATTTTAATAAACATTATAACATCGTTTATAAACAACTATGTACATCAAAAAATTATAAATTTACCTTGGTCAACAGCTTCTGCATGATGTGCCACATGCAATAACGATGTCGTGAGTTTAGCAATTCGGTTTCGATGGCTTGTTTCATAGACGGGTCTTGATCTGTAACGACAACTTGTGGTGTAGTACCAAATGCCTTCTTGAAAGCTTGAATGAGCCACTTGTATGAGTTGACAGTCTCATCAGATAATAAGCCAACACCGAATCTCACAGAACGGTTATGGTTGTCGATACCAATAAATGGCTTGAACACCATGTTGTATCTGAAATAAACATGTTAAAAAAAAGGAATCAGAATGTAAACAAATAGTGCATCGATGTTATTGAATAATAAAAAAATACAACTAAAAAACATCATTATTACCTGTTCGATCTGAACGTCGCATCAAAAGAGATCACATCACCAAACCGCCTGTAGTTTCTTTTTGCAGTCTTATCAGCCCAAAAAAGACCACACAACGCGCCGCCCTCACCTTGATAATAATCCACAAAAAAATCACCACACATTTTCGCTCGGTTCTCTAACTTCTCAACAGCCATTTGTGCATCCCTATCCCCGATAAACAAATTCATATCACGCTTAAAGTTTTTACAATCAACTGCAGTAGCCCCGATGTTCTCAAAACCACCATACATTTCTTTCATAAGCTTAAAAGCCCTGACTAGTCCAACATTGGTGTTTGAAACTTGGCACAAGAATTGCTGTTTTGAAAAGTTCAGTTCTCTAGAACTCAACATATATTGTCGATCATCGGGTGAAACTAAAGGATGGTTGTGTTCTTCAATAAACCCATAAACCTCAAAAAGGTCACCATCTAACTTCCTAACACACATCCGAGCTAAACAATCAGTTTTAGACGATTTGTTTTTCCTAGGTGTCCTCTTATAATTTGTGTCACCACACTTACCACTAGCACTATAATCGACAGAAACATCTAATTTACCACCCTTACAACTGTAGTAAAAACGACTACAACCTAGTTACTAGATGCGGAATATTCGATCTATGAAGCAACCATCGACAGAAAAGAAAACCCACAAGGTATGAACCCTAATCGACTAGATTAGTATTATTGATAAAGAAGCGTTGTGAATATCGCCCCCCCTCATCTCCTTTTATAGAGATGAGGGGGAACCGACTGTTACATGCACTGCGGGTCGGGTTGGGCTTCGACACAGCCAACCGACCTTTATTGCTATAGGCTATTAGGAAACTCGATACCTATCCCTAGACACGTCTTAGGCTAATCAAGACTAAATACATAACAATTTCCACCTTAGGCTTATATTAGCCTATCCCAACACTTAGCAGCTCCAAGCAGTGTTGTAACTTGCGTCCAGGTACCACCTTCGTCAAGGCATCCGCAGCATTGTGTTCAGTACACACCTTCAGAACTTCAGCCGTCTTTGCATCCAAGACTCTTCTGATAAAGTGATAACGCACATTGATGTGCTTAGTCCTATCATGAAAAACATGATTCCGCGATAAATGAATCGCACTCTGATTATCACAATTAACTGCAACAGTGTTAAGCTTCACGCCTAACTCTTCCAAGAATCCCCTTAGCCAAATATCTCCTTTCACAACCTCCGTAAGTGTCATATACTCAGTTGTAGTTGCCCAAAAAGCCTCCTTGTGCTGCAACTTAGCTTCCCAGCTCCTCGCACATCCATGTATCAGCAACCCGTACCTTGTGATTCATCTACCCATGACAGTGATCGATCTACCCATGGTGTAGTCAAAATCCACAAAAACTTGTACGCATGTCTGTAATCCACGATCAAACCTATACAACATACTCACATCTGCAGATGCTATGTCAGGTCTCGTGCAGACCACCTGATACTCATGGCTTCCAACCGTATATATATATGACCACTTACTATTCTTTATCACATCACAGTCCCCTGATAGACTATCCTCCAACGACAGTATGGAGTGTCCCTTCAACAAAGTCTGTACTAACTTTCCGTTGTAAAACCTGGACTGTGACACCATCAGAGTATTACCACTCTGATTCCTGATGATCTTAATACCAAGTATATTTCCCTTTGCTTTTACCAGCAAATCCTTAGTAACCGAGATCTCAGCCTTGCATCCGCAAGAAAATACCATACAATCTATATAGAGAAATAGATGTATGAACATACCTGGTCTATCCTCCCAGTAATAACTGTATCTGTCGTCACTGCTTTTCCTACAACCGTTGCTGAGCACATGCACATTTAACCGAGTATCCATTTCTTCCTTCAATCCAACCATCCACTTGGAAAGAACCTCACAAGCAACTATATCATTGAAAGTCAATGACTCGTGTGCATATATCTTCTCCACTGCAGCAACTGCAAAAGCAGCATCATTACTGTCTTCTCTATACTTGAATAGTTCATGTGCTAAGTGTTGCTCCATATCACATGCTTGATGATAGTATATCAAATCTTGAGTTTGTACTTTCTTTGGAACAACTACATGACCAACATTCCCCTGAGGTTCCACCTCAAGTGCTTGATCCTCTCGATATTCCACCTCAAACTCAACTCCTTGCAACACCTGCACTGAACTTGTACATACACCAGAACCAATGAAAGTTTTCTTGTATTGCCCACTTTCATTGAAACCCATATTCCTGTAAAGCACTCCATTTGAAGTAACGTCATCTAACCTCCAAAGTTGATAAACATTCATACCCTTACGGTATCCCAGGAATATGCACTTGAACTTAACTGGTTCAAGAATCCCTTGCTCAATACTAGCAAGCCAACCAAAAACGCCAAACATATCTATAGTCTTCTTAAATCCAATCACTGCTGATGGTGACCTATTATCTAGATATGTGGACATGGTTGTATCCTCTGTCCAAAAAACCTTGGACAGACCAGACTAATTCAGAAAACAACGTACCTTATCCAAGAGTGTCACGTTCGTCTCCTCAACCAACCCATTCTGTTGCTGTAACCCTGCAACATCCAAATGTTTGGCGACCCCACTCTTCATACATTATTGTGTAGACTTCTGATTACAAGAATCAAGAACATCACCTGTCTTGATCTTCCACCCAGTCTGAAATTTTCCTAACTGCTTCCTACCCTTCATTGTCTTCCCGGTCATAGCCTGACCGTTCAGGGTATATACGCAATTAGCCCTTCTGGTTCCTGATAGTACCACCAGTGAACCCTTTATAACCTTGATCTTGCCCGACTGCATCTTCACGGTAAAACCCTCTTTTTCAAGAGTGCCCAGCGATAACAAGTTTCGTTTTAATTCTGGAACATACCTGACGTTGTCCAACAAGAAACTTGATCCATCCCTAATTCGTACTCGAACCTTTCCTGTCCCTCGTACACGGCATTCCCTACCATCACCTAGTAGTACATTACCACCGTCATACTCCTTAAAATCAACCAAGTAATCTCTCCTTTGTGTCATATGGTATGAGCCCCCTGAATCCATGATCCAGTCCAAAAGTTCATCAACACTCATAGCCATCATAACATCAGCATTGTCATACCCATCAGCTCCAGAACCGGATACCTGATCTTTACTCCTGACAAAACCTTGAGATTTCTTGTGATTATACCTGGGACAATCCCTCTTCAAATGATCCTCAGACTGACATACATAACACCTAAGTTTGTCGCTCATTCCTTGTGACCTTGACAACAAACTATTTGCACCCTGCTCCATATCTCTCTGACTGGATCTCTCCCTCACATACAACCCTTCACCACTATCACCCTTTGCTTCCGTCATCTTTTGAAGTTCCCTAGAATTAAGTGTCGCGAGCACATCTTCTAGCTTCAAAGTATCTCGACCATATAGCAAAGTCTCCACGAGATTATCGTAAGACGATGGTAAAGATGTGAGTAATAATAATGCCTGATCCTCATCCGATATAGCAGTATCTATAGCCGCTAAGTCACCCACGAGCTTGTGAAACTCATCAATATGTTCAGACTGACTCTTACCTTGATGCATTTGAAAAGTATATAACTTTTTCTTCAAGTACAAACGATTAGCTAAAGACTTTGTCATGTATAAAGTCTCTAACTTTTTCCAAATCCCCGATGCAGTCGTCTCTTTGGTGATCTCCCGTAGGACCCGATCATCCAAACACAAGATCAATGCGCTGTAAGCCTTTTTCTGAATGACGTTATCGTAAGCCACTATTGTGGTGGCGGGTAATTCTTCCAATGCTGCATCTAATTCCAGATGTTCCAGCAAAGCCTTCATCCTTACCTTCCATAACCCAAAGTCATTCTTCCCATCGAATTTCTCGATGTCAAATTTGCTCAGCGTCATCATATTTTAACCCTTTGCTAACCGCTTAACCTTTTGTGAATTTACCTACACAAAAACACGATCTAGCAAAGTATCCTGTGTGTAAAACACCCTTGCTTTATCGATATAACCCTAAGATAAAAATCTTAGTAATCGATCAAACCAAGTAACCCTTCAAAAGTAAAACCCTTCCTTACTCAAATATCGACTGAACCTTGGAAATAACCTATCCAATAAATCGACAATCCTTGAATCAAGAAAGTACCCGGCGCCTTTTGAAGTAACCCTTGTCGTACTTTTAATTTTGCAAACCGATCTCTAATAACCTAAGAAATCTTGCAACCTCGACAAGTCTTGAACGCTTCTTTATCCCTTTATTGATTTGCTAAACCTTGTGAAAAAACCCTCACAATCACAAATCAACAAAGTCCCTTCGATAATTCGCTAAACCTTGTGATATAATAACCCTCACAATCACGAACTACGAAGTCACCTTGTGTAAAAATACCTGAAGTAATAATACTACCTTTTAGTTTTATATCCAAAAACCTTTGGCCCAATATATATATATTCAAAAATAAACTAGACTAGTTAAACTTTAACCAGCCCAACATAATCGGCCCAATAAGGAAATTAAAACCCTTCCGTATTATTTACTTCTTTTGTTGACTTTTATATAAAACAAAACCAACAATGCCTTTGTCTTCCTCCTGTCTTCTCTGCAACTCACGATTGAAGAAAAAAACCACAACCACCAATCTTTTCGATCTTCAGTGGCCAAACAAACCAAATCCTTCTTCAATCGATTAACCCTGCTGCAACCTTGTCTATCTAAACTCGATCAACAACAACACCGACTTCGACGATCGATTCCTAGTAAACCAGCGCCCGCGAAACCTGGCTCTGATACCACTTGTAGTAAAAACGACTACAACCTAGTTACTAGATGCGGAATATTCGATCTATGAAGCAACCATCGACAGAAAAGAAAACCCACAAGGTATGAACCCTAATCGATTAGATTAGTATTATTGATAAAGAAGCGTTGTGAATATCATCCCCCCTCATCTCCTTTTATAGAGATGAGGGGGAACCGACTGTTACATGCACTACGGGTCGGGTTGGGCTTCGACACAGCCAACCGACCTTTATTGTTATAGGCTATTAGGAAACTCGATACCTATCCCTAGACACGTCTTAGGCTAATCAAGACTAAATACATAACAACAACTAACACTATCACCAACAGAAACATCGACATTTACGACACCATCAGGATTAACGTCAACGCTCTTACCCTTATCACTAACGACCCTATCAACATGAATACCTTTTCCCTTATCATTAATGTCGACAGCTATACCTTTTCCCTTTCTGTAAGTCCCTAATCAATGCTAGAAACCCTAATCTAAACTAATCAACACAAGGTATTACTTTTCAAACGTAATCTTATTATTGTATAATAAAGAATTACAAGTGTTATGGATAACACCGTTTGATGACAATGTGTTGTGCACACTTTGAACAATTATAAACCCTAACTTATGAATACAGTCGCAGCTGTTTGATTCTATAAGTTCTATGCAATAATGTTATGAATATCTCAAAGTGTTAAAGATTAATGAATGGATACACATCTTATTTATAGTGTTACGAGATTGACCTAAATGGTACTTGATGGTGACTACACAAGCTTTCACAAGTTCCCACATCAGTCACATGATGTTCTTCTATTCTTGGTAGTCTTCCATTATGCTTTAAGGAAACAGTTGTCAAAACAGTTTCCTTTTTCTTCATAGTCTCGAACACACAAATGGCATGTCCAAAGTGTGCTGAGTGTTAACAGGGTATTGCCACCCCTGTTAACCCTCAACCCCTTAAAGTCCCTGATACATCTTGGCTGTTATCCATCACAGCCAATGAGTATGTCTTCAAGTAATCTTTGACTTCCTTGACAATGTCTCTGACATGGACTCCTCTGAGGTTGCTCACAGAGACTTAGATCTCTGTAAGTCTTGCGATACTTGCCTGCCTCCTAGGCACATGCAAGGGACTATCTAACAGTTTAATTATGTTTAAATCTATGATCAGGGAATCTAACAAGTTTAGATTCCAAACAATCTCCCCCTATTTAAACATAAATATTGCTAGATCTAACTAAGTTAAGGTAAGTGAGTTAACAGCTTCTCCTTACTCATAACAGATCTAAACAAACATACCTCATGATTTTATTAATACTTAAAGAAAGTTACAAGTACATTACATAAGTAAAATAAAAGATGAAGGTAAAATTGGGCTGTGAACATCTTCAATAGTCATCATTTTTAATCCTTTCTTCAGCTTCAGCCAAGTCCAATCTGTTATCCAATTCTTCCTGCAAAGTCTTTGCAAACTTCTTGGAATACTCTGTGTTGATCTTGAGTGACTTCTTGTGACAAAGTAGCTGAATTGTTGAAGCTAAGCACAACTCATCTTCTCTTTGAAATGCATACTGGCAAGCCCTGTTCATGAATGCCATTCCTCTTTCAGGCTCTGTGTATGTCTGACCATCAACAGGGCCAACTATACCATTGGGTAGGATCAAATCCATGTGCATGCCATCCACTTGAACATCATCTGTAACAAAAGTTTCTTTAATAAGTTGAGAAACTCTTCTTCTTTTGTTGCCAGTCTTTGGGGGTTCTTGTTCAAAAAGCTGTGGTGGGGGATCAATCTTGAGTTTGGCAGCTGTTTCTTTGATCCAGGTAAACTTGGCCTTAATAGTCTTAAGCAGAAGAAAATTAGCCTGTCCAGTTCTTTTGGCAGCTAAGGCTTCAAGTTCGAACCATTCAGATAACCCAAGTGTCTTTAGCCTGAAGTTGTCAAACACATTCATATTTCCCTGTTGGTTATCCCTCCATAATATCATATGTGGGGTGTTTGTGGATTTATGAATGGTGTATTTGAACTTGGTTATCTTGCCAGGTGCATATCTGTTGTTAACGCAGGCATCATAGTCAGCTTTGACTTTCCTTAGTTCCTCAGCGCGTTTTGCTTCCATTTCCCTCAACCTTTGTTTTTGCTTTTCTCTTTCAGGTGGAGTCATCTTCCTTAGAGTAGCTTCATTCAATTCTTTGGCTGTCTTGAGTTCATTTAATCTTTTGAATTCCTCAGCCTGTTTCTCTATTTCTTCAGGGGTTAAAGGAATCTCATTGGAAGGTGTAAAGGTTGAAAATTGGGAAAGGTCTGTGGTGGATCCTCCTGTCTCTACCATCACAGCTATCTTCTTGAGTTTGGTGTCTGTGTCAACCAAAACTATCTCCTTTCCTTTCTTCGAGACAAAGGACTCCACACTTATGTTTTTCAAAACATCAGCTCTTCTGATAAATGCTGTCTGAGCCTGAGTTTGTATTGCTTTGGGAAGGGAGCTAACAGTGAACTTTAGCTTCTTGGCAGCTGGTTCATCTTCATCCCCAGGCTCGCTGGTGTTAACCAAAGCCAGGGACTTTGATGAGTCAGCTCCATCTTGATTCTGTTGCTCCCCCTGAGTGTTATCCTCATCATCAGGTATGTTGATAGGCGTGATGACTTGGAGAGGAAAAGGTGTAATGGTGTTGTCAGCTGATGATGAGCCTTATTTAGCAGATGCAAGGTTAAGTGTTGTTTCTTTCTCCCCCTCACGTTCATCCTGGCTACACAGACGTTTGGATGAACGTGTTTGAAAATGCCTTACAATCTGTTCAACAGAGGCAGCCATAGCACGTTGCCTTTTCCTTGAAGCCCTGGCAATCTTCAGCAGAAGGTTGCCATTTGCATTAGTATTAGCCTGAACTCGACTGACAATGAAGTTTGCATGGCGGTATTGCCTGTTGCGAACAGCTTCAAATTGTCTGTGCATAGTTAGCTCATGCTCATGAAGTAAGGCAGGGACCTCTGAGTCAATGACATCCTTCATTCTTGTGGAAAGGTGACTAAGTCCCTATGCTACACCTTTTCTTGCACCATCCTTGATGGGTTCAGTAACCGCCTCAGCCATAGCCTTTTGTATGATTCCTGAAAATGTAACAGTGAAGTTGTGCATTTAAGACTTGATCACATCCAGCTTCCTTGATAAGCGTTCAATATCAGATTGGTGATGAACAGGCTGAAGATTATGGATGTTGAGGCTTTGTTGAGCATAATCATCCCCCCTGGGAAAATATCAAAGTTAGTTTGGGCAGGATGATCAAACATGAGAAACTCCATTGTTAGATCATAGGCTGGGCGATGGAAGACTGTTGTTGTTGAGGTAGCAGAGTTTGGAGTAACAACAGCATCCTTGGGAGGAGGAGTATTATTTCCAGCTGGTGTGGACACAGCTATTTCCTTGGGAGGAGAGACATATTGCTGATCTTCCTCATCTTCTTCATCCTCCTCCTCAAACATCCCTACAGGAATTTCATCTTCAGGCATTGACTCAAGATCAGAGACATCATCCTCTAATGATAGCATTTCTTCATCAGTATTTAGCAGAGGCTCATCGTCATTAGGTTGATCTTGAGTAATTGTATCAGCCTCCTTCTCTTTTTGTACCTAGGATTCAATGACTGGTTGTACAATTTCAGCCTGCAAATTGTTATAATTAGTAACAGGGAAAAAGATAAGGGGAATGGTCGCCATTTCGCTGTCCCAAAGAGGCTGAGGGTGATTACTCAGCCACTCCAAAGGATAAATCCTTGGGATTCTTTTAAGTGTGAAAGATATATGGTTAAAGATCGCCATTCGCTGCCCCTAGGAAAGCTGAGTGTGATTATTCAGCCCCCCCCCCCCCCCCCCAAAAGGTTAAAACCTTTGGGACTCTTTTGATTGTGAAACATATGTTTTTTATGGATCGCCATTCGCTGCCCCTAGGAAAGCTGAGGGTGATCATTCAGCCCCCCCAAAAGGTTAAGAAACCTTTGGGACTCTTTTAAGAGTGAAACATATGTGGTTTAAGGTCGCCTGTTACGCTGCCCCTAGGAAAGCTGAGGGTGATGATTCAGCTCCCCCTGAAAAGGATAAATCCTTTGGGATTCTTTTAAGGAGGGAACCAAGAGGCTGTGTGAAGTACAGCTGATCAAGGTTGAGACATAAGTGTATCCAGGTTGTTGTTAGCCTGAATACTGTCTAGAGGGTGCAGGGTCATCGGGGTGCTTTATAAACACAAATGAATCATTCCCTGGTGCAAAGACAGAGTGTACAGAAGTCCTAAAGAGTTCTAAGTGCATAGACAGACTTCTAAGGGTCGAGGATTACCCTAACTTCACCACTCTCTCCTATAGACAATTGAGAGTGGCTGCTTGTGAACCTCTAAAAATGTACACTGATTACCTGTGAGATATCAGCTGGATTAGGCTGGTTTCCTGTTGTCTCAGCTGACTTTGAGACACTAGACCCCTGTTGTTGGTCAGCAGAAGTATCTAATTCCACATGAGTATCTGGAACAGAGGAGGTGTCAATCTTCTTTCCCTTGGCCTTAGAAACAGTTTTGGGTTAGGAAGAAGAGGGGATTTTCTTCTTCTTAGGCTGTTGGCCAGAAGAAGCCTTGGACTTCGTAGTGTGCTACCCAGAGGTCAAAGACTTAGACTTGCCAGACACACTAGAAGTATTCACCTTCTCAGAAGAAGGGAGCAAGGACTTCTCAGCTGTTGGTTGTTTGTTGGCCACGTTCATCATATGAGAGGTGACAGGGAGATCTTCAGCTCCTATTTCTTTGTAGATGGCACCTGTGATGCGGTAGGGCTTCAGAGCAGTCAACTCAGAGTTGTGGTAGTTGTCTCCCAACAGACTTTCAAAGATCAGTGACAAAACATAGCAGATATTCTTTTCCCTGACATGATTTCTTCCCTTCAGCTGTTCTACAAGGTTGGAAAAGAGAATGCTCCCAACATCAACATCAGCTCCCCAGATCAGCCCATATGCTATAGCTTGATGGTTAAAGGACATCTGATCTTGGGATCCCTGCATTCCTCTCAGGGATTTAACAATGTGGGTGAAGAGGACACGCCACATGGGTGTAAAGTATTTAATCTTCAAAGGAGATTTTGAGAGGACCTCAGCGGGTGTAAGGGCAGGGTTTACATTATGGCTGGGTTTGAGTGTGGCCAGGGCATCCTTAACAGCCTTTTTATCAACAACCTTAAGGCATTCATCTCCATGTTTCAATCCAGCCACACTCGAGAAATCTTTAAGGGAGAAAGCAAATGGGTGTTCATTGCATGAAAGGCTAAAGGTTATTGTGTCATCTACCACTTCAGCAGAGTACCAGAATTCCCTAAGTATTCTTGGTAGAAGGTGGTTGGGGATTTGGTGAAGGCTTCACTTAGGTCACAATTTTGCATGAAGTTGACCTGATCTGAGTATGTGTTGTTAGGAGCCTTAATCCATCCAATGGCGTTGTTGGAGGCGAGGATGCTTTCGTTGATCTCGAAGTTAACATTTGTTGCTTTGGGAACGGAAAATGCCATGGATTCAAGGTCGAAGGTGAAAGAAAATGGAGGATGGGTTAAGAGAGAGAAGCACTTAGAGAGAGAAAAAAGATTTGAGAAATGAGAATAGTAGTGGGTGAGAAGAGAAGAGAGACAATATATATATATTCAAACTAAGTAAACAGTTATTCAACCGCATTAAATGCAAAGTGAGAAAATGACTGCTCAAGTGGGTCCCTTGACCTTTCAAAACTTATTAGTCTCCTCGTTATTCGAAAAATAAATGATTAAATATTTGAGAATGTTTTTTGCATTTACTTGGAAAGTAACTACCTAGTTTAATGTGAAAAACATTTAATATAGAATCAATCATTTAATGAACACATTTAATATCAAGCCACAGGCTTTGAGATATTGAGCATCCCTAGCTCAGCAACTAGTCTGTTGAACGAAGGTTCAGCCAAAGGCTTTGTGAAGATATCAGCTAGTTGCAGCTCTGTGGGAACAAAATGCAGCTCAATATCTCCCTTCATTATATGATCCCTGATAAAGTGATACCTGATATCAATGTGTTTGGTACGAGAGTGAAGAACAGGGTTGTTGGATATGGCAATGGCGCTGGTGTTGTCACAAAAGATTGACACTTTGTCATATAAAATTTCATAGTCAGCCAATTGACTTTTCATCCAGAGCACCTGAGCACAACAGCTGGCTGCAGCGACATATTCTGCTTCAGCTGAAGACATAGCCAGAGAGTTTTGCTTCTTAGCACTCCATCCAACCAATTTTCCTCCTAGGATTTGACAGTTGCCTGAAGTGCTTTTCCTGTCAATACATCATCCAGCATAATCTGAATCTGAATAGGCCTTGAGATCAAAGCCTGATTCCTTTGGATACCAGAGACCTAGGGATGGTGTTCCTTTAAGATACCTGAAAATTTTCTTAACAGCCACTAGATGGGATTCTTTTGGGTTAGCTTGGTACCTTGCACAGAGACATGTGGAGAATTGGATATCAGGACGACTAGCTGTTAGATACATGAGTGACCCAATCATGCCTCTATATAAAGTCTCATTAACAGAGACCCCTGACTCATCAGGGCCCAAGTTGTTGGGTGGAAGCATGGGGCATTTCACTGATGCACAATCAGCTAAGTCATATTTTTTAAGTAAATCCTTAACATACTTTTCTTGACAAATTGAAATTCCCTTAGGACATTGTTTAATTTGAAAGCCCAAAAAGTAAGTTAATTCACCCATCATACTCATCTCATATTTCTTGGTCATTAATTTAGCAAAACGTTTACTAAGATTGACATTTGTTGACCCAAAGATGATATCATCCACATAAATCTGCACAATGATGAAATCACTCTTATCCTTGAATGTAAAGAGTGTTTTATCAATAGAACCCCTGACAAATTTATTTTCAGTTAAGAAATTAGAAAGAGTTTCATACCATGCTCTTGGAGCTTGTTTCAGCCCATACATGGCTTTGTGTAGTCTGTACACATGGTTGGGAAACTCGTTGTTCTCAAATCCTTCAGGTTGTGCAACATACACTTCCTCAGCCAAATCACCATTAAGGAATGCACTCTTTACATCCATTTGATACACAATGATGTTCATATAGGCAGCATAAGCAAGGAAGATTCTGATGGCTTCAAGTCTTGCAACTGGAGCAAATGTTTCATCATAATCAATTCCTTCAGTCTGAGAAAACCCCTGTGCCACCAGTCTGGTCTTGTTTCTGATGATGTTTCCAGTTTCATCCATCTTATTTCTATAGATCCATCTAGTGCCTGTGATATTCTTTCCAGGTGGAGCTGGCACTAGTGTCCATACTTTGTTCCTTTTGAACTGATTGATTTCTTCTTGCATAGCAGCTACCCATCCTTCTTCTACCAGAGCCTCAGCTACTCTTTTAGGTTCAATTTGTGAGAGAAATTCAGCAAAGAGACATTCATTGGCTGAGGCAGACTCTGAGTCATGGATTCGCTGTCTAGTTGTGACCTACAATGAGTATAAATACTCATATCATTTGTATCTTAAAACAATGAAATTATGCATGAAATGTATCATATATGCCTTGGATATGCTTGTTTCTTGTTTGAATGTGTGTAGGTACCAAGTTTACGAAAACCGACGAAAACCGTCACGAGAATGAAGAAAAAGATCATAGAAGCCAAAATCGAGCTCGACTCTAGAGGATTTAATCATTTGTCAATAAAACGGGCCAAGTGGGACCCACAAATGCTTATTAGGCCTGAAAAGCCCAATATTGATTAGACATGGTTATATTGTTGGGACTAGTCCAAAAGGACCAAAAAGGGGTATTATTAACGGATGGACAATTGGTATTGGGCTTCAAGCCCATTAACTGAAATAAAATGAAACGAATGGAATGTTGAATGGGCCTTAGGGTTTTGATAATCATTGTAACGTGTATTTAACACGTTTTCACACAATAACTTTACCTCACACAAATAAAACCGAATCCTCCCACCCACTCGTTTCTTTCCATAATAAATAAATCTAATCGATGTTACCTATGTATCATCTTCCCCATCACCCATAACTAGTAACTTTATGTTACTGTGTACAAACCCTAGGTCAATAAAAAGCCAAAATAATAAAGGGCTTTTTAATTAATCAAGTAATTCACATCAAAGGGAATAAAACCCCCATAGTTATAGGAAGAGAAAGGTTGGAAGAGAAGAGATACGTGGCATTTTTCTACTGGCTTTGACACCTCAATCCTCCAATCCCACCAATCAGATGCCTTAGAAGAAACACAACTAGCACACGGATGCCACGTTGGCAACCCGTGTGCTAAATCGTGCTATAACCACCATCCGATCAAAGAAAGAGAAAGGAAGTGAAGATCAAAGGCCAAGATTAATAAGGAATATTCCCTTGAATATTCGGATATTCTCTTCATCAACAGCCCTTGGGAGGCTATAAAAACCCTATTTTTCTACTTGTAAATCATCCTTTCTTTACTTTAAAGTTACTCTTTAGAATTAGTGATAGGAATTAAATCTTGTATTTTCTTTTTAAATCTTGTATTATTTCTTGAATTTAATAAAAGTTATTCGTTTGATTCAATTGGTGTCTCGTTTCTTTAATTTCCTGTTTAAATTGATATAATAATTAATTTCTATTAACTTTTTCAACACAGTAATGTTTATTATGTTAAACATGAGCTAATTGATAGCTCAGATTTAATATAAGAAGTAAAATAGGATTAAATACTTTCCCTACTGGAAAGTATTCACAAAAAAATTGTTGGTTCGATTATCACTTGCTGAAACTACTTGGTGGTTCGAGTAACGGTGATGGTGGTGGTCCGGTTCGTTTAGACTGCTCAGCGCAGGTCTACGGCTCAATGGTTTCGCCAAAAGGTGCTAGTTTCTTTTTATTTTAAGTTTTATTTTATAAGTTTAATTGAAATTGCTTCTTTGAATTTTTCTGTAATGTTGACTTTTATGCTATTTGATTATGTGATGTTATATAGTTATATGTTTAAATGATTAATGATTTTGGATACTGAAGTTGAGGTATATGACTTGGTTTCGAATTTAATAAGTTGTTATTAAATCTTCTAGGATTTTACTGGTTAAATGTTAATCTGCTTGGATTGTTATAAGTTGATAGTTTTAGAGTCACGTAGGAATGAGCTTATATGTATATGAATCTGTTTAGTTAACTTTCAGTTTCATACAGTGATGTTATATGTTATTTTCTTAGCAGCTTTTGTTTACAATGCTGATATGAAAATTGTAAGTTTAGATTGAATGTTGATTTGTGGTTTCATTTGATTGCTTATTATCACTTATTTGTTTTCTTTTAGTTTAGTTTTACTGATTAAAATGTTCAGATAATTCTGAATTTTGCTGAATGTAGATTGAGTTTATATCAGTTTGATTTTGGTTATGCTTTGCTGAATTTTCTGCTTTATTCAGATTTTATTCTTGTCTGCTATATCATTGGTTTATTTTTTATTGATCTGCTTAATGTCTATGTTGGTTAGTTTTTAGCTTATCAGTGTCACTAAGCTGATAAGCTCAATAAGCTGTGCCCTCACAGCTTAAAGCTATTAAGTTGTCCAAAGTCTTTCCTGAGACTTAAATTTTAACCATTAACTGTAAAAAAGAAATTATTCCAAAAATGTGTCCACAGCAGGACTTGAACCTGTGACCTCCTGGTCACAGGCATAGGGTGATAACCAACTGGGCTAAATGCCTTTTTGATTTAACTCTCAAAAAGTTAATTAATATTGTCTGTTTAGAGTTGGCAGTTTGTTTTTATTTAGTAATTTTTAATTTTCTTTCATTACGTTTTTTTTGTAATAAACCTTAGATTATTTTTGTTAAAGTAAATTTTAGCTAAAATAATAAATAAAATAATATAAATATAACATAAAATTAGTTTAAAAAAAATAAAAAATAAAAAATAAATAAATAAATAAATAATAAATAAAAAATGTTTTTATTTAAAAAGTTTAATTAGTTTAATTTTATTTAATTAGATTTTTATAACTTTAGATTTAAATAAATATAGTTTTTTAAATAGATTTGTTTAAAGTATTTTTAAATAAAGTATATTAGTTTTGAAAAATTTAATTAGATTTTTAATATGGCTTTAAAGTTATTTAGTAAATTTATATTAATAGATTATTAATTAGTTTAATTTTTTAAATAGATTTAATTTTTAAGTAATTGATTGGTTTTAGATTTAAAAAAATAGTGGGGTTAACGATTCATGCACTTTAGGTTTATTTTAAATAGTTTAAAATTGGTAGATTTTAATTTTAGTCTAAGAACCGAAAAACAATTCAAATCAATTGTCCAAATCAAAGCAAAACGTCTCAAATTCATAAGATCTTCGTGTACAACGAACTTGATTCACTCACGTGTTTAATTGAATTCGTCTTTGGTAATATTAGTCTATTACTTTTTCCTAAAGGTAATTTTCTAATTTACCCTATAACGTAATATCAAATAAATCACTATACACATCACGACACATCAAGACCCCTGCATTAGGTTCCCCAATAATGTTGACAAGAAGAATGTGTTGATCTCTTGACCACTTATTTTGAGGAGCTGGGGACTCAAGGACAGGAACACTTGTGGGCACAGCTGGTACAATTTGAGTTTCACCCCGCTGACTAGGAGGGCTTTCTTCAAAGACTACTTCAGTGTCAGAGTCTTCTTCAGCCATATCAAGAGGTAAAACTTCATTATCAGCAGGAGAGTCTTCAGGGATTTGTAGAATTGGTGAGTCATCAATAGCACTAGAAAGAGAAGGACTACCAGAGGTTTGTGGTTCTTCTTTATCAAGTTCCTGAGAGGTAGGAACTTCTATGTTGTGAGTGGACAGAGGGTCAAAGGCAGGAACATAAGGAGTGAGAGTGTTGGAGTAATGATGACTGGTAGGTCTTGGTTCTGTGAACTCATCACTTGGGAAAGATACATTTTCATTAAAATCAATTTCATCACCCTCTGTTCCTGTTCTCTGTATGACTTCATCATCTTCATTGAATCTAACATGGAAGGTTTCTTCTACTTCTTGTCTTCTGATGTTGAATACTCTGAAGGCTTTGGCTGTTGGAGAGTATCCCAAGAAGAAACCATCATCAGCTTTTTCATCAAACTTTCCAAGTTTATCCCTGTAGTTGTAAATGAACACAGGACATCCAAACACATGAAAATAGCTGACATCTGGAGATCTTTTTCTGAAAACTTCATAGGAAGTTTTACCATGTCTTTTGACAATGATTGATCTGTTTTGTGTGTAGCAGGCAGTGTGAACAGCTTCTCCCCAAAATTGCTTTGGTAAGGCTGCACCATTCAACATAGTTCTGACTGCTTCAATCAAAGTCCTGTTTCTTCTTTTAGCCACACCATTTTGTTCTGGGGTGCTAGCTGAAGAGAAGTTCTGTGAAATTCCTTTTTCATCACAAAAAGATTCAAGTTGATGATTCTTGAATTTAGTACTATTATCACTTCTTAGAGCTTTGACTCTAACATCATTCATATTTTCAACCTGTCTGATGAAGGACATGATGGTATCAGCTGCATCACTTTTCCTTCTGAGGAAGAACACCCATGTGTATCTTGAAAATTCATCAACTATGACCAAGGTGTATTTGTTGTGATTAATGGTTTGAGGTTTGACAGGCCCAAACAAATCCATTTGAAGGAGATGTAAGCACTTGTCAATAGAGAATGATTGCCTAGTCTTGAATGAATACATGTGATGCTTTCCTTTGACACAGGCAGAACAAGTCTTGTCTTTAGAAAACATTACTGAAGGTAGACCAGCAACCAGGTTTTGAGTGGCTATCTTATTGATGTTCTTGAAGTTGAGATGAGACAGTCTTTTGTGCCACAGCCAATTGACACTTTCAGAGGCTTTAGCAAGAAAGCAATTTGAGCTGTCTTCAGAGCAAACAACCATGTTGATGACATAAACATCTCTTCTTCTAGGTGCAATAAGCACAATATCATTGTTTTTGTTGAATATGGTTCCCTGAGTCTTAGTAAACAAAACCTTATAGTCAGCATCACATAATTGGCTGATGCTAATAAGATTGTGTTTAAGACCATTCACATATGCAACCCTGGTAAATGTAATCCCATTGCAATTCACTGAGCCATATCCTTCTGTGTCACCTGAAGAGTTATCTCCAAACACCACTTTAGGACCTGGCTCCTTTGAGTATCTGTGCAGGTATTGTTGAATCCCTGTCATGTGTCTAGAACAGCCACTGTCTAGATACCATACCGATTCCTTGAGATATTTCTGCACAGATACATAGAAACAGGTTAGTTCCTATGGTGAACCCACTTTCCCGTGGGTTCCCTGAATTGCTTGTTAGAAACTCTTGTGTTCCTGAAGAACTTTTGGCGTTGGGAGGGACAGTTCACTGTTTCATGGGTATAACTTCCACAGATATCACACCCAGGGAAGTCACCACACTCGTCTGAGTGATGGTCTATGAAACCATAGAATTTACAGGGAGGATAAGGTCTGTAGTTTCCCTGTTGTCTTTTGGAACCCTACGGTCTATCCCTAGAGGGTGTCTAAGCTCTTTTAGCTGCCATGTGTCTGTCATGATCTAAAGTCATGTGGTGAGAGTTTTTACATACATTGCAATAAAGTTTGATTAACCTTTCCCCTTTGGGTTCACCTAGGACTGACTTAGGTTCATGAGAAGTAGATCATTCAGCGGAAGGCTTAATGTGTTGTTTCAAGAGTTCTACTTCTTTCATTAGAGACAACAGGCGATCTTCAGTGGTAGGGTCAACCTTATCCACAGCTTTAGTAGCAACAGGCTTAAAAGCTACTTGTTTACCAGTTTGTTTAGCAGGCACATTAAAAACTTTAGCTGGAGGTTTCTCAATATCAGTTCTAAGTTCACCCTTAGCAGCTCGAGAAGAACTGCTAGGTTCAACTCCAGAGAGTTTGGTCAAAGGTGGTAACTCAGCCACATCTTCAGAGACAGAGTTGTTGGAAATACGTTTTACGTATTTATGAAGGATCGGTCGCTCCAACTATAATTAAGTAACGGGCTCGTGATCTATTTACTTATTGTATAGTCCATATAGCCCACATGTAGGGTGGGCTATATATAACCCCTCCTAGCATGTTAGGAGGGGGTTGTTGATTCCATTTACAATTAATCATTTTATTCATTTTACTTTCTCTCTCTACAATTCTCTCCCTTCTCTCCTTTCTCTCTCTAATCCCTCATCTAATTCCTTCATCTCTTCATTAATTATCAATCAATCAACCAACCTAATCCACCAAATCCATGATCTAGAATAGGCCATTAATCTCGTAGACCTTCAATTGGTATCAAGAGCCTTGGTTAGTTATGGTTTATTCTTCTTTTATTTTGTTTGATTTTGGTGGGTTTTAATTTAATCATGCTTAAACTTTAAAAATTTTTGTATTTTTTATAAAAAGTTTGTGTTTTTATATGTTAAATCATATCAAGTCTTCAAATTTAATTACTTTTTAGATAAAAAATCACAAATTTTTATATAAAAATCAAATTTTTTTATAAAATCTTAAAAAGTTGTGTTTTTATAAAAAGTTAGTGTTTTTTTTTTATAAAAGTTTTTGTTTTTCTCTTTTTAATTTTGTGTTTTTATAAAAAGTTTGTATTTTTTTATTGTTTTTTATCACAAGTTTAATAATCAATTTATATAAAAAGTTGGTATGTTTTCTAAATTTTATCAATTTATATAAATTTTTATCAATTTTTATCCTTTTTTTACTTTTTTTTTTTTTTAATTTTTTTTTTTTTTTTTTTTTAATCAGTTTATTATTTACATTTTTATTAATAAGTTGTGTCGTTTAATTGTGTCTTTTTTTTGGTCAGTTTTCAGTTATCAGTTATAATTTTTGGATTTTTCTTAATTTTTTTAACTGTCAAACGTTTCTGGTCCATTGTTTCTGTCCAAAATCAGTCCTGCTATCCAAAATCACGGTTTTTGTCCATAATCAATCTGCTACTGTCCAGTTCCGGGTGAAGATTTTTTCGAGTAAAGTACAAGTTCCGAATCAATTTTTTAAGTCAAAACTTCCGAATCAATTTTTTTGAAAATCTTCCGAACCAAACACTTCCGATTCGGAAGTCTTCCGAATCACAATCTTCCGAATCAAAATCTTCCGATTCGGAACTGTTCCGAACGAAACAAAGTTCCGAACGAAACAAAGTTCCGAACGAAACAAAGTTCCGAACGAAACAAAGTTCCGAACGAAACAAAGTTCCGTTTCGGAACTCTTCCGAATGAAGCTATTTCAAATATAACGGACAAAGTGGGCAAATCATCGTCTTTTCAAAAAGACTCATTACCTCGACTGACCCAACAAACCATCTAAGACTCGACTCATACGAAAATACACTCAACCTCTCGTTTGAAATAATTGACTCAAAACCACTTGACCTTGACTCACACAGACTCGCCACACCCTCGAACACCATTAATACAAACCTCGACCACTCTCGACTCCTACATCTCCTACAACAAACCAAAGCCTCACACCCCGACTCCCTCTCGACACAGACTCCCTAAACACCAACACCACCACTCCCACACCCTCGACTCTTAACCTAAACAGACCCTTAACCAACTTCACACCCCTCACTCTCCCTCGACAAACAAACAGAACCCATCCTATTTGAACATCACCCTCAAAATCCAATCTTCTCTCGACTCAATCTCAATCTCTCACACTCAATCTCTCGACTGTTACAAAACAATCAAGATCAAACTCAATCTCACACCCTTCTACATCATCGACCCATTCTCTCACAACCCTCGACACCACTCGACTGACAACACCACTCACCCACAAACAAACACACCCTCACCCTCTCGACACCCTCTCGACATCAAAACAAACCCTAGACTAAAAACAAATCCCGACACCACCCCAACAGACTCGACTCTCGTTCTCACACCCTCGAACTCAAACCAACACAGACTCAAGAAGGACTCACAGAAGAAGAGAGACTCAAAAACATTAAAGAAAAGACAACATAAACCTACCTGAGACCTTTTGATTAAGATCTTGAAGCCATAACATTGTGTTGATCATTGATGCATGGGATATTTTAGATTGGAATGATGATTCGTTTGGTTTGAGAAGAAAGGATTTGGGTTGTGGAGTTTTGTTTTTTTGGCAGATTAGAATGAGAGAGAGAGATGAAGTAGACGGAGGTTTCAAAGTGAGGAGAGAGAGATAAAGACGTGTGATAAATTAACTCTCAAGAGGCGGACATAACAAGATAGTAAGGAGTGGGGCGGTGGTTGCATCTGATTGGGCCACGTGTGATGATAAATATACATGCCACGATTTTGACGGAGTAAACTAGGAACATTTTTTTTTTCTTTCTTTCTTTCCTTTTTTAATTCTTTAATTCTTCGTTCCGTTTTTTAAGTTATTTTTTTTGAGTTATTTTGACAAAGTTTTACTTTAGATATTTATTTGGATAATCATTTTTTTAATTTGATTTTTATTTTTTATTTTATTTTATTTTTATTTTTATTTTTATTTTATTTTTATTTTTATTTTATTTTTTTCTTTTATTTTATTTCAAATTTTTTATTTTGAAAAACTTTTTAAATATTAGGATTTATTAATAACAAAGTGACGGGATTTTATTTGACCGAGAAAATTGGCAACATTTGAATTTTTTTAGTGGCTACGAATTTAATCGGGGTTAATTTATCTTCGTTTGAGCCGACAACAATTGTGGCCGGATTTCAAGAAACACGTGACGAGTCAAAGTGACGAGCTTCATTTATACCATCAATCGAGGAATTTTAAGTATTATTTACGGGTCTTTCGTTTTAATCGATCTTTAATGGATTCGTTCGATTCGACATGTCAAAAGGGAGAATTGTATTTAAGGCACAACGAAGTTAAGAGAAGTGGCATCACCTCCTTTCAACTACTCCAGTCTCATCTTGTCACTCTTTCGGGGATTCAAGGAGGGAGCGAATTTGTGACAATCTTTGGACAAGATCGTCATATATTCATCAACTCAATTTTTACCATCTTGCCCCAACTGGCAGAGCAACTCAACCATAACAACTTTAATCACTCTGCATCGGTACTTGCTTATAAGGCTCTTGTGACACAACTCACGCCTTTCCTCCAATTTAATATCATCAAGCCTGAAAGTTCAATGATTTGCCAATCGTTTCTTCGAGATACACATACCGAGCTTCGAGTTTTCCGTGATACGATTTTGAAACTCATGTCATCGGTCTCGTCTTCGATATATCAAAGATCACAACTTCAGCAAGCATATAATAATGGAGAGCAAGAATCAATGACACAGATGCAAGAAAAGAATGGTCATACGGTCGACAACTTGGAGCCTAACGATGGCACGAGCACCGAATCAGGAGGACAACATGATGCCAGTGGCACGTCAGGGAATGTTCACGAGATTTCTCTTGATAACACCTTACCCATTTATGACGAAGAGCCTGCAAACATGGTACAATGTGATGTTGGTTATGATGTATATGCTGATGACATGCCGCATATTGAGTATTCTGAACCTAATTATGACAAACATGGGATGGACAAGAGTGATAGAAATACCACTTATGATTCATCCGATGAGAGTCATAATGGGGGAGAAAGTGTTCAAAATGCTATAGTTCATCATGATAAATGCTTTATAACTGCCTCGTTAACTGATTCTGATTCCAAGATTAAAGAGCTCGAAACGATCGTAGCTCGGCAATCAAAAGATCTTGAGGATGCCAAACTTGAATTTTCTAAGAAAACGGACAAATTTGAAACATACTTTGAAAAACTTGAAAAGTCAAACGTTGTTCTTGAAAGAAAATTGGATCAAACCGTTCTAGATTCTAAAGCTGAAAAAGATAATCTTTTGAAACAAATTCAACTGCTTGAATCTAAGTTGGCATCCCAAGATAACGTGCTCAAAGAAAATGAAACATTAAAGGCCCAATTACAGGAAAAGGTTTTTGCTATAGCTGCGTTGAAAAACGAGTTAAGGAAAACTAGAGAACCTAGTGTGGACACTAAGCTTGAAAAACCATCACTCTTGGGGAAACCACCTATAAATCAGTTCGTCAGACAACCGATTGTCAGACAACCTACTGCATTTAGATCCGAGCGACCACAATCCTCGAGACCGCGGTTTGCCTCCCAAGTTGATTTGGTTCATCTTATTAGACCAGTCACTCCAGCAACTAGGCCCAATGTGATCACTCCAGCTTTAGCAAGACCAAATCATATGATTGCCTCTAGTTTCCCTAAAAATACCAAGACCACGTCTAGAACTAGTTCAAATGACGTTTGCCATGAATCTGATTTTAGGGAAGCTATTCAAAAGACACAAGTAAGAGATAGGAATTTCAAACCTAGTCAGATGCCTTCTAGTTTACCCAACACTGCTAACCGTAGCATGCCCAATCCTAGGAGCATCAATCAATCATCTAGGAATTCTAGATCTTACTCGGACATTAAATATGCTACTTGTAAAACATGTAGAAAATGTGTCTTTACGGCAAATCATGATGCCTGTATTAAAAAATTGCTTAATGAGGTGAACTCCCGTGCTAGACTTAAATCCCAGTGGGTCGCTAAAATCAAACCCTTTGGTAAAATGTGGCGCCCCACTGGTAGAACTTTCACTCTTGTAGGAAACGAGTGCCCTTTAACTAGGATAGCCTCTGATTCTACGAAGACTACTAGGGAGGAAATTGCAAAGGATGATACATCACTTAAGCCTGAACTTAAGATTTTCTATAAAAGGAAACGTTTGCCAACAAAGACAAGTGAATCATCCCCTCAGGCCACCTCTGACACAAGTAAAGCCAACTGTGAACCCCCACGTGCTTCAAAAATAGATATCTCTAACCCATGCAAAAGTATACAAACTCCTAATGAGAATGCAGGTACCAAAGTTGATGTTCCAAAAGAACGAAGCGGTCCAATTGTTGTGTACCGTTCAACTAAGGACACTCTTAGAGTTTGGTTGCTGAAGAAGCAGATATCAGAGAAACAAATGTCTCAGGGGATTCATGGTTAAGCTGCAAACAAGGACTTACAGTCACATAACAGACTGTAACTCGATCCTCAAAGAAAGGAAAGTTCATCCCGATGATGACTTATCCTAAAAACGAGAAATTCATTTTTCTCGGGCATGAGCTTATATAAAAAACATTCCAAGTTTTTAAGCTCATGCACAATGGCTTATCGTTAAATATCAGACGATAACCCGTGCATCAAAGAAAGGAAAGTTTATCGCCGATGATAAACTTATCCTTACAACGAGAAATTAAATTTTCTCGGACACGAGCTTACATTTAAACCATTCAAAGGTTTTAAGCTCGTGTACATGACTTACAGTTAAATGTCAGACTGTAACTCGAAATTAAAATAAAGGAAAGTTTATCATTAATGATAAACTTATCCTCATAACGAGAAATTCAATTTTCTCGGTCATGAGCTTGTCTTAAAACATTCGAAGTTTTAAGCTCAGAAAGGAAAGTGTATCTTTTAAATAAGAGAACTTTTCTTCATAACGAGAAATTAACCTTTCTCGGTCATGAGCTTTCCGTTAAAACAGTCAAAGTTTTCAAGCTCATGAACACGACTTCTAAGTAAATGTCAGCTTAGGACTCGTCCTTCAGATAAAAGGAAAGTTTATCGCCGATGGTAACTTATCCTTAACAACGGGAAGTTCACAACTTCTCGGACTTGAGCTCGCTTTTAAGATATTCAACATCTTAAGCTCAAGTAATTGTTTTTCAAAACTTTGAACACAATTTTTCAAGAATTTTTCAAAGGTTTTTCTAAATCTTTCAAAATTGTGTGTTCAAAAATGTTTTGATAAAACGAGCATGTCTTCTGGAATCGATAATATTTACGAACCTAGAAATGTCATTCAATAATGACACGGGGTTGTAAATAAAGTTCGAGCAGAAGTTCAAATTTTTAAAACATGCTCAAAATGGTTTGCTATTATTTCAGATAGCAACCCGCTTTTCATAATCAAGTCAAGCATTTCACCGGAAAGCTTTGACTCTACAACGAGAATTAATTTTCTCGGGGACGTGACGAGGTGACCAACATTCGTGAACAAGAACCATGTGCTTCTTTCATATGCTGTTCTCCATTATTCAGGTCCAACCTCGTTCATTGCTAATCTTGTGAATTCATTATTATATATGATCTTTGCACGTAATAAATACCTTACACTTGTGTTTAAAAGGTATTTAATTTACGTTTCAAGTACACCCTCATTAATTTGAGGGGGAGCTTGTGTAATTCATGAAGATAATTGGACTTGCATTTTTCTTCCCAAATTTTCTTAAAATGCTATTAAATCAATTGATATTAAAAACATCGATTGGGTTAATATTTTTAATATGGGGGAGAAAATGTGATTTAATATGGGATATGATCAATCATAAATGGTTTGACTTAACGTGATAGCTCATCCCGACATGTGCAAAATGTTTTCGGATATCGTAGCATATGTTAAGGGGGAGCAAAATGGATTTCATGGTGACATACACTTACCCAAAACATCTCTATTCACGACGGTGAAGATTGTGGTGACATAAGGATGGTAGGATAGGTTAAAGTCCAATGATTTCTCTAGAACCGGAGGAATCTTCCCAAGGACATTCCATAGCTAGAAATAGTAGTCCTTAGGAAAGATGGAGAAAGATTGTGAACGTAGCTGAATGCCGACCAAGTACTTAAGTTAGCACTGGAACAATCACAACAAGGTGCTAGTTATGACGTATTGGTAAGCATTGAAGGGGTTGAAGAATGAAAAAGAATTGTAAAGATAAAGGGTGTAAAGAAAGAAGCCCTCCTTACAACCTTAGGCAGAAACCGGGTCAATACATATGCTATTGAGGTCATTTTTGCTAATGATTCTCGATATTGAAGAAAGACGTCATGGACCCAGTGATGCAATGCACAACCCTTCCCAGCTAACTCAAATATCTCTCAAAAGGTATTTGTTTTAATCACACGGAGATCAACACGTTATCTATTGATTTATTCACTCCGAATAAATTGGTATTGAAAAGGTGGCACTCCTCTCCAGCCTCCGATCACTAAAAATCCAAAATGCACGATCGAGTCTAGAGCCATTTGAGATCATCAAATATCTCATTAGGACACACTTTCATTATTCCTTGCTTCTTCACACACTGTGAAAAGTAAGAAAGATCTTAAGAGTCCTACGCAAAATCTTCATGATCTTGCCTGAACATCCGAGTAATACGAAAGTATTTACAATGAAGATGGAAATCCTTCTTGAGCGAATATCAAAAAGCTCATGGTAGGTGACTTGTGCGATTCTTTATGAATCAAACTTGTGATAACTGGAAAGCAACAGTGGTTTAATTCTTAAATGAATTTAAACTCGTTCCAGGCCTCTACGCAATATCTTAATGATCTTGCCAGAACATTCAGAGTAATACTATTAAGTATTTACAGTGACGAATGGAAATCCTTCTAGTGTTAACATCAAACAGCACTTGGTAGGTAACTTGCAAGATTCTATATGAATCAAGCTAGTGACAACTGGAAAGCAACGATGGTGCGGTTCTTAATTGAACTTCACTTGTTCCAGGAACATGAATTGACGGCTTCAAATCATGCGGATAATATTATCCAAATGATTCACTCTTTACGTTCGCAGTCAGCTTTGGACGGTCGAGTAAAGAGAACGGGTTTACCCGCGAAATCTTGTCAAGGAGGTTCTTTATTGAAACTACCTGCCACAAGTACGATATTTAATATCGTCCAACGGTCTTCACCGACCGGAGGTAAATTGCTACCGAATTAGAATGAAATGTTCAAGGCCATTTCATCCGTGTATATTGTTTTGTTGCTAACTGTCTTCTGTAGCGTAACAAGAAGGTGGCATTGCGGTGTACAATCCAGAAGAAGTCGTCACCACATGCTTGTACTACATACAATTAGTACTTCAACAAATTCAAGAAAGCCTGAAGGTCAAGTCTTCCGCTGTATCAAACTCTGAAGCTTTCAAGAATTTAAAAGTATAAGTATGTGGAACATGAAGTCACAAAGAGGCAAATATCACAAGTGAAGAATGCACAAGGTCAAGGCAAGGAAACATGCTCAAGACTAAAGTCAAAGATCACATCAAGCATATTCACAAGAACAAGATCGAAGACTCAAGCATAGATGCTAGGTTTAAGATTTTGTAAAAAGATGTGACCTCCCTTAGGGGGAGATTGTTGGAAATACGTTTTCCCTATAAAGTCTCGGTCACATCTTAGTTAGCATAGATCACGAGTTATAGACTATTTAGAACTTTGTAACTTGGAGCGACCTCCCTTAGGGGGAGATTGTTGGAAATACGTTTTACGTATTTATGAAGGATCGGTCGCTCTAACTATAATTAAGTAACGGGCTCGTGATCTATTTACTTATTGTATAGTCCATATAGCCCACATGTAGGGTGGGCTATATATAACCCCTCCTAGCATGTTAGGAGGGGGTTGTTGATTCCATTTACAATTAATCATTTTATTCATTTTACTTTCTCTCTCTACAATTCTCTCCCTTCTCTCCTTTCTCTCTCTAATCCCTCATCTAATTCCTTCATCTCTTCATTAATTATCAATCAATCAACCAACCTAATCCACCAAATCCATGATCTAGAATAGGCCATTAATCTCGTAGACCTTCAAGAGTCATTAGTCAAAGCGGTATCTGGCATATGAATTGTCTCTGTAGATTTGAAGATAATGTCTTTGGGTTTGGTGAGAATTCTCAGCTTATTTTTCTCAGTAGATATATCCCTTTTAATGTCAGCAGGCACTTCATCATTAAGCAATTGATCTATAGTGAACCTAGCACACAGCCATTTTTCAATAACCTTGTTTAACTCAGAGACTTGGTCATTTAAAGCAATGTTTTTTGAGGTTAACCTAGCGACTTCATTTTGCAGGGATATTTTCTCTAAATTAACCCGCCTGAGAGTTTCACATTCAGATTTAGCATTTAGCCATTCAGTTTTAACAGAGTGAAACTTATCAAGTAGGTTCTTTCTTTGTTCCTTAACAAAGTGTAAATCAATAATGGTGTAATCAAGGACATGCTTAAGTTCATCACTATCAGACATAGATAAAAGCCTGTGTACCTTTTTCATTGTGATGTCAACCTATTGTCCTGATCTTGCATCACCTTTTCCGACAGCTGGTTCATCCTCAGCTATAGCCATGGAAGCCCTGACTCTTGTAGTATCTTCCTCATCTGAAGTCAGCGGTTCATCATTCCAATCATAAGCTTCAGCTACCAACCCTTTCTCTATCTTTTTATCACCACCCTTCTTCTTAGACAGAGCTTCAAGCTTCAAATTCATCTATTCTAACTCAGCTTTAAGTGCCTTGTACTTGTTTTTGTAATCCTTCTTCTCAGTGTCTGATGAGTTGGATTGGTGAGATGAGTTGTTATGTTGTTTGAACTTGTAAGGTTTGGATGAAGATGATGGATAGGAGGGTGAGGATGTCTTGGTGGAGGGACAGTCTTTTTGGAAATGTCCAAGCTTTCCACAGGCAAAGCAAGTTTCTTTTGACCTGTCAGTTGGTTTACTAGCTGATCCTATTCTCCCTGATCTTTTGAAGAATCTCCTTTGGTTGGCTAGCAAGGATCTTTCATGAAACTCTGCATTAAGGTCTGTTAAGAACTCTTGGCTGCTGCGGGTGTCTTCTTCAACATCAGAATCGCTGTCATGAGGATGTGTTGTAGAGATTAAGGCTTAAGAAGATGCTCCTTGGACTACAAATCTTTCAGTCTCTGACTTGTAAATAGTATCGATCAGCCCTTCTTCATAATTATACTTTCTATAAAGCTGAGCAAGGGTGTCATTCTTGATTGAGTTGTTAGCTCTCTGAGTCTGATTCATACTCAGCCACTTTCTTGGAAGGCTGTTGACAAATGTGGCATTGATCTCAGCTTGACCTATAGTGACATCATTCATTGCTAGGTCATTGAGAAGAATCTTTAGCCTTGTATAGGTTTGCTGAACCTTTTCACCTTCAAGTGACTTGAAGGCATTGAACTAAAGTCTGAGTGCCTGAATCTTTGTCTCTCTTGTTTCAGAGGGTCCTTCATGGCCAAGGATGAGGTCTGTCCACATTTGTTTGGCTGTGGGACACTGAATGACAGACTTCATGATGTGTTTGGGAAGACAGGATATGATGATGCTTTTGAGACGTTTATCTTGGTTTGCCAATTTTCTATCAGCTGGAGTCCATTGTTTGAGAGGTTTGGGAAGAGGGTTTTCTTCAGTGGAGGTAAGCGCCATGGGAATATAAGGACCATTTTCCAAAATTTCTAGAAGAAAAGGTTCAAGCCCATCGAGATACACAAGAAATTGACTCTTCCAACTGGCAAAATCTTCTTCATCAAAGACTGGTACACTTGTGACATGTGATCCACCTCTTGAGTCAAGAAGTTGGGGTAGATCATCGTCATTGGCAGGAGGGTTGAGTCTTGGTGAAGATGGTGTTGTGGAAGGTGATTGTGGTGGGTTAGAAGTTTCTGGCATGGTGGATCTTGATTATAAAACTGAGAACGATGTTTCTTGAAGGTTTTAATATCAAACACCGCTCTGATACCAATTGTAAGTCCCTAATCAATGCTAGAAACCCTAATCTTAACTAATCAACACAAGGTATTACTTTTCAAACGTAATCTTATTATTGTATAATAAAAAATTACAAGTGTTATGGATAACACCGTTTGATGACAATGTGTTGTGCACACTTTGAACAACTATAAACCCTAACTTATGAATACAGTCGCAGTTGTTTGATTCTATAAGTTCTATGCAATAATGTTATGAATATCTCAAAGTGTTAAACATTAATGCATGGATACACATCCTATTTATAGTGTTACGAGATTGACTTAAATAGTACTTGATGGTGACTACACAAGCTTTCACAAGTTCCCACATCAGTCACATGATGTTCTTCTACTCTTGGTAGTCTTCCATTATGCTTTAAGGAAACAGTTGTCAAAATAGTTTCCTTTTTCTTCATAGTCTCGAACACACAAATGGCATGTCCAAAGTGTGCTGAGTGTTAACAGGGTATTGCCACCCCTGCTAACTCTCAACCCCTCAGAGTCCCTGATACATCTTGGCTGTTATCCATCACAGCCAATGAGTATGTCTTCAAGTAATCTTTGACTTCCTTGACAATGTCTCTGACATGGACTCCTCTGAGGTTACTCACAGAGACTTGGATCTCTGTAAGTCTTGCGATACTTGCCTGCCTCCTAGGCACAGGCAAGGGACTATCTAACAGCTTAATTATGTTTAAATCTATGATCAGGGAATCTAACAAGTTTAGATTCCCAACACTTTCTATTAGTAATAGCACACTTATCAACAAAGATGTTTTCCCTTTAGCATTCGAGACATCAACACTATGACTATCGTATTTTGCTTCCTTTTTTTACCACCCCTAGAACAATGAAAATACTTGATGTTCGGATACTCAGTAGAATGGTAATTCTTTTCAGTACCTAGCTTAATATCAAACCCACCAAGTTTACCGTAGTGCGCGTAAAAGTCATGCGCTTGGCGCAAAGAACCAAATACATGCCCCTTTGTGGGTTTCATATCAGGGACAACGTCTGGAACCCAACTCCTATTACGGTTGACAACACTTGAAACTTCAAAATCAAATAAACTAGTGCTGCCAGACGAGTTGACGCATGATGTACTGAAAGATAGTGCTATGCCCACACCAGATGACACTCCCGAGTTTGATGGATGCCTCGGTGGGAGACCTACAAATACATATGCGTCAGTCAGTTGTACATGTAAGAATCAGATATATATAACATACAAAAACAGAAATATAGCGTAATTTAGCCGTTCAAAAAAGCTTACAAACATATTAAAACTTATAAAATCATACTTATAGTTGGTTTTCAGAAGGTTATAAGCTCGTTTGTTGTAAATATTTAAAATATTTTGGCATATTGTTATAAGCTTATTATGACTTTATAAGCATAAAAATTCAGAAATTAAGCAACAAATTAAACATTATAAGAAACATCACAGTTTATCGAACCAAATCAAATATAATCCATAATCAAATCAAACCATTTCTGTACACAAATTAGTTTGAGCTTAAACAATGATAAAACCAGTTACATGACGTCACACACTGATAGAATCAATCTCCAAACCCTAATCAAATCGAATCAAATAAAGGCCTAAAAACTTCTAAATAAACTTTTGATGTTCGGCTTATTAAACTCAAACTCATTTTTTTAGCTTATTTGCAAACTTTTAGGTTCGCAAAAACTGATTATGACTTAATAAGATGTTATAAGTAATAAGACGAAAAACCAATAAGACATTAACCGTAAACAAACAGTTAGTGTGTTCAGCTTATTATTAATAAGCTCCTTTTTTTAATCTTATATTTCAAACTTTTTAAGCTTATAAAAGGTTATTAGACTTCATAAGCTCAAAAGTGTGAAAAAACAAACTACAAAACAGAGCTTATAAATAATAAGCTGAAAAACCATTAAGTCATCCAGTTAGGGTTTACGGCTTATTATTCATAAAATCCGTTTTTTTTAAACTTATATTTCAAACTCTTAAGGTTATAAAAGCTTAGTTGATTTAATAAGATTAGAAGCCTAAAAGTTTGAAAAACATGATACAAAAGAAAGCTTATAAATAATAAGCCAAAAAACCAATAAAACATTAACCATAATCGAACAATCAGGGTTTCGGCTTATTATTAATAAGCTCATTTTTTTTGTTTGAAGCTTATTCTTCATACTTTTAAGCTTATAACCGTTTATTAGTTTTAATAAACTTAAAAGCCTAAAAGTTTGAAAAAACAAGCTACAAAAATATAGCTTATTAATAATAAGCCGAAAACCAGTAGTCCATTAACCAAAAATAAACAGTAAGGGTTTCGGCATATTATTAATAAGTTTATTATTTTTGAAACTTACTTTTTAAACTTTTAAGCTTATAACAGCTTATTAGCTTTAATAAACTTAAGAGCCTAAATTTAATGGAAAATAAGTTACAAAATATAGCTTATAAATAATAAGCAGAAAACAAATAATCCATTAACCAAAAAATAAAGAGTAAGGGTTTCGGCTTATTATTAATAAGCTCCTTTTTTGTAACTTATTTTTCAAACTTTTAAGCTTATAATAGCTTATTAGATTTGTTGGAAATACGTTTTTACGTATTTAGGAAGATTCGGTCACTCCGACAATATATTAAGTAGTAGCTCGTAGTCTAGATATCTTTATTAAACAAACAAAGTCAAGCCTAGCCTACAACATGTGTAGGCCGGCCCAACATTGTAAGCCCAAGCCCATCACAAGGCTTGGGTATATAAACCCTCTCCTTAGATGGAGAGGGTGTGTGTTCTTCATTTTTACACATAGTGAAAAAGTGTTTTCTTTCACTTTCTCTCTCTCTAAGTGTGTGTGTGTTCTCACCATCTCTCTATCTCTTTCTCTCTCTAAAACATAAACAAGATTTACATATCCTACAAATGGTATCAAGAGCCATGGGATGATTGTATTGTTCATGTGTTTGTGTTCTTGATTCATACGCCATTTTTGATCCATTTTCACACGTCCAATTTTTTTTTTGTTTTTGATGGTTTTTTCTTGATACAAATCTTCTACATAGTTGTGGTAGGGATTTGGTATAGTTACTTTGGCTAAAAACACAAAATTTTTGGGTGTTTCGATCATTTTTTGGCTTAAAATCACGAATTGGTTGAGTTTTGTCCGAGAAAAGTGGGAATTATTCCGATCAGGTCATCGGAAAGGGGTTTATAGGACATTCCGATCAGTGTAATCGGAATAGGGTTTAGGGATTCCGATTTTGGGTACATTCCGATCAGGTATTCCGATTAGGCATTCCGATTACGTATTCCGATTAGGTATTCAGATTTGGTTTTCCGATCAAGGTATTCCGATTTGGTTTATTCCGATTAGGTACATTACGATTGGTATTCAGATTTGGCATTCCGATCAAGGTATTCCGATTTGGTTTATTCCGATAAGACATTCTGATTAGGTATTCCAATTTGGTATTCCGATCAAGGTATTCCGATAACTCATTCCGATCAGCATTCCGATCACTATTCCGATCACTATTCCGATAATCACAAATTTTTCCATAAAAAATTTCGAATCGTGTGTAATTTTGACTTGGAATTTTTGGTTTATCGAAGACATATTTTAGGGGATTTTAACATTGTTTCTCGACTTCAACTCACAACAACAAACACATTTACTTTCTTTCATTGATCGATCAACGTTTGTAAATCTTAACTTATTGAAATGGAGTACACATCTCTTACGGATAAGTCCATCCTCTCGGGTACGGATAATCGTCCACCAATGTTGGTGAATACTATGTATGAGGAATGGGCTTCCCGAATGGAACTTTATATGTTGAACAAGGAGAATGGACATCTCATTTGGGCATCGGTGCTCAATGGACCATTAGATTATGGTACAGTGACGGAAGGTACGACTACTCGTCCTCGCACAACGGGTTAGTTGACTGGAGATATGAAGATTCAAGACAAATGTGATAAGTATGCTACAAACATCATTCTCCAAGCCCTTCCTCCAGATGTCTACAAACTCGTCAGCAAACATAAAGTTGCCAAAGAGTTATGGGATAGAATTCGTGTTCTCATGCAAGGCACCTCGTTAACTAAACAAGAACGAGAGTGTAAGCTTTATGATACTTTTGATAAGTTTGCCTATGTGCCAGGGGAGACTCTCAATGATTACTATCTGAGATTTACCCTATTGTTGAATGAGCTCAATATCTATGGCATGACAATTCCTACCTTTCAATTGAACACCAAGTATTTGAACACTCTTCCTTCAGAATGGAAAAAATACATGACGGATGTTAAATTGGCTAAGGACTTGCATAACACCAATGTGGATCAACTTCAAGCTTTTCTTCAACAACACGAATGCCATGTGATCGAGGCTCGGTTGTCTACACCTCAAGTTCATGATCCACTTGCAATGTATGCTTCTCAACAAAACATGGCTTATACTTATCAACAACCATCATACTTGCAGCAGCCACCACAATACATCTATCAGCAACCATCTTATCAACCACCAATGATGCCACAGCAAGAATACCAACAAAGTGTTCATCAACAATCTTTTCAACAGCAACCACTATATCAGACATCACCATCACAAGCCAACACTTCTCCATTGGGCTATACTCCTCAGCAAGGATATTTTCCAATAGAAGCACAACCAGCACAAGCTTTCTACTCTAATGAACTTCCACCAATCCAAGCACCGGTCTTTACTCCAAATGACACGCCAGTTGATGTTCTAAACCATCTCACAGCCTACTTGTCAAAACTTTTTGCAACTAGAGGATTTCCACCAACAAACAATCAGCTTCGCACCTCATCAAATCCTCGACAACAAGCCACTGTTCAAGATGGTCAAGTGACGGTGCAACCTATTCAGGGAAGGCAAAATTCATATGGACCTCCTACAAGGACTGGGAACAATCAAGCTGTTAATTCTCAGGCTAGTGGAAATAGGAGTCCTATTGGTCCTAAGAAGGTTGTGACTTGCTACGATTGCCGAGGACAAGGTCATATGGCTAGGGAATGCACTTAGCCGAAAAGGAGAAGGGATGATGCATGGTTTCGTGAGAAGATGTATTTGGTTGATGCTCAGTCTAAGGGGAAGATTTTGGATTCAGAGGAGTTAGCATTTCTTGCAGACCCAGGGGTAGCAGATACGGAAGGCATTGCAGTTGTTTCCACTTCTAATGCAGCTTATCAAGCGGACGATCTTGATGCATACGATTCGGATTGTGATGACATTCACTCTGCCCAAGCTGCTCTCGTTGCTAATCTCTCTCACTACGGTTCTGATGTCATCAGTGAGGTACCAACCACATCTAATAATATTGATGATAACTAACATCAAGTTGGGCATGAAAATGACAACCTCGAACAGCATTCGGGAACTAGTAACTCAAATGATGTGGTACCCAATCCTACACATTTGAGTGAACCTCAACCAAATGCTACGACGGGTATGGAATCTTATGCTCAACAAGATTTGGTCATGGTGCCTAAACATATTATTGATCAAATGCATATGGCCCTCAGACAATCCGTAGATACCAATTCCACCCTAACTGCTGAGCTTGCGTTGCATAAAAAAAAGGTCAAAACTTTTGAAATGGTCCCTCAAGAAGAGAAACTAACATGTTCTGAGTTTGACCAATTTCGTTTTGAAAAGATTGAACACTTGAAAGAAATAGAATCATTAAAAGCTAATCTTTCTAATGAATTAAAAGAAAAGGAGTCGGTTGTCAATGATTTTCAGAAACTTAAAATGGATTTCGAAACTCTCGAGTCTAAAAATGTTGAATCAGAAATTAATGCTACCAAACTTCTTAAATTCAAGGAACAACAGCTTTTAAAACAATACGCTTCCACAGAAAAGGTTCATCTTTTAACTAAATCATTTAAAGAACTCGAACTTAAGCGTCTTCAAGATTTACCACCTAATCCCGGTTATGCAAAACAAGCTCAGGAATATATTCCCGGCCTTTATGATATGACCATAATTGGCAAATCGAAAGAAGCACCTTTTGTTCGTAGTAATGAGAAGACACAGTCACTTGCGGATGAAACTCATTCTAAAATGCTTTCAAAATTCCATACAATTGATTATGATCAACATAACAAAGATCAATTTTCGAAAAAGACACGCATTCGCTTACAAAAGGAATTAGCAGAATTGACAGTTCTTGTGCCCCAAAGTTTGTCAAATGAAAACCTTCCTAGTACGTCTCCTACACTTGTCAAAACGGATTTAACAAAGTTAATTCCACCGGTGAGCAAGGCGTCCGTTAACTTAAATGCGGTTCACCAACACTTAGCCGATTTTGACAAGGTCATTTTGGAACGTACGACGGCCACGGCCATAACGGAAGGTGAATGGAACTTTGAGCATACTAGAGCTGCGTTTCGAGATGAAATTGTTCCGTTTGTAAACAATGTTAAAGCTTGTCTTCGTAATATTGATCAAGATTTGTTTTTGGAAATAGAAGAAGTTAGACGTGTTTTCAATGAAAAGGAAGATGCTTATGAAAACAGTTTACTTGACATAGAACGGGTTTCACGCCATAATGATCTGCTTCTGAATCAAGTGATGTCTCATGATCTAGTTTCCGTCTGTGTGAATAACAGTGTTGATAATGATTCTATTGTGCATAATGTTGAATCTGTGGATAATGTGGTAGATAGTACTTGTCACGAATCTGACGCTGAATTTTTAAAGCTTCAAGATTCATATTCTTCGCTTTCAAAACGTTTTGATGAGATTCAAACACATTGTATTTCGCTTGAATGCAAGCAAAAATTTATTCAAGAAATCTTTGAAACGTCATTCGAAGGTGTTAATATCGATGATGCAAATTTTGAAAAGAATTTTCGATTGAATTTACAATCAAAACAGCGTCAGCCAAGTGACAAAGTTGCTAACTCTTTGCCGATAGACATAGAGAAATATAAGGAGCTTAACTGTGTGAACGTACTTGAGGCCGCTGAGAATTTTAAACTTGATCTAGATAATCGAGTTTCCAAGATTTTGTCCAAAGTTGATAACTTAAAACAGAAACATACACGACTCTTCGATTCAGTAAAGCCCGCATGTGTTGATACCACTGCACAGAATCAATCATTGATTGAACAATTGAATCGAAAGTCGGTGGAAATATCTGACTTGAGGGAACAAATTTATGATAACAATCTGGTCTTGGCTGAGTTAAAGGAAACACTTCGAACTCTAAAAGGTAAGAATGTTGTGGATAACGCAGCCACTATCTCAGCATCGTCCTCTAGTGCAATCAAAAGGAACCTTATAGCCGTCACACCACTTAACAAGGGCCCTGGGACTAAACCATCTCAAACTTTGGTCACTAAAGATAAGGCGGAATCAAAACCAGCTTCTAATATTCCCGTGTTGCCTTCTACAGGAGTAAGCACCACTACTAAGGCTCAAATATCTAAGCTTAAGAGAAACAAGAAGAATGATAGGATCTTGCCCCCATCTAGTAGTCAAGTGAAGAAGAAAGTAGAAGCCCATCCTAGGAATGTTATTTCTGTTCTGAATAAAAAGAATCATGTAGCTAAACCTAAAGGCTCTGCGGTTGTGCAGCGTCCTAAGCCTAGTGTGAATTCTAATTTGAAATGTTGGAATTGCAATGAATGTATGTTTTCTAGTCGTCATGATTCTTGCCTTATTGACCATATGAATGAGATGTATGCCCGGAAAAATGGATTAGAATGGAAACCGACAGGGAAAGTGTTAACCCAAGTTGGTTGGATGTGGCGCCCCACTGGTAGAACTTTCACTATAGTAGGAAATACGTGCCTTTGACTAGGATCACTCCCACTAAAGCGAAGAAAGCGTGCCCTTTAACTAGGAGTACCAAGGCTACCAAAACACAAGCGTGTCCTTTAACTAGGAACACCGACACTACTGTAGGAACCAAGTGCTCTTTAAATAGGTCTACTCCCACTGTAGTTCCCGCGAATAATCCAAAACCTAAGAAAGTTGGAACAGTAAAACCTGTTAGTGCTAAAACTCACATTAGAAAACGCAGGAAATCTAAGGGTCTCAAAAATGTTAGCAATTCTGATAATTCTATATCTGTATCTGCTAACACTCCGGAACCAATAGTTTCCAATGCATTGTCTACTGTTGTTATAGAAAACATGTGGTACAAATTGTTCTCTGGTATTTGGACTCTGGTTGCTCCAAGCATATGACCGGAGATCGCTCTCAGCTCAGAAATTTCGTCAGCAAGTTTCTTGGTACGGTTCGATTTGGAAATGATCATATTGCAAAGATAATGGGTTATGGTGAATATCATATTGGGAATGTTATAATTTCAAGAGTGTATTACGTGGAAGGTCTCGGTCACAACTTATTTTCTGTGGGACAATTTTGTGATGCAAACCTAGAAGTTGCTTTTCGAGAGCATACCTGCTTCATTCGTAATTTGGAAGGGGTTGATTTATTGAAAGGTACTCGAGGGAATAATTTGTATACTTTGTCTCTACAAGACATGATGGCCGCTTCTCCCGTATGTCTTCTCTCCAAAGCATCGAAGACTAAGTCATGAAAAGCCTAAAAGTTTAAAAAACAAGCTACAAAATATAGATTATAAATAATAAGCCGAAAACTAATAATCCATTAACCAAAAAATAAACGGTAAATCAATGAATAACGGTAAGAAAAAACAAATAATCAATGAATGTAAAGATTATTCTTACAATTAGGGTCTGGTTCAGCCATTAAAATGTTTTATTAAATAAAAAAAACCCAGATCCCAAAAATTCGGGAAGAATGATAACGAATTATGTGTGTGAGATATTCCTGGAGATATGTTTGCTCAAATGAGGTGGAAACAAAGGCTTATAGAGCAAGTTTTATTAAATCGCAAAAGGTGGACATTAAGTTTTGAAAATTTTCATAACGACCCCTGAAGTTTGGACGGAAAAAAGAAGGGATGGGAACTTTTGATCC
>JANFOE010001385.1:0-331378 GCA_025667525.1 Glebionis coronaria | reverse complement strand
TAAGTCGGTATTCTTGCGCAAGCTCACTTGGTGTAATTATTTGCCTATTCTCCCATCACTTGCTAATAATTTATCTGCAATAAGTAAGGTCGTACGATTTGAAAAGTTACTTAGCTTCTAGCCCAAGATCGTTTAAAAGTTGCTCGGTAATGATAAGAGTTCATAGCCAAGGCATAACTTATGAAGCGGGGCGCGAAGATTGGCGAGTCCGAAAAGGCCCTAACAAGGCATGAGGATTCAATTTTATTGCTGAAGATCCAAAGTGATGTGAAAAGCATTATTCCTAAAGTCAATATGAAGGATCAAGACTCACGACGAAAAGCAATCAACTCCCATAAAGATCATGGAGAAGTCTATCCAAAAAGACCCTAACAAGGTATGAGGATAAATAGATCCAAGTCCGAAAAGGAGGCGGATCGTTGTATCTCAAAATCCCAAATAGAGATTGAAGAAATAATCATGAAGTCGTGGTCAACAAAGTTGGAGTACCCCTCAAAAGTCTCCAAGTGAAGAAATTCTATTATGATGAGAAGACCATTATCTCAAGAACGTCTCTCGAAGATATGAAGTATGAAGTACATGCCAAATATCGGCCCGAGAAAGGTCTCAAATCGTGAACCAAGTTATGCCAAGATATGAACTTTTTGATATCCCGAGAAGCAGTTTTAAGAGATTTTGTCCTTTAGCTAACTATTGATCAAATCGTCCTACTTTGCTTTCAGCCCCTAATAAACTATCAAAATAAGTCCAAAAATGCATCTTCATGATCATTCTAAGACAAAAATAAAATATAAGAGATACACCTAGGAATAAGGGAGTTTAAGCATTTAATTAAGCCATGTGTGTAAGTGTTTGAATTGCTAACTTATAATAACAATGATCTCGTTTTTAAGCTTAGTTTGGGGAACGTGAAACTTGAGGGTGATAAATCTTCGCAGCACCAAAGCCCTAATGTAAGTCATTGATTACTTTGCAAGTTATTTCCATGTAGCTATTTTCAATTGAAAATGGTTTTCTATCCCTTTGTTACCTTTGAAGTTTTATTTCTTTAATTTTTGTTTAGTAGAATTTAAATAAGGCCAAGGTTGATTGATTATGAGAAAAATGTAAAATTGCTTTATCACTAAGCATTGCATGAGGGCATGGCAATGGTTAAGTGTAGGGGATTTGATAGGTGTGTAAACACCCATCCTTTTACCACTTAATTCGGGCTAAAACGAGACCAAAACACGAATTTAATATCATTTATTTGGAATTGTGCGTGGTTTTTGTGTTTGTTGTGTTTTCAGAGCCAACCGGATGAATATTGAAGAAAACATGGGATTGCACGGGTTTTACTGAAGAAAAAGACTCAAGATAAAGTCTATTGTCCAAGAGATGCAAAAGATTTGAAGTCACTGGGCCTATTCGAAGATTTATCGAAGAAAAGGACCAAAGATGGAAGATTTATATAAGTCGAAGAAACTCAAGTCTATTAAACGAAGAAATTAAAAGACGAGTTGAATTTAATCGACGACAAATCCCGAATCAGAATCGAAAACGGAAACTTTTCTGAAAAGACGAAAAGACAAGAAGAACGGGAGAAAGCCCACTCACCAACCAAAGGACAAGCCTATAAAAGGATCCCTTCAAACATTTTAGAGTAGCTAGTCTGGAGTTTCCCCCCCCCCCCCCTTTTTTTTCTCCCTTCTTGTTCGTTCCATCACAATCACCACTAGGGTGATTGATGATTTTAATCTTTGTTCTTCCAATCTTGTTGTTTTAATCTTTGTTTAATCTTGTCAAAACATTAATCATTCAATACAAAGTCTTGTTTAATCTTTCCATTTAATCTTGTTCATCTTCATTTTTATCTTCAAGTTCTTAAGTTTTTATTTTTCTTGATTTGATCTTCAAAAGTTGTTAGGATTTGTGTTTTTATTGGTGGGATTCGTTGCTTATGGTGTTTAAATGATTTGTGTTTAATTTGGTAAAACCTTTTTAAGTATTTGGTTTGATTTTGATTAAAATCCGTGTTCCCTGTTCTTCGTATATCTGCTACTGTTCTGGGTTTCCAGATCTTCCGAATCAAGCAATAGTTCCGAATGAAGCTTAAACTTCCGAACGAAGCAAATGTTCCGAATGAGTTTACTTTGAAAAAGTTCCGAACCAACCCTTCATCCGGAAAGTTCCGAATCAATTTTTGAAGTTCCGTATCAAGCCGAAAGTTCCGAACCAACCCTTCATCCGGAAGGTTCCGAATCAATTTTTGAAGTTCCGGATCAAGCCGAGACTTCCGAACCAAGCACCTTCATTCGGAAGGTTCCGAACCAAGCAAGAAGTTCCGATCCAATTGCTCTTCAAAAGTTCCGAATGGATGAACAGTAACTTCCGAATGAGTTGTCTTTGAGTAAGTTCCGAATCAAGGGTAAAAAGTTCCGAATCAATTTTCTTGTAGTGTTACTGTTTTTTCTGTTTTACTGTTTCTTTACGTTTATCTCACAAATTATATTTTATATTTCATACTTTGATTTAAATTTTAGTTTTGATCCTAATTTCACTTTTAATTCACATTTTTATTAATTGTTCACTAAAAATAATTGGTTTGATTTAAATTTCCATTTTAAACGTTAAGTAGATTAGAAAACCAAACCCTTTTATTTAGTAACCAAGAACAATCATTCCACTTAAGACTGAGATCAATTCGAGAGGATATCGAGAGTAAAATCTGAACCCATACAAAATCACAATATCACCTACATAATCACAAAACACACTAAAACTACATATATAATAAAAAATAAATATATAATTATGCTAAATTAACATGCTATTAGGTGTATGCAAAATACACCAATCAGACCCCCCCCCCCCCCACACACACACTTAACCTTTACTGTCTCTAGTAAAAATAAAATAAAAATATACAAGCATGTTAATTTCATAATTTTTAATCATATCATTGAAATTCTATCAAAAAGATCATATTCAACCTAATACACTAATAACCATCCTACATGAAAATAATCCAAAAAGATTACCAATATTTTTGTCCTTTTTAAACACTTAGCATAATCATTCTTATTGATTCCATTTACTTTATGTTTCATATATTTAACCATGTGTCCAACGTACCTAATGCACACTTATAATCAATCTAAACATTAATCTAAAACAAGAGGTGAGAATATCTTACACCTTTTATAACATTGGAGTTTTTATATCATAAGATCACATCATAAGCTATCATACTTTAGCTTATATACTTTCACCTTTTTTTTCTCTTTCTCACAAAAAAAAAAATTCACATTTTTTTTCTTTCATTTTTCACTTTTTTTTTCTTAGTTTTTTTTCACATCGCACATAAGCTCTTTTTTTTTAGCCATTCGGGACAGTTTCTTGTATAAGTCATCCCGAACGCTTTATACACCCCTTTTAAGGTTGATATACAGACCAATCATTCAGAAAAATGAATATATCTATCCTGTAAGTGCATACTAAGACACATTGGCACATGGGAACCGGTTAATTTAGTACGTTTTAATTAAATGGGAAAAATAATACTTCGTGCCTACTGGTACATCATACGATGGAGTTATCTATCACATAGTATAATTATACAATGCACTAAATTAAACTAATCTTCCTAACTTCATTACAACAATACAAGGATTGGGTTATTTCACATAAAATTGTCTTAGCTAAGTGCAATGCTATCCATCATAAAAATTGGCGTCTGACCCATGCTAACAACTAAAGTATCACCTTGCGCGGGTGACGAATCAGATAGGCAAGCCCAACATATGACTACCACCAATAATTATGACAGTTCTCCAACTCTTTTCTAAGGCCACCGTGCGCGGGCGGCGAGCCGAATAAGATCAATTCTAAGTATCCTAACCCAACTATTACATTACTATTTTTCATATTATTTATTCAAACTCTCTACTCGATCTAAGCAAAGGTAAGTAGAGGAAATTCAACCGGCGTGGTTTGATCATCTAAATTATACATATGCCGAACTACATGCAAACAATCAAATCAATTTAATAACCAAATTATACAATAGAATCGGGTGCACCTGATAATTATGGCCAAATCCTCTAGCTTGCTCCAATAAATCATCCACAAGCTAATCATAAGAATATGCAAATACTCAACAAACATATATGTAGAAGCAATTTCTACATCTAATTAGCACAAGACTCTTATAATGTGATTTACATTTTTAAAAAATTTTCAATCTTTCCCAAAAATCACATTTTAACCCATTTTGACCAAAATTTCACACAAAAACATGTAACACATGTGCCACCCCCTGAACTTAAAGCATTGCATTGCCCATAATGCAAAAACTTTAAATTGAAATTTTGGTTAAAAATCAATTTGACAAACTCAGACAAAACAAAAACCTAACTCACTTTCGTAGGAATCACGGTTGCATTTAGCGTATGCAACAAGCCTTTAAACCACTCGGTAGCCCGACTGGACGAGTTTTGTCACGTGAGGGTTTGTAGTGAACCCACCCACAAAGTTCCACGAACCACGAGTTGCCTCCCGCGAAGCGCTAAGTTTACCGTCTTTAGTCAGACATAACTCAAATGAGCTATTGAGACGGTTGGAGTGGTTCCAAGTAAACCACATCCACCGTTTCCATCTGATCACTCTCCAACTCAACATACGGCTTCAACCGGTGTCCATTAACTTTAAAAGGCTCTCCACCCACCATATTTTTTATTCCAATGGCTCCGTGTGGAGAGACTTGAGTCACAATGTATGGACCCATCCATTTACTTCTCAACTTTCTAGGAAAAAGCTTAAGTCTAGCATTGAATAACCAAACTTTTTGACCAACCAAGAAAGACTTCTTGGTGATATGTCAGTCATGAAAAGCTTTGGTTTTCTCCTTATAAATCATAGAACTTTCATAAACATCACGTCTAATCTCATCTAGTTAAGATAATTGAAGTTTCCTAGAACTACCCGCTTTCTCTAAATCCAGATTAACGGTCTTAATCGCCCATTCAGCCCTATGCTCTATCTCAACCGGTAAATGACATGCCTTGCCATATACCAACTTATAAGGTGACATACCAATAGGAGTCTTAAAAGCCGTCCTATATGCCCACAAGGCATCATCTAACATTAAGGACCAATCTTTCCTATCACTACAAACGGTCTTTTCAAAAATTTGCTTAATCTCCCTATTAGATACTTCCACCTATCCACTAGTCTGTGGGTGATAAGGGGTAGCTATCCTATGATTAACTCCATAGTATTTCAATAATTTTCCAAATCTAAAGTTCCTAAAGTGGGAACCCCCATTACTAATTATAGCCTTAGGAATTCCATGCCTAGCAAAAATATTATTTTTAACAAACTTAAGAACTACACTATGGTCATTGGTTCTAGTAGCCTCAGCCTCTACCCACTTAGACACATAATCAATTGCCACTAAAATGTACACATTACCATGGGAAGTGGGGAATGGTCCCATAAAATCAATACCCCACACGTCAAAGATCTCAACAACAAGTATGGGATTCATAGCATTTGATCACGCCTTGAAATCCCACCAACTTGTTGGCAACGAACACATGCTTTTACAAAAAAATGGGCATCCTTAAATATAGTCGGCCAAAAGAAACCGCTTTGTAGGACTTTATGCCCAGTTTTCGTAGCACCAAAGTGTCCACCACATGCATAAGAATGGCAATGAGCCAATATGTCCATATGCTCATGGTCTTGAACGCATCTCCTAACAAATTGGTCAGCACACACTTTATATAGCTTCGGATGCTCCCAAAAATAATGCTTCAACTGGGAGAAGAAGTATTTTCTTTGTTGTTTGGACCAAAAATCTGGAAGCTTTTTAACAGCTAGGTAATTGACTATATTTGCGTACCAAGGAACCTTAGAAACCTCAAATAAGCTTTCATCCGGAAAGCTTTCCTTAATCATATCAGAAGGGTTGAACGGCAGAGGGATAATTCTAGACAATTGGTCGGCAACTACATTTTCTGACACTTTTTTTATCCCGAATTTCTAGATTAAATTCCTGTAAAAGCAAAATCCACCTAAGCAACCTCGGTTTTGTCTCTTTCTTAGTCAACAAATGTCTTAAGGCCTATGATCTAAAAATACTATCACCTTAGAATGCCCCCAAATATATGACCTAAACTTATCAAGAGCAAAAACCACGGCTAACAACTCTTTTTCAGTAGTGGTGTAATTCATTTGAGCTTCTGAAAAAGTCTTACTAGCATAAAAGATTACAACGGGTTTCTTATCGACCGCTGCCACAAAACCACCCCAACGGCATAATCACTCGCATCACACATGATCTCGAAAGGCTTCGACCAATCAGGTGATTGCAGAATAGGGGCTTCTACAAGCTTTTGCTTAAGCATGTTAAATGCTTTAAGACATGATTCATTAAAGTCAAAGCGTGCATCTTTTAAGAGTAGATTACAAAGAGGCTTTGATATAGCACTAAAATCTTTAATAAATCGCCTATAGAACCCGGCATGACCAAGAAAAGATCGCACCCCTTTGATGTTAGTGGGAGGAGGAAGGAATGAAATTACTTGAACTTTGGCACAGTCAACCTCAAATCCTTTTTCAGACACAACATGCCCTAATACAATTCCCTCTCGAACCATGAAATGGCTCTTCTCCCAACTAAGCAGCAGATTAGTTTCAGTGCATCTTTTTAACACACTTTCAAGCTGATCAAGGCAGCTTTCAAAAGACTGACCAAAGATGGATAAATCATCTATAAATATCTCTACAGATTCTCCAACCATGTCAGAAAAGATACTCATCATACATCGTTGAAAGGTAGCAGATGCATTACACAGGCCAAAAGGCATTCTTCGAAATGCAAATGTTCCATAAGGACATGTAAACGTAGATTTGGCCTGGTCATCAGGATGGATGGGTATTTGATTATAACCAGAGTACCCATCCAAGAAGCAATAGAATTTCTTACCAGAAAGCTTCTCAACTATTTGATCAATGAAGGGTAGTGGGAAATGATCCTTTGATGTGGCATTATTTAGCTTACGGTAATCTATACAAACTCTTCACCCAGTAACTGGTCGGGTTGTGAGTTTTTCCCCATTCTTGGTTTCCACAACGGTGATTTCGGCCTTTTTAGGCACCGTTTGAGTGGGACTTACCCATTTACTATCCGAGATGGGATAGATGATACCAGCATCTAACCATTTAAGAACTTCCGTCTTCACTACCTCTTTCAAATTAGGATTCAGACGCCTTTGCGCATCTCTTTATGGCTTAATATCTGGGTTTGTAACAACTCGATGCATACATAATGAAGGGCTGATCCCTTTCAAGTCTGCAATTGTCCATCCCACTGCTGCTTTGTACTTGGAAAGCACTTTTAGAAGTGCTTCCTCTTGTGATTCAGAAAGATCAGAAGCAACAATAACGGGTAAAGTATTATTAGGACCTAGAAAAGAATATTTGAGATTGGATGGCAAAGGTTTTAGTTCAAGAGTTGGAGGCACCTCTAAAGACGGCTTCGTGGCCATGTTAAAAGTAGAAGGTAAGGGCTCCACTTTATAAGACCAAGGTGGTTTTTGATGGTCCAAAGAACTGACCAAACTCTCTTGAATCTCTTGAACTTCAACAACATCAAGAATCTCCTCATTCTCACCAGTTAGATATAACTCCAAAGGATCATCCGTAAGAATACGTGATGCATGCTTTTGAACTTCCTCATAGATCACATCTAGTTGGTAACATTCATTCATCGTAGGAGAATTCATAGAATTGAACACATTCAATCTTATCTTCTTATTACCGAATGCAATATCCATGGCAGCAGTTCGGCAATTAATCCTAGCGTCGATCGTGGCTAAGAATGGGTGCCCAAGGATAATGGTTGGTTGAACATCCTTGTATTGTGACTCGGTGTCCATAAAAAAGAAGTCAACTGAGTAATAGAAGTCATCAACTTTCACAATTACATCCTCTAAGATACCTCTAGGAATTTTGGTAGATCGATCGGCTAAGGAAATAATGGTGTCTGTCTTACGAAGAGTTCCTAAGTCATACTTATCGACAAAACTAGCAGGAAGGATGTTGATATTGGCACCAAGATCAAGGAGCGCATTCTTAATGGAAATATTTCCAACAACAACTGAAATCAATGGTGCTCCAGGATCTTTGAATTTAGGAAGACAAGACCGCACTAACATGCTCAGTTAGGTCAATCTTTTTAGGAAAAGACGCCTTCAACTTCCTCTTCTGGGTACACATGTCCTTTAAAAACTTGGCATATGCAGGAATTTACTTGATATCATCAATAAGGGGGAGATTCATTTTAACTTGCTTGAAAGTCCCCCATATATCCTCAGCATGAGGACCCTTTTTAGCTAACCTCGCGGATGTTGATTTTTCCGAAGCTGCGGGGTATGGTTTGTTGGACACACCACCCTCCCCAACTTCGGGAGATTCATTAGCTCTAGGACTTGGTGTTGTTGGTTTAGGAAAATCATTTAACAAATCATTTACCTACTTAGAACCGGACTTAACATTATCAGAATTTTTACCTTCAACAATAATTTCGTCATCAGTAACGAAATCCTCGACATCAGGAGAATATGGTATTCCCTTGTCAATGTTATAGATTTTACCGTTTCGAATAGATGTCACCATATTCACGTGCTCATTTCCATTTTTCTTGTGTGCGGGATTCATGGTGGGGTAGCTCGGTAGCTTTCCCTCATCTCTTTTGTTTAATTGATCCGCCAATTGACCAACTTGTCTCTCAAGAGCTGCAATAGATTTGGTAGTGGTCTCGTGTCTTTGATTAGTGACCTCGAATTTCCTATTGATCTCTTGATTGTTGGTAGACAATGAATCCATAAGCCTATCAAACTTTCGGTCAAGGTTCAAGAGACAGTTATCATCTTGCCCTTGTCCTTGATTTGGATATTGTTGTTTTGGCCTATGATTGTAAGAATTTTGTTGGAAGTTAGGTGAATCGCCACCCTCGTACCTTAGTTTATAACCATAATGTTGTTGTTGGGCATTATTAGGGCGATTGTCTTCATCTCTCCAATGGAAATTGGGGTGATTGCGCCATCCAGGATTGTAACTTTCGGAGAATGGGTCATCTCGCGGGAGACCTCCATAGACTCCATTCACCTCTTCATTTGGTGGCGCCCCTAACTTTGACAATTATCGACCGAGTGACTTGGATCACCACACATTGAACACCCAATATGCGACACATTAGACATATTTGGAACACATTTTCCTAGATTTCTCAACAAAAGATCAACTTTCTTACTTAACTCGCTAATTTCAGAATTTGTGCTACGTTGGTTAGACACAGAATTGGCGGAAGATGGGTGGTTGTTTCGATCCACTGAAGCTTGGGTCTTGGAACCTTTGCTTAGTTTTTCAAAAACCTCCCATTCTTCCTCTATAGGTCGCGAGAAAAACATACCCCCACTAGTGGCCATCACAAATTGTTTGTTGTTATAATCCAACCCATCATAGAACACTTTGACAAGCTCCCATTTTGGAACATCATGATGAGGGCATGTTCTTAATAACTCCTTAAGTCTACTAAATGCTTCATGAAACTGCTCGCCTGGGATTTGATGAAAGGATTTAATCTTATTCCTAATGGCAGCAGTTTTACTTATAGAATAAAATTCCTCAAGAAAAGCAGATTGCATTTCAGACCATGAGTTAATACTACCTGGCTCAAGAGATGAGAACAAGTCCTTAGCCTGATCTTTAAGAGAAAAAGGAAAAAGGCGAAGTCTTACCTCATCCTTGGTAATGTTATTAACCTGATGTGTGTCAGCAATTGAGAAGAACTCTCGCAGATGTGCGTATAGCTCCTCACGACCTCTAAACACTGGCAAGATTGCTATGAGGTTCGGCTGGATCTTGAAGTTACTTGTAACCCCTTTAACCGGATTCTGATAAACGATAGGCGAGGGATCCTCGAAGATCCCCGACCTATAATAAGAATCAACACCCCGTGGTGGGGATTCTTCTCCGCTAATACCTCCGCTAGCATCTCCGCCAACATCGTCATCACCTGGCATTTCAGCGAAAAGCTCTGCTAAACCTGAAAAATCAAGATTAGTGGAAAACCGTGGAAACATTTTTGTCCTCAACCGTGCACTTTTCTCAACCTCGAGATCGTAAGCTAACGGTGATGTACGTCTCGATCTACGTGTGCGCATACACTAACCTGCACACTCACAAGAAAAAAAACAAACAAACAAACAAAACAAGAAAAATAAAATCTTTTTGTATTTTTTTATTTTATTAAAAATAGTATTAACAAAAACTTAAACAAAACACTCACTATTCCCCGGAAGCGACGCCAAATTTTTTATTGACGTCAAAGTGCCGGTCAAAAATAACCTAATTACCTTATACTAGATAGAGTAAGCGGGTATCGATCCACGAGGATTATGTGGTTTTAATTTAAGTTTTAGGGTGATCATTGATCAATAAAAGTTTTGGTTTTGGAATTTAACGACTAAAATACTCTTGATATTAAAAATGCTGATTAAAAATTAAAATAATTATTAAACTAATAATAAAGCTAGAAAAATATAATAAAGATGTAAACAATTAAAAGAAAAATGCAATCCCTTCCAGCTCCTAATATTTATGGTTGATCACACTTATGGATTATCGAAACTTTTCAGTTCGTTTACAACGATTATTTCAAATTAATATGAATGAATTAATGTCGGCACTTATTATGTTTACCAATGACTCGCGATAATAAGTCTTATATTAATCCAACCAATAATTATGTTTTAATAATTTATTTGAGTACAATTTATATCGATTACACGACCATCTTTTTCTTTAACTAAATAGAATAAGTATGAATCATTAACTAATAATAAATTGTCTGGCACAAATAATTAAACATAATACCAAATCAAATAATATAATCTATAAATAAATTATAAATCAATGTAAAATAAATATGATAATCCAAAAGTAATGATCAAACCATAAATAAAGTTACCGAAAAGAATTACAACAAAATTAGCCAGACATCGCGATGTATCTGACCCACTGTGCACTCTCCATTCTTATTTATTCTTTAATATCACTTTGCGACTGAAAACCAAAAACCACTATTATGAATTGTGTCTCTTTTTTTACTACTGATGTCCCCACAAGGTCAATTGCAAAAAAAGAATCAAAATTGGTGTTGTGTTAGTTGCAAAAAAAACCGGCTGTGTATGAATCCAAAAAGTGAATTGCTATCCCCTCTTGCATGCGTCTTTTTTTTTTCTTTTGATGTCCCTTCCTTTCTAATCGGTCCCCACCTCAAATTCATATTTTGTTTTTCTTGTCTTGATATATCTTGCAACCAAACGTCCTTTTGGTCGGTTTAGCATGGGCTATTGGGCCAAAGTTATATTTTTTTTTCTTTTATTATTTTGGCATATAATAACTTTGGCCCAAGAAAAAATAACCCAACGCCAACAATTGCTCAAACGAAGCCCGGACAAATAAAAGATGACCGAAAATATTGCGACGCGCTCAAATCTTTTTCTTCAATATTTCTTCTTCATTTATCGGCGCTCACAATGTCTTTTCTCCAAAAAAGTAATTAAGCGGCCATTTTATTCCATTTCGCTCGTAACCTACATAATCACAAAACACACTAAAAGTACATATATAATAAAAAATAAATATATAATTATGCTAAATTAACATGCTATTAGGTGTATACAAAATACACCAATCAGACCCCCTCACACTTAACCTTTACTGTCTCTAGTAAAAATAAAATAAAAATATACAAGCATGTTAATTTCATAATTTTTAATCATATCATTGAAATTCTATCAAAAAGATCATATTCAACATAATACACTAATAACCATCCTACATGAAAAATAATCCAAAATGATTACCAATATTTTTGTCCTTTTTAAACACTTAGTATAACCATTCTTATTGATTCCATTTACTTTATGTTTCATATAATTAAGGGAAAATCACTCAAAAATGTAGTAAACTTACCACTTTTTATAGTTGTGTGTACTAAACTATTTTTTTTATCATTGTGTGTATTAAACTTTTTAATTTCGATCATTATGTGTATTTTGAGACGATTCTGCGTTGTAAAATTACCACTTTACCCTTCAGAATTTGAAAAAAGTAGGGGTAAATTGGTCACAAAATACACACGATGATAAGAATTCGAAAGTTTAATACACACAATGAGAAAAAAATAGTTTAGTACACACAACCATAAAAAGTGGTAAGTTTACTACATTTTTAAGTGATTTTCCCTATAATTAACCATGTGTCCAACGTACCTAATGCACACATATAATCAATCTAAACATTAATCTAAAACAAGAGGTGAGAATATCTTACACCTTTTATAACATTGGAGTTTTTATACCATAAGAGCACATCATAAGCTATCATAATTTAGCTTATATACTTTCACCTTTTTTTCTCTTTCTCACAAAATTTTTTTTTCACATTTTTTTCTTTCATTTTTCACTTTTTTTTCTTTGTTTTTTTTCACATCGCACATAAGCTCTTTTTTTAGCCATTCGGGACAGTTTCTTATATAAGTCATCCCGAACGCTTTATACACTCCTTTTAAGGTTGATATAAAGACCAATCATTCAGAAAAATGAATATATATATATCCTATAAGTGCATACTAAGACACATTGGCACATGGGAACCGGTTAATTTAGTCCGGTTTAATTAAATGGGAACAATAATACTTCGTGCCTACTGGTACATCATACGATGGAGTTATCTACCACATAGTATAATTATACAATGCACTAAATTAAACTAGTGTTCCTAACTTCATTACAACAATACAAGGATTGGGTTATTTCACATAAAATTGTCTCAGCTAAGTGCAATGCTATCCATCATAAAAATTGGCGTCTGACCCATGCTAACAACTAAAGTATCACCTTGCGCGGGTGACGAATCAGATAGGCAAGCCCAGCATATGACTACCACTAATAATTATGACAGTTCTCCAACTCTTTTCTAAGGCCACCGTGCGCGGAGGGCGAGCCAAATAAGATGAATTCTAAGTATCCTAACCCAACTATTACATTACTATTTTTCATATTATTTATTCAAACTCTCTACTCGATCTAAGCAAAGGTAAGTAGAGGAAATTCAACCGGCGTGGTTTGATCATCTAAATTATACATATGCCTAACTACATGAAAACAATCAAATCAATTTAATAACCAAATTATACAATAGAATCGGGTGCACCTGATAATTATGGCCAAATCCTCTAGCTTGCTCCAATAAATCATCCACAAGCTAATCTTAAGAATCTGCAAATACTCAACAAACATACATGTAGAAGAAACTTCCACATCTAATTAGCACAAGACTCTTATAATGTGATTTACATTTTTAAACTTTTTTCAATTTTTCCCAAAAATCACATTTTAACCCATTTTGACCAAAATTTCACACAAAAACATGTAACACATGTGCCACCCCCTAAACTTAAAGCATTGCATTTCCCCTAATGCAAAAACTTTAAATTGAAATTTTGGTTAAAATCAATTTGACAAACTCAGACAAAACAAAAACCTAACTCACTTTCGTAGGAATCACGGTTGCATTTAGCGTATGCAACAAGCCTTTAAACCACTCAGTAGCCCGACTGGACGAGTTTTGTCACGTGAGGGTTTGTAGTGAACCCACCCACAAAGTTCCACGAACCATGAGTTGCCTCCCGCGAAGCGCTAAGTTTACCGTCTTCAGTCAGACATAACTCAAATGAGCTATTGAGACGGTTGGAGTGGTTCCAAGTAAACCACATCCACCGTTTCCATCTGATCACTCTCCAACTCAACATACGGCTTCAACCAGTGTCCATTAACTTTAAAAGGCTCTCCACCCACCATATTTTTTATTTCAATGGCTCCGTGTGGGGAGACTTGAGTCACAATGTATGGACCCGTCCATTTACTTCTCAACTTTCTAGGAAAAAGCTTAAGTCTAGCATTGAATAACCAAACTTTTTGACCAACCAAGAAAGACTTCTTGGTGATATGTCGGTCATGAAAAGCTTTGGTTTTCTCCTTATAAATCATAGAACTTTCATAAGCATCACGTCTAATCTCATCTAGTTCAGGTAATTGAAGTTTCCTAGAACTACCCGCTTTCTCTAAATCCAGATTAACGGTCTTAATCTCCCATTCAGCCCTATGCTCTATCTCAACCGGTAAATGACATTCCTTGCCATATACCAACTTATAAGGTGACATACCAATAGGAGTCTTAAAAGCCGTCCTATATGCCCACAAGGCATCATCTAACCTCAAGGACCAATCTTTCCTATCACTACGAACGGTCTTTTAGAAAATTCGCTTAATCTCCCTATTAGATACTTCCACCTGTCCACTAGTCTGTGGGTGATAAGGGGTAGCTATCCTATGATTAACTCCCTAATGTTTCAATAATTTTCCAAATCTAAAGTTCCTAAAGTGGGAACCCCCATCACTAATGATAGCCTTAGGAATTCCATGCCTAGCAAAAATATTCTTTTTAACAAACTTAAGAACTACACTATGGTCATTGGTTCTAGTAGCCTTAGCCTCTACCCACTTAGACACATAATCAATTGCCACTAAAATGTACACATTGCCATGGGAAGTGGGGAATGGTCCCATAAAATCAATACCCCATGTTGGGAATAAAATATAGCCAGTCTACTTGAGTGCTGACAAGAGTAAAACAAGCGTTGATAGGAAGAAAACAAGCGCTGACAGATCAAGCGTTGACAGGAAGAAGTCAAGCGTTGATACATTGAAGACAAGCACTGATGGGAAGATTTAGTCTACGCGTATATTGTTTCTAGTTTGTTTCTAGTAAGGATAAGTTCAACAATGTATTTTCTATAATTATCTTTACCTAGAATAGTTGATACGTAGACTCTTGTACAAGGCTTCTTATATCTATAAAAGAAGACCTTTAGGTTATTGTTCAATATAAGTTTTCATACGTTAAACACTTTCATTGTAAGCAAGTTTGTTATCATTAATCAAGTGAAAGTTTGTTTACATCATTGTGTTCTTGTTTAAGTGTTAATTCCGCATAACACTTAGATTATCATATACATATCCAAAGGTTTCTCTAAAGTGTATTACTTGATCTAATCTCGTATACATAAAGCTAAATCGATCTGAGTATGGGATCAACAAGTGGTATCAGAGCTTGTTGAGGAACTTTTTGATCTTAAAGAACACAAGAACCCTGAAATCACCAAAACCCTAATTTTCTCAAAACCCTAAAAACATCATGTCATATCCAGAAGTAACCTCGTCCTCCTCACCTTTACCAAACATCAAGATTACCATGCTTGATGCAACCAACTTTGAATTGTGGAAATTAAACTTTGAGCAATATCTGGGGATCTATGACTACACTCTTTGGGAAATTATTGAATATGGAAACACATTCAATAAAGCTCAAAAGATTGCTGATGTCATTGCTGGAAGAGCAGCTGTTGCTAGATGTTCAGAAGCAGATAAGAAAGAAAAGCCTGATGATGGTAGAGCTATGTCTGCTGAAGACATAGCAAAGAAAAGGGTTGATATGAAAACCCTAAATATTCTGAAACTCTCTTTGGGACAAGAGAACCAGCATAAATACAAAGGTTATGAATCTGCTAAGGACCTTTGGGCAGCTCTTGAAGTTGCATATGGTGGCAATGATGATACTAAGGAAGAGAAGAAGAAGCAACTCATTCATGAGTATGCTGTTTTCAAAGCTCAACCTAATGAGAAGCTTAGCAGTGTTAGAAGCAGACTCCTTGATATCACTAGCAAATTTTCCTTCATGGGGACACAAGTTGGTGACGTTGACACCATTGCTACCTTTCTTAAAATCCTTGGTGAAGCATGGAAGATTGAGGCAAGATCTATACTTGCCAATAACACTCACAAAAGTTCTACTTTTGATGATATCTACAACAAACTAAGGCTATTGGAGAATGAAACTCCTTTGGAGCATAGAAGCAAGTCTACCAACAGTAACATGGCCTTCTTCTCTCATAGTGAAGGTCAATTTAATCAGAAGGACTCGTACATGCATCCAGTCACTGGATCAACATGTGTCAATGCTGGAACATGTCCTGTCAATGCCTCATATTCAGACGCTGACACATACAAAAGTGACTCACCAAGAGTTAAACCTGCTGGTTTGGATCTGGATACTGTATGTGCTTACATTGCTTCTTTGCCCAATGGTCCAGTGATTACATATGAGGACCTTGAGCAGATAAGTGATGAGCACTTGGAGGAGATGGATATTAAGTGGAACATGGCTCTTGCTAGTATAAGAGAAAACAGGTGGAATAGAAGGTTTAAGAAGAAGATGACCTTCAATGCAAAGGACACTGCTGGATTTGATAAATCCAAGGTTGAATGCTACAATTGTCATCGTATGGGGCACTTCATGAGGGAATGAAGATCTCCTAGAAGATCTGATGCTGGCAAACCCTCAAGCCAAATTGTTAAGGCTCAGGATCCTAAGGCTATGGTTGCAATGCAAGAAATTGATGGTATGGGATGGGACTGGAGCTATTTGGCTAAGGATGGGGAAGAGGATAAAGCTTTGGTTGTTGAAATAGAAGAAGAAGAGCATGTTCAATATGCTCTCATGGCACACTCCTCCTCTTCATCAGATAATGAGGTATACAATGATGCTTTTTGTAGTAAAGGTTGTAGGTTAAATACTGAGAAACTTAACAAAGAGGTGTTAAGATTATTAGATGATGTAAGTACTGAAAGATGCAAACTGTCTAATTATCAACTTGCTCTCACTCAAACTGAGAAGACAGTTTCTGAGTACAAGAAAATGGAATTTGATTTAAAAGACAAAATAAACATTTTAAAACATGAGTTTAATGCTAGCAATGATATTAGGAGCATCATTGAAAGGGTTAATGGTGAGTTACAGGCTAAGTTAGATGAGGCCATTAAGAATAAGGATAATGTTGTCCTTAAAATTCAGAGATTTGATAAGGCCACACAAACCCTAGGAGAATGTGTTAATAAACAAAGGGATCCTTAGGACATGACTGGGATTGGGATGAAGGATTACTCTGTGGTTCCACCACCAGCTGGTGACTTCTGTGGTGTCCAAAGAAAGGACCTATCTTGGACTGTTCTACTAGAACTCCAAGAGGAGGAATTTATTCCTCCACCAAGAGTCATTACCCCAGTTGAAGAGTATCAATAGAAGTTGACTGACTTGAATGAATGGAAGAAAGCCAACCCCACCTTATTTGTTAAGGGTGGCTTGTTGTGTGAAAGTCCAAATGAGTCAACCCCTATTAAGGTAACAAACCCAATCACTGGTAAAGCTGTTGACCTTGGGTCAAACACTGTTAGAAAGCCTAGCATCAAGTATGCAAAAATGTATAGGAATACTAGGTCACCTAAAAGCCAAGTTAGTAATGTGGAACAGGCTTCTTCTCTTCTAGACCTAGGGTTGCGTCTAGAAAAGCCTGTTACACTTGTGGTAGCTTTTCACACTTAGCATATAAGTGTGTCAACGCTGTTATAAAGTCAAACGTTGTCAGACCCAAACCTTGTGTGCAACAAAGTCCACAAGTTGTTAGACCTGCTGATATGAGCTTAAACTCATATCAATTTATCAACAAATAACCCTAAAACATGAAGCACCAAAATACCAATTTATCTTGCAAAAACAGTGTTATGTGGTATGTTTATGTTTGTGTACACTTGTGTAGGTAAAAGGATACATTTTCAAGCAAACAAGGGAAAATCAAGCTTAAATTGATGAAAAAGACAAAGAAGGATCAAAAGTGACAAGACTTTGAAGTACAAGGACCTATCTTGACAAACTGCCAAAGATGGAGGACCAAAGTGTAAATGTTGTAAAAAGTCAAGATCATAGTCAAACAAGGTCAACTATAAAGTCAACTCAGTCAAAGGACCAATTCTGCTCAAGAATGAAGTTTGGAGGACTAAAAGTGCCAAAGAAATGAAGTTACAAGCCTTAAAGTGTAATCTGCCAAAGTCTAGGGGCTAAATCTGCCAATATTGGAAATTAGTTCAAGTTTAATCCATGTGAAACAATTTCAACCAATGAGAAGGCAGCAAATATTAAACACGGATTGCCAAATAATGTGCATTAATTTCCCACTCAGCCGCCACATTAAATAACAAAATCCCAACAGTGTGATCCGTGTGCCTTGTTTTCTACCATTCAGAGCACGACACGTGTCATCTTCAAACGGCCAAAAATTTCCCAGGATCGTTTTTGAGCTACAATGGATTTCATGAAGAGTTGTAAACATCAAAAGTGCTTATTTTTGAGAGACGAACACAATGGTCATCATCAATTAACAAGAAATCGACTCAATAAAAAAGCCCCAATTCATGTTCATACCTGCAAATGGACTTAGCAGAATTATGCCACGTGGAGACATGGGATTGGTCTCAACACGTCACCATCCCCAACAAACTTCCTTCTCAAGCCTATAAATAGCAGCTTAGGTCTTCATTTGTACTGAGTAGTTGTAAGTGTGAAAAACACACACATTTACATTTTCTCTCAACTTTTTCCTTTCTTAGCTAAACTACTCAAGAGTTTGACACACTCTTGAGTTAGTTAGTTAGTTAGAATCCTTTTGATTGTGGTAAAAATACGACCTTTTAGGAAAAAGGCGTAAAAGCGGTAAGTATCGAACAAATGATTTTAGGAAAAATCAAGTGTTAATGACCCTTAATGGTGTGAAAGTTCGTTTCCCAAGGAGGTATATGTGTGTGAAAAACTTGTCAAAAGTTTGTGATTAATGATTGGTTTAGAAGGGGATTAGAAAAGAAGATGACGAAGACGTAAAAATAAAAATTAAAACAAAATCACTACTAGAAAGTTAAAACGTAGAACCTTAAAAACCACAAAAATAAAAATAAATTCTAAAAATTACCAAAAATTCACCAACAATCAAAAATAATAAACTAAGAGTTTACCAATGATCAAAACTTTTTCAAACCTTTTAAATAATTAAATATTCAATTTTTAAATGCTAATTAAAGCCCTAAAAATCAAATAAATTATCAAAAAGCCCAAATAAAGATTTTTCAATTGATAAACCTCTAAAATGACCTAAAAAGATTAAAAACTATTTTTAGAAATTTTAAAACTAATAAAAACTATTTAAAATGATTTAAAAACTATTAAAACTTAGAATAATTATAAAAATTAATCTAAAAGAGATAAAATTATTCTAAAAGTTGCTAAATTCCTATTTTAATGTATTTAACCTAAGAAAAATGTAAAAAGTTGGAAAATGTGAAATTTTAAAAATAATAATAAAATAATATTAATAATCCAAAAATTATAAAAAATTCTAAAAACTTGCAAACTAGTTTATTTTAACCTAAATAATCAGAAAATGAAAGTGAAATTACCAAAATACCCCTAATGGGCCCTCAAATGGGCCAAATCCAAAAACAGTCAACCTAAATGGGCTTTTGGGCCCAAAAAGTCAAACTTGGCCCAATTGACTTGGAAAAGCCCTATCTGACTTAAAATTCAATTCTAAGAACAAAACTCTAAAGGCCCAAAAGCTAAAAATGTGCTTATCACAGCTTATTAAACACAAAGCTTATTCTTATTGGGCTTTTCAGCCCATTAAGCCATAAGCTAATGCCATAGGCTCTAATTTGACACACAACCCTCTTTTAGGATGCTTAAGAGATCTGTCAAAAGAAATTTCCAATAAGCACACTCAATAAGCCAGAAAATAGAAAAGCAAAAATCCACAAAACGACAAAATAGTCGTTTTTGAGAAATAATGCACCTCAGAAGCTGATTCAACTTGCAAAAGCTTTCAAATGGACTCAATAAGCAATATCAATCAACAAAAATCCAATAAGCACAAGCAATAAGCCAGAATAAGCACAAAAGAGCTTATGTAAAAGTCAAAGGACTTGGTTTTCTAGTCAAACCTAAAAGTCAACCACCCAAATGCTCCAGTATGAACAAATGGGTCAAAATATGAGCACCTATTACAAAAACAAAGTTGTTGCTGGTTAAAATAAGCTATTATAGCTTATTGATAAGCTGACACCAAAATTGCACTAGCAGTGGCAACCAGCAGGGGAAAGGAGTTCCCACTGCTTTGACTAATTGACCAAGCTTATTTGAGAGTTCTGGTTTGATTTAATTGGAGACAAAGGCACCCTTGTGATCAGTGAACCACAAGGAGTCAATAGCAACAATAAAATCACAAAATGATCCACACAATAAGCCACAATAAGCCAAACAGTCCACAGATAAGCACCAGATATGCAAATAAGCAGTTAAGCACTTGAAAAACAGATTTAAGCAAAATAAGCCAACCAAACTTAACCAGATGCATACACAAGCTATATAAACTAACAATAAACACAAAGCAACAAGAATCAAACACTGAATCAAAGAAATCAACAAGATCAAAGCACTAGAAGTTACTGATGAACAATGAATAATATGCAGAAACAGTTTGCTGATATACTTGACACTTGATCCAATTTCAAGCCTCAAATCCTTCTACCCTGGTGTGATTAACTATGATTTAGCACTTGTTAGCCCTAGCCTAAGCCTAGATCTAGGTGTCCTCAAAATCCTAGCTAATTTTACCAAGTTATGAAGATTTTATAGCCAAAACAAGAATCTATGTGATCAAAGCCTCAAAACCTGCAAATAGATGAACATAAGCACCTAAATATCAGATACCAATACTTGCATACCACAAACAAACACTTAGCAGACCACAAATCCAACTTATGCAGTAATCCCAAACACCCTTTAAAAACCTATTTTCACAAATTTTCAAAGGCTTATGAAGATTCAACCCACAAATCAGATCACTAACACCTCAATAACATCAAACAAAACCAAATCAACAATAATCACCCACAATAACACAGATTCAAGCAATAATCCACAAAAATCACAAATAATCAGAAACTTAAAGAGAAAATGAAAAAGGAAGAAGGTACAAACCTCCAAGACCTACATCCAGGCCCTGGATTGTTTGAGCTGAGGTACTAGCAAAACAAGTACCAGCTTCCAATGCTGCTAAGATGAAAAAACAATAAGGTGAGATCAAATAAACAAGCACTTTCTGATTTTTGAAACCCAAGCTTTATCAACTAAAACCTTGCCTCAAAAACCTTCAAACATATAAATGGAACTCAGAATTAGGCTATTCCAACACCAAACTTTTAGAAAATAAAAAAGAGATTTCAAATTTTAGAAATTCAAATTTTATTAAGCTTAAAAAGGAATTACAAATATTAATAGCCTAAAACTGGAACAAAAGGACTCTCACATGTTGAGGTCTCCTTTTATAGGCAAATGCCTGGCTAAACACTATTCATAAACCCTAGAAGTGAATTTCCCTAAATGCCCTAAGTCTTCTAGACGTTTTCTTGATGTGAGCTGTCCAAAATGCATCCAAACCGTTTAAAATAGCTTTGTGATGAAGCAAATGATGTGGGCTGTTGATCTTGACACGTGGCAAGCCTTGGTGAGGAAGTTGTCACATGATGGTGAAACGGTTTTGGTGGTGGGGCCATTTGGTGAGTGGGAGTGAGTGTCTTAAGGTTGGGATGAGATTATAGGCGTGTGAATCAAGTGTGGGTAAGGGTAGTTTCATTTTACCCTTTGTTTAAGTTGGTGTAAAATCTGGGTTCTTGACTGCTACAGTAATACCTTTTGATCCGTTTTTGTAGGATTGGGGAAGTGTTTGGCGCATTTTGTGTTTAAATGTTTCAAATGCCCATGTTTAACCCTTCTCTTTCCTTTCTTTTGTCATTTATGTTTAAAATCCCATCAGTGTCTAAATCCTTTGTAACAACTTTTCACCACTTGTCATTTTTGGCACATAAAAGGGTTTTCAAGGGTTCTTTTTGCCATTTTGAGATATTTCAAGGACTGATCTTGGACAATGTTGATCTTCAAAGGTCTTCAATGTATCTTTGGCTTGATGAGGGACCATAATTGACAATTTGAAATTGTTGAGGGACTAATCTTGCCATTTCTTCAAAGTTGAGGGACCTTTTGTGTAATTTTGACAAACTTAAGGGACCAAACTTGTAATTATTAATATACAAGGGTTTTAAGTGTCATTTCTTCAATAAATGAGGATCAATCTTGTTTGTCTTCAAGGGTATTTGTTGAGAATTCCATGATTAGGGCCCGGTTCTTTGTACGGCTTCGTTTCTCGTGTCCGTTTTTCCTTGTAACTTGTGATCTTTTGTCCTTTTCACGATATCCATACCTAAAATACACAAGTAAACAAACACAAGCATATATAGGGTATTTTATGACATTTTTATGCATTTAAAGCCCAAAAAGAACGATGAGATCATGTATAAATGCCATCTCATCACTCCCCCATACTAAGCCATTGCCGTGCCCTCACGCAATGCTAGAATAAAGTATCTAAGCATCACCAAAGTTCAATTTTATTAACCTTTATTGAAGAGTAAAAGACTTGCACCATACTACGAAGATGTGTAAAGACATAATGTATGATTTTCATCACAAAAAGTGACTTTTAGGGTCAAAGAATAGAAACAAGTAAATGTCCCTTAGAGTAAACTTCGTCATCCTTGATTGTCATACATTCCATGCTAAGTGCAAAAACAAGATCATTGTTGGTACAAGTCACAATGCTAACACTACTCATACGTCCAAATTTTGTAATACTTTTTCTCCTCGCAATCCTAGTTATTATAAAAGGAAATGTGTTACTAGCATTTTTTATCTATTTGCCATGGATCACAAGTGATTCATATTGACTTATTTGAGTAGTTATTAGTCCGAAAGCAAAGTAGTACGATTTGATCAATAGTTAGCCGAAGGACAAAATCTTTTAAAACGGCTTCTCGTGTATCTCCTTAAGTTCATATCTTGGCATAACTCGTTTCACGATTTGAGACCTTTCTCGGACCGATATTTGGCATGTACTTCATACTTCAAATCTTGGGAAGACGTTCTTGAAATTATGGTCTTCTCTTCATATATTTGGAATTTCTTCACTTGACGTTTTTGAGAGATTCTTCATATAGGACCACGACTTCATCATTTTTCTTCAATCTTTACTTTGGATTTTGATATACAACGATCCGCCTCCTTTTCGGACTTGGATATATTTATCCTCATACCTTGTTAGGGTCTTTTTGGATAGACTTTCTCCATTCTTTAGGGGAGTAATTGCTTCTCGTCGTGTGTCTCGATCCTTCATATTGATTTAGGAATAATGATACTTCACATCATCTTTGGATCTTTAGCAAAAATAGAGCTCCTCATGCCTTGTTAGGGCCTTTTTGGATGATCGCCAATCTTTGCGTCCCGCTTCAATAAGTTATGCCTTGGCTATGAACTCTATTCAACCCCGAGCAACTTTTAAACGATCTTGCGCTAGAGGCTAAGTAACCTTTCAAATCGTACGACCTTACTTATTGCAATTATGATTTATTCCTAATGCATTGATCTTATGGGAAGAAAAAGCCACAATTAAAAACATATGAGTTTTTGAAAGAACATTTTCATGTTCTACGTTTAGCATGATCACTTGTCTAACTCTATCATTTCTCGTTCTTCACTATATAAAGACCTCTAATTAAAGAGACTCGTGAATACTTAGCCATGCAAGTCAAAATTAAGCCAAATTTGGATTAGCTTTCATTAAGACTATATCAAATCAAAGTTTTGGGTTTTCAAGCCACCTATAGGATCTTGCACTTTCTTGGACTTTTTCAAGTTTAGAGAATGCGTTTTAAAGTTCCCTTGATAAGTGACTTTCTAGAATCAATTATAGGAACTTGCGAAAAGTTCTTGTTCTTAACCCGAATGAGTTAAGACTTTCGTGTTTTAAAGCTCCCTATATAAAAGTCTAGCAAAACTTGAATTGAGCGGGTTAAGGAATGTAAATGGCTCCAAATGCCCATCAAGTCAAAAATTAACTCTTATTCTACCCATCAGAAAATATACATTCGTGTCTTAAAAACACTTATTAAAACTAAGAAAATTTTTAAAATTTGGCCATTTTTAGCCTTATTAGCAAAACAAAAATATTGAAAGTTGGAAAACGTGAGGGCGTAGCAAAGCAAGTATCTATTCACCCCCTACTAAAAGTAAACATTGTCCTCAATGTTTCGAGTCTAAAGGTGGAGCACCCCCATACTAGAGACGAAGAGTCGAATGCTTAGGATCTAGCACTGAAAGGGTGATCAACAATATATCTAAAGCCGTTTATTAAGTATGCTAAAAGATAATTGTTAGAACAATAAAGGATATGTCATGGATTCGTGAAAAACTTCTTCAAACGAACGATGGAGGCTCACGTAAACGAACACGAGAGTCTTCAATCGTAGATGATGATGATGATCTAGATAACACAATCACAAACAACCACGAGACAACGAGTTGAAAGGGTACAAGTCCCCTTATTAGTGAATAGTGAGCATAAAGATAAGCATGGGATCTCCCCCACGAGGCACCTCGTTTTTTGATTACCGAGTCATGAGCTCGACTCGATTCCCCATAAATGTGATCATTTAGGGATATCATGGTGTGGTCAATTTTTAGATGGGGCTTACATGATAAACAAGGCCCAAAAAGCAACCAGTATAAAGGACTAGGTCCTTGGATGATGCAAAATACCGGGGTCGAAAATGGCGTTCTCGTTTTCATTGGAAAAACAAATTAACGCCACTTCAACATGTGCCATAAACTCAAAGAGTTTGAAGAAAAGAGATGAGAAGTAGAAGGGTGGGACAATTGGTAAGACAAACTTTTGAGCTACTCGAGGTAGACTCGCACCAAGCAAATAGAAAGATTTTCCATTTATTGCATCGGTGGAAGACCGAGATTTCCCTTTACATGAAATTCCGGGATCGAATATCTCGTCCTCGGTGGACAAGGATGAGGGAACATAAGGGGCTTCCCCCATACTAAAACCACACAACGCACCGTTTAAAGGAGTAGACGAGCTTGTAACACTCAAAACACGTGGTGATGACGGAGTTAGATTTGTAGAAAACTCAACTAAATCACATTTAAAATCTTTTTCTTTTTTATCTTTTAAACTCTCCTTATGAAAACCCTTTTTAATTATGTCAAAAATATTCGGTGTTTCTAAGACGATGTTAGTTACACTAAAAATTCTCACATTTTGAAACCGTTTTGGTTTTGGTGGTGGCAAGTTCTCAAAACGTTTATCGACGAAGAAAACCTCCCCATCGGGGTCTACATATTCATCATCCGAAAAATCTTCCGTAGAAACCGGCAACTTATCAACACTTTTCAAGAATGAATGTTCGAGGTGAGGCGAAGGATTTTTCGATTCAAGTATTGACGGTTTCTTCTTTGTAGGCTTTATACTCATAACCTCCACCGGCGGAGGAAATGGTAAATTGTTTTTGGCGACATTTCCTAAAACTCTTGGTGAAGATTCTTTGCAAACGACATTGGTTGAATCACCATGGTTTAAAGTTGCAATAGAATAGACATGAGAAAGATTGGAGTTTTGTGTTGCATTGATGACAAGTTCTTCCTCATTGAAACGAAGGGTGATTTTTCGAGCATGAACATCGATAAGTGCTCTTGATGTATCCAAAAATGAACGACCCACAATGAGAGGAACTTTTCGATCGATAGGAATGTCTACAACGATAAAGTCAACAGGATAGTAAAACTTTCCGACTTTAACAAAAACGTCCTCGGCAACTCCACATGCTAAAATCGTAGAATGATCGGCCATCTCGATAGACATGTTCGAAGGAGTAAGAGCCGGAAGCGAAAGCGATTTGAAAATCTCAAGAGGCATTGAATTAATACTAGCACCAAGATCGGCCAAGGCGTAGCATTCCTCCATATCTTGAATTGCACACGGAATCAAAAATTTACCGGGATCACCGACTTTTTGTGGTATGCGGCTAAGAAAAACCGATGAACAACTAGACGATTGTTGTAACTTCTCTTTGTTGTTTAGAATACTTTTGAAGTTTGCGGCGAATCGAGGCATCATGATAAGAGCGTCGGCAAAACTTATGTTAAAATGCAAGTCACGAAACATTTTCATAAATAGTTCAAATTGATAATTGTTCCGTTCTTGTGCTTTCTCTTTGTTTCGTCTCGAAGGGTAAGGTAAAGGTGGTGTGGGTTGGTCATTAGGCAACGGCCTTGGAAACTCGGGTTCCACAATTGGTATTGGTTCAACCGTAGGTGTGGTATGAGCGGTACTTTGTGGGATTGTAGTGTGCTCCTTTTCGATCATCACCTCGGGTTCTTTCTCGATTTCCTTCTCCGTAGAAGTACTTGGACGAGAGATTGGTTCCTTGAAAGTTTTACCACTTCGGGTAGTAATAACCTTCATTTCTCCCCTCGGGTTGTTAATGGTGTCACTAGGAAGACCACCCGAGGAAGAGGGTTTACACATGATTGCTTCAAACATCTTAGCCATTCGGTCCTCAAATTTTGATTGCCTAGCATCCGCTTTTAATAACTCTTGCTTAATCTCATGTTGTCCTAATTCCATCTTTTGTTGATTTTGTTGAAGACGTTGGGCATTTCCTTCCATTTTGTTTGCATGAGTTTTAAGTTCATTAGCAAGTTCATTTTTAGCTCGTTTTTCAACTCGGATCTTAAGCTAATCATCTCACGTTGCATGTTATCAAATTTAGCATCATTTGCTTTTGCATAATCCAAAAATTCTCCTTGCAAATTTTTAGTGTGAGCATTTTGAAAACCTTGTGTAGTGTTTTGAAAATCACGGTTTTGGTTTTGATTAGAAATTTGTCCATTCCCACTTTGATAATTCCCATTGTTGTAATTGCGTGTGTTGCCTTGGTAATTGCCTTGGTTGTTGTCTCGATAATTGTTAACATTTTGGTTTGGTGGAGCTTGATTTTGGCGGGAACCTTGACCGTTTTGGTTGTAAGTTCCCGTTGCTACATAAGCACTCGAAGTGTTACCATCCGCGGTAATGCACTCGGAAAGATCATGAGCTCCCCCACAAGATAAACAACTCTTAGCAACCGCTTTAACCGAAGCGGAATTGGAAGCTTCTTGAGCCTTCCAATGGGACATTAGATTAGCAAATCTATCAAAAAACCGATTTTCCTCATTAGCTTCATCATGTAAGGCGTTAATGCTACGAGACGATTGTGACGAAGATGACGAACCCATATTGGCAACACTCGGTGTGTTACGAGGGTTATAAACCTTAGATCTATTTTCAATGATTTGTAAAGCCTCATTTGTCGTCTTGCACAAAAAATTACCACCCGCGGCGGCATTCAAATAATCTCGTTCATGATCATTAAGCCCATTATAAAAAGTATCCACTTGATGCAATTCCGTAAAATCATGGTGTGGACATTCATGCAACATCTCTTTAAATCGTTCCCATGCCATTGAAAAACTTTCATTATTTCTTTGCACAAATCGTGAAATCTCATTTTTTAAGTGTGTTGTTTTAGATGGTGGAAAAAACTTGTTCACAAACTTAGAAACGAGATCGGCCCATGTCAAAATTGAATTTGGCGGTTCTTTCTCGAGCCAAATTTTTGCGGGTCCATCCAACGAGTATGGAAACAACATCATCTTAATGGCGTCATGTGGAACATCCTTAAATTTGCTAGTGGCGGTGAGACGGTTGAAATTCCTAATATGGTAATGCGGGTTGTCTTTCTCATGACCTCTAAACTTATTTGCTTGCAACATCGACATTAAACCCGTCTTAATTTCGAAATTCTCCGCAAGAATGGCGGGAATCACAATAGCCTCTCCAAAACCCTCGGTGGGTGCTTGTAGCAACTCCATCATAGTACGATTAGCCATGACGACTTCTTGTTCTACAATAGGTTCAACAATTGGAGGTTCTTCAACAATCAACGTCTCTTGATTGGCTTGCTTTTGAAGTCGTTTACGAGCTCGTTTTGCTTGATTACGAGTGATCATAAACTTCACGAAGAATGGGAGGTGAGCAAAGAAGATTCTTTTTGGGTGTTTTGTGAATTTTCAATTTTTTTGTGTTTTTGATGATATTTAATTTTTTTGGATTTTGGTGTATCTTCGTAGACAACAATCTACAAAATCTCTCCTCGAATCAAACTCTTGATTAAAGAAGCCTCAAAGGAATGAAAACGATCACGTGGAGTGAACGCCTTCAAATGAATTTAGAACTTTGGTGAAAACCAAATTGTTCAAGAGGGTTTAATCACAAAGAAAACCAAGCAAATATATTATACGTAATAATACTTTGGGCGGCAAAACCCTCGATTGGCCTTCAATCTCAAAATACTCACAAGCAAGTGGGGAAACGAGGCGGCGCGAAGCACTTAAGAGCCTTTTTCCTTATGGTATATTTTATAATACCCGCCTTATACCCACCTTATAGTTTGTATCTTTCAAAATCGAGCTTCACGAAAGTATTTATCTATTTTTGCCTTTTTCTTTTTGTTTGAGATTCGAATACAATAATTAGGAGATCAAATCCCAATTAAGGTTGTGTTTTCACACTTTTGGAGATATTGTATATTGATTGTGATACTTAATACAATATAGTAATAATATTTGTACAAGAAAAACCAAGAAAACCGATAATACGTATTAGTAGAGTTCTACTAATACAAATACTATTTGGTTAATATTAAAGACAACAATGCAAATTAATCACGACACACCTCCCCGGCAGCGGCGCCAAAATTGATTGTGGTAAAAATACGACCTTTCAGGAAAAAGGCGTAAAAGCGGTAAGTATCGAACAAATGATTTTAGGAAAAATCAAGTGTTAATGACCCTTAATGGTGTGAAAGTTCGTTTCCCAAGGAGGTATATGTGTGTGAAAAACTTGTCAAAAGTTTGTGATTAATGATTGGTTTAGAAGGGGATTAGAAAAGAAGATGACAAAGACGTAAAAATAAAAATTAAAACAAAATCACTACTAGAAAGTTAAAACGTAGAACCTTAAAAACCACAAAAATAAAAATAAATTCTAAAAATTACCAAAAATTCACCAAAAATAAAAAATAATAAACTAAGAGTTTACCAATGATCAAAACTTTTTTAAACCTTTTAAATAAATAAATATTCAATTTTTAAATGCTAATTAAAGCCCTAAAAATCAAATAAATTATCAAAAAGCCTAAATAAAGATTTTTCAATTGATAAACCTCTAAAATGACCTAAAAAGATTAAAAACTATTTTTAGAAATTTTAAAACTAATAAAAACTATTTAAAACGATTTAAAAACTATTAAAACTTAAAATAATTATAAAAATTAATCTAAAAGAGATAAAATTATTCTAAAAGTTGCTAAATTCCTATTTTAATGTATTTAACCTAAGAAAAATGTAAAAAGTTGGAAAATGTGAAATTTTAAAAATAATAATAAAATAATATTAATAATCCAAAAATTATAAAAAATTCTAAAAACTTGCAAACTAGTTTATTTTAACCTAAATAATCAGAAAATGAAAGTGAAATTACCAAAATACCCCTAATGGGCCCTCAAATGGGCCAAATCCAAAAACAGTCAACCTAAATGGGCTTTTGGGCCCAAAAAGTCAAACTTGACCCAATTGACTTGGAAAAGCCCTATCTGACTTAAAATTCAATTCTAAGAACAAAACTCTAAAGGCCCAAAAGCTGAAAATGTGCTTATCACAGCTTATTAAACACAAAGCTTATTCTTATTGGGCTTTTCAGCCCATTAAGCCATAAGCTAATGCCATAAGCTCTAATTTGACACACAACCCTCTTTTAGGATGCTTAAGAGATCTGTCAAAAGAAATTTCCAATAAGCACACTCAATAAGCCAGAAAATAGAAAAGCAAAAATCCACAAAACGACAAAATAGTCGTTTTTGAGAAATAATGCACCTCAGAAGCTGATTCAACTTGCAAAAGCTTTCAAATGGACTCAATAAGCAATATCAATCAACAAAAATCCAATAAGCACAAGCAATAAGCCAGAATAAGCACAAAAGAGCTTATGTAAAAGTCAAAGGACTTGGTTTTCTAGTCAAACCTAAAAGTCAACCACCCAAATGCTCCAGTATGAACAAATGGGTCAAAATATGAGCACCTATTACAAAAACAAAGTTGTTGCTGGTTAAAATAAGCTATTATAGCTTATTCATAAGCTGACACCAAAATTGCACTAGCAGTGGCAACCAGCAGGGGAAAGGAGTTCCCACTGCTTTGACTAATTGACCAAGCTTATTTGAGAGTTCTGGTTTGATTCAATTGGAAACAAAGGCACCCTTGTGATCGGTGAACCACAAGGAGTCAATAGCAACAATAAAATCACAAAATGATCCACACAATAAGCCACAATAAGCCAAACAGTCCACAGATAAGCACCAGATATGCAAATAAACAGTTAAGCACTTGAAAAGCAGATTTAAGCAAAATAAGCCAACCAAACTTAACCAGATGCATACACAAGCTATATAAACTAACAATAAACACAAAGCAACAAGAATCAAACACTGAATCAAAGAAATCAACAAGATCAAAGCACTAGAAGTTACTGATGAACAATGAACAATATGTAGAAACAGTTTGCTGATATACTTGACACTTGATCCAATTTCAAGCCTCAAATCCTTCTACCCTAGTGTGATTAACTATGATTTAGCACTTGTTAGCCCTAGCCTAAGCCTAGATCTAGGTGTCCTCAAAATCCTAGCCAATTTTACCAAGTTATGAAGATTTTATAGCCAAAACAAGAATCTATGTGATCAAAGCCTCCAAACCTGCAAACAGATGAACATAAGCACCTAAATATCAGATACCAATACTTACATACAACAAACAAACACTTAGCAGACCACAAATCCAACTTATGTAGTAATCCCAAACACCCTTTAAAAACCTATTTTCATAAATTTTCAAAGGCTTATGAAGATTTAACCCACAAATCAGATCACTAACACCTCAATAACATCAAACCAAACCAAATCAACAATAATCACCCACAATAACACAGATTCAAGCAATAATCCACAAAAATCACAAATAATCAGAAACTTAAAGAGAAAATGAGAAGGGAAGAAGGTACAAACCTCCAAGACCTACATCCAGGCCCTGGATTGTTTGAGCTGAGGTACTAGCAAAACAAGTACCAGCTTCCAATGCTGCTAAGATGAACAAACAATAAGGTGAGATCAAATAAACAAGCACTTTCTGATTTTTGAAACCCAAGCTTTATCAACTAAAACCTTGCCTCAAAAACCTTCAAACATATAAATGGAACTCAGAATTAGGCTATTCCAACACCAAATTTTTAACAAAATCAAAAAGAGATTTCATATTTAATAATCAACAAGAACTCTACTTCTACAACTTCAACCCAAAAACTACTCAAATCAACAAACCAAGAATAACCATTCTTCTTTATGCTTGTACAAACTCTAGGGTGTATTTATTTTGTGTTAATTCTTGTTAAAATGAAGCTTTAAGAAATCAACAATGGTGGAAAATTTATGTGTATGTGTGCCGTGAGTTTTGAGAGAGAAAGAGAGAGATGTGTGTTTTTTTGAAGTGAAATGAAGAGTGAATAATGTGAATTATTTGAGGTGAAAATAGGTTAGTAAGTTAAAAATGTAAGATGTGTAAGCCTAAGCTTAAAATGGCAAAGTGTAAGATTTTGGTGCATCATGCACATGGTGGTGGTTTGGCCGGTTATGGGGGTCCCATATGGGGGTCAATTATTCAAAATTTTTACTATGGTAACTAGTTAAAAGGTTTAAGGTAAAAAGGTTAGTTAGTTTTAGGTAAATATCAAAAAGTATATAGTTAAGTTTAAAATTACGTAAAACTTAAAAATTTGACGAAATATATTAAATTTACGATTCTTCGACGAAAACTGACATTTTATGATTGGTAAAGTATTTTATGCACGCTAACGACGGTTAAATGTAACACGACGTAAAATACGAAAACGCGATATGTTAATTAAATATTCACAGTAAATACGATTTATTACTATAAATAGAAAAAATACTAAAATACAGGCATATATAAACATATACAGAAATATTTAAATACGCTGCTCAAGAAAATACGATCACGCTGTTAAAACTAAACAGTTAAGCACATAATTCACAGATAACGAATAATCTCATGGATTATCGTCAATTCATTGACCGTCTCAGCACTTTGGTCAGGTTCACAGAAAATGTTCAGAATAATGATTGAGCACAGTGTCAGGTCATTACTCGTCATCAAACAGTTTTTCAGAAAACGCGGGATAACCTCCCGATTCCAACACAGTTAAATCACATAGTTGACTAAATAAAAAGTCAAAGGTAAAATAGTCATTTTACAAAGTAGGGAAAATTACCAGGTGTTACAGCATGGATGAGGTCTTAAAGATGTTAGGACTGTCTTTGCCTGCATCTAAGCCAGAACCAATAGTCCCAGCCTCATCCATAGCATCAACCATACTTGTGGTGGTGGTTCTCTCTGCTACATGGCTAGGACCACTAGAGGAGAACACTCCAGTAGTCCTTTGGCATTTTTGCAACCTATATTGAGGTGGGGTAGAAGATGATGTGGATTGAGTGGATGTGGGAAGGTTAAGGGGTGTTTGGGTCTATGAAGGAATGGTGTCAACGTCTGGATTACTTGTGTCAACGCCAACATTTAAGGTGTCAGCGTTGAAGGGTTCTTGGTCAATTTCCATGTGTTGAGGTGAAGGCAAAGGTTATGGTATTGGGTCAAGTTGTGGTTGTGGGTCTGGTTGAGGTTGTGCTGCTGCAATAACAGCAAGCATAGCTGGGGTGAGGGGTAAGTCACGGTGAGGGGGTGAATTCATCTTGGTAAAAATAGCTTTCTTTTGCACAGGGATCTCATAAAAATCATCATGATCCCTTGTGTAGTAATTTTGCACATCAAAAACCATTTGCAAAAATCTGGGATAAGCCAAAGTCATCTTATTCCCTTTGTTTTTACACATGCCATCAAAAATCATTTTAGAATAATTAAACTTTTGCCCATTTGCAATGCACACTATTGCACTAGCAATTGATCTATTAATTTCATTGTGTGCAGTACACTTGGGACTCAAACATTGTAAGATGACATGTATGAGGTACTTCTAGGCTAGGGGAAACTCTTGTTTATGATATTTGTTTAAAGTGCCCTCATCAGGGAAATGATACCCCAAAGCCCGAAGTCCTTGTTCTATTTCATGAATGGGGAGGGTGATTATACCATCTGCATCATCAAGATGCAAAGCCTGGCGAACCAAGGCTTCAGTAACCACCCATGAACAATAGTTGATAATGTAGTCACATTATTAATTGTTGAGGAACTGACAGTGTTCCAAAACTGCTTAATATGAGTGACAGAGATGAGAGGAGCAGAAAGAGCATACCTAATAGGGGATGCATTCAAATACGCCACCATCTGTGTGTATTGTGGAAACAAAGTATCATCAGCGTCCAAATAAGCAATCATGTTGTGTTGACTCCTGAATCCCAATACCAAGTCACTTGGTTTAAATTTTGGTGCCATTGTTGAAGAAAGCTGTTTGTGAATTATTGAGAAAGATGAATTATAGGAGAAATTTGTTAGACAAGAATATGAGGTACCTTGTTTAAAAATAGGAGCCAAATATATAGGAGAGATAGGCACATATGATTGGTCAAAAATTAGGCAACTATTTTCAAAATATAATGATGAAAATATTGAAAAGAAAATAAGTTATCCTTGTGCATTAATTAAAATTTATCTGCTCCCAAAATTACGGCCCCAAAATTCGTCAAAAAGTAACAACTGGGTAGGTCCCAATGAGTGTCAACGGTAAAAAATAACCCATCAACGCCCAACGGCTATATTCTTGTCAACGTTTGCCAAAGCCATGTCAGCGTCTAAATTGGTCATAACAACGCTTGGAAAAATACTTGTCAGCGTCCAAAAATAAAAGTAATAAAAATGAAAAAGGACCTTAACAAAGTACTTTATCCTAGTGAAGATAACCTATAGATTGATAATTATTATAGGGCGGCAAGCACTGTCCAGTTATGTACACTTGCTTATGCAAGATAGACATAACAGTCCTCTAGTGTCCCTTGCTAACCAAAATTCTTAACAATTAAGTTACTTCATAAAATTCCTTGTAACTCCCAGGTAAAACCCATAAGAAATCATTCCCAAGCCTCCCAACAGACCACAACCAATTCTAGGCCAAAAATGTCTTGGCAGCATGCATAGTATATCAACTTTGCATGCTATAGTGCCTTATGATTTAGTAAACTAACTCATACTCACCTGTGGACACAATCTAGAATTGTGATAAGAGTATTATAAGAATACCCAAAAGTCCTAAAGGTTCCTAAAACCTCCCCTTAAATTGTGATACATATGTTGCCCAATAATATGCATGAATATAAAAATTTATGTCAAGATAGGAATATAAATATTCTAACCATCATCCATAAACTAAAACATGCTCAAATGATTCTCCAAGGATCCATAAGCAACTCTGTATCCAATGGTACAATGCTATCAACGCCTACACACTTAGATCAAAAACCACAAAACTAACATTGTTGCTGACAACGTCACGATAACACTTGTCAGCGTTAAGGTAACCTTTGTCAGCGTTAGACAAATATAGTGGAAAATCTAACTTCTCAAAAAGACCAATAACAATGCATTATCCTGTACATACTTTTACATTAAGACCCCAAAACACATATTAAGTGAGATTGATTATTCTAATACTTGTTACCAAGTATTGAAACCTTCCAGCATCAAAAGGTTTAGTTAATAAATCAGACACAGTTTCTTATGTGTCAACCCTATCTGGTTGTATTAAACCCTTTTCAAAACAATCTCTTATAAAATGATGTCTAATTTCTATGTGTTTTGTTTTAGAATAATGTAAAAGATTTTTAATAATGCATAAAGTACTGTTATTGTCTACAAAAATCTTGGTATGCATGAATTTATACCCATAATCCAACAGCTGGTTCTGAATCCATAAGACTTGGCCACAACAAGCAGCTGTAGCAACATACTCTGCTTCAGTTGTAGAATTGGACACCACTGTTTGTTTCTTGCATTGCCAAGATATCATCCTACTCCCAAGAAACTGACATCCACCAGTTGTGGATTTTCTATCAAACTTATCACCACCATAGTCACTGTCTAAATATACAATAAGCTCCAATGGTGAATCTTTTGGATACCATAATCCAAGATCTGGGTAACATCTGAGGTACCTAAAGATTCTCTTGACAGCATAAAGGTGACACTCTTTGGGAGTCACTTGATGGCGTGCACATGCACACACAACAAACATGATGTCAGGTCTTGAGGCTGTGAGATACATCAATGAACCAATCATTGATCTATAGTACCTGACATCCACATCTTTTCCATCTCCAACTTTTCCCCAAGGGTGTTCTCTATCCATAGGAGTAGTAGCCCTCTTTTCATGTGGAGAAAAGCTAAACTTCTTCAAGATCTCTGCTACATACTTATCTTGAGAGATGAAGATACCATCTTCTTTCTGCTGAACTTGTAACCCTAGAAAGAAGTTCATCTCCCCCATTGCACTCATCTTGAATTTGTCTGTCATAAGCTTGGAAAAGTCTTCACTTATCTTTGGATTTTGTAGAACCAAAGATGATATCATCAACATAAACCTGAACAAGTAAGACATCCTTACCAGCCTTCTTTGTAAATAATGTATGGTCTATGGTGCCCCTTTTGAATCCATTTTCCACCAGATAAGTGGACAATGTGCCATACCATGCTCTTGGGGCTTGATGAAGTCCATACATAGCTTTCTTGACTCTATACACCTTGTCTGGATGCTCTGGATCTTCAAAACCAGGAGGTTGCATAACATATACCTCCTCAACAATTGTGCCATATAGAAAAGCACTCTTCACATCCATTTGATAGACAGTGAAGCCCATGCAGGAATCATAGGCTAGAAATATCCTTATAGCCTTAATCCTTGCAACTGGTGCAAAGACCTCCTCATAGTCTATCCCTTCCTCTTGTGTATATCCCTGAGCCACTAAACGTGCCTTGTTTCTGACCACAATGCCTCTTTCATCTTTCTTGTTTCTTAGAACCCATCTTGTCCCAATAGGTCTGACATATCTGGGACAATCAACCAGCTCCCAAACATCCTGAATAGCAAATTGGTGAAGCTCATCCTGCATTGCTTCCACCCAACTTGGTTCTTTGAGAGCATCAAAAATCTTCTTGGGTTCTTGTTGTGACAGAAAACAGGCAAACAGACATGCTTGAACAAGAGGGGTATCAACCTTCTTGTGTATATTGGTAATAAATCCTACAAGACACTGATGAGATCTTCTAGTCTGAATAGGAGACATCACATCTCCAATAATTTGAGAAGTCGGGTGATTCTTCATTGTAGAAGTAAGAACTCCTCCCTCAAAAAGTCTGTTGTCTTCAATCTCATCATCCATATTACCAATATCTTTTTCAGACTCTCTTCCATCAATATTTGTATGAACCTCTTCATTTCTGCTTGAAGGTTCACCTTGTTCAAAATTGGAAGAGAAAATATGCTCAAAAGAGTTGTCAACGCCTGAACCAAGGTTGTCAGCGTTTGGGTCATCAAGGCCTGAAATGGTGTTGTCAACATTTGAGCCATCAACGCCTGAATTTGTCCTGTCAGCGCCAGATTTTCCTTTGTCAGCGCCTGAAGGACCATGCATGTTGATAACTGGTGATACTTGGGGACCACCATTTTCCTTTCCAGCAGCAGCAGCAGCAAAAGCATCTGTCCATATGGGAATAGTGACATACTCAAGTATGGGAGATGACTTGTCTGCTTGTGATCCAACCTCTTCATTAACCTGTGTACCTGAAACATCAACAACTGGTGCTTCCACAACATTTGAAGTTACCTTCACAATGTCTGGATTAGTAACAGGCATATAATTCAAAGTCCTAGATAGAGGTTCCAAGTCAAACAACCAAATTGGACCACTTTCAGGATCACTAGGTTTACTCTCTAAAAACCTAACATGTACTTTCTCAAGTATACGTTTTTCCTTCTTAAGGTAAACCCTATATCCCTTGCTCTGCACTGAATAACCCATGAAATAGCCTTCATCACCTTTAGCACTAAATTTACCTAAGGCATAACTAGTATCCAACACAACTACATGACAGCCAAAAGGTTTAAGAAAACCAATATTAGGTTTCCTTCCCTAAAGTAACTGATAAGGTGTTTTGTTATGTATCTTGTTGACCAATGCTCTATTCTGAACATAACAAGCTGTATTCACAGCCTCAGTCCAAAAAGCTATGGGAAAATGAGCATCAACCAACATAGTCCTAGCTGCCTCAATTAGGGTTCTTTTCTTTCTCTCAGCAACCCCATTTTGCTGTGGGGTTCTGGCAATACTAAACTGCCTAGTAATTCCTTTCTTGGCACAAAAATCATCCAACAGTTTATTTCTAAACTCACCACCATTATCACTTCTAAGCATTTTAACTTTATTACCAGTTTTCTTCTCTATTTGAGTAATAAAGTTGATTAAAGTATCAGCAGTGTCACTTTTCATAGCTAAAAAGAAAGTCTAAGTAAACCTAGAAAAGTCATCTGTGATGACAAAGCAGTATGATTTACCATTCAAACTCTTTATATTAGTTGGACCAAACAGGTCCACGTGCAGCAAGTGAAGTGGTTTAGAACTAGAGTGCACCTGTTTAGACTTAAATGAGACCTTGTGCTGTTTGCCTTTAAGGCATGCAACACAAGAGTGGTCATTGTGGAAAGCCTTTTCAGGCAAACCATCAACCAAACCAAGTCTCACAAGTCTGTTTATATTTTTAAAGTTAATGTGCCCTAGTCTCTTGTGCCATAGATTACTCTCATCAACTAAAGCTTTAGCATAAAAACATGACATATTATTATTCATCCTAATACCATTAAGATTCACATTATAAATGTCCTTATGCCTAGGTGTTCTATAGTCAATAAATTTCTCATATGGTATTTTAAAATCCTTGCTTAACACCAAGCATTCAGTATCAGTGAAAAGAACCTTATTTTTGTTATCACAAACTTGTGATACACTGAAAAGTTTATAATCAAGTTCTTTTACCAGAAACACGTTTTCAAAACGCAAGTTTTTGGTGAGAAGAGTTCTTGCCTGTGATAGTTCCATATCCGCCTCCAAAGTAAACTTTATCACCATCCTTAATGGGAGTGAAGTTAGTAAGGTAATCTTCCTTCCCAGTCATGTGCCTAGAGCATCCACTATCCCAATAGCCATAATCATTCACATGTTTTTGAATGCCCTGCACATAAAGAAAACAAATTAGTTTTCTTTGGGAACCTAAGCCTGAGCAGACTTGGATTCATCTGGTTGTTCAACAAGAACAGACTTAGTTCTCATAACAAACCCTTGTTCATCCCTTTTTGGATGAAACACCCAGTTAACCCTAATTGGTGTTGTGATGACCTTTGAAATATAATTAAATCTGTTGCAGGTCATAGAAATCCCATTAGAATTAGGGTTTTGATCTTGCTTAGGTCTCTATGTCAAGCTAGAAGAAGCTTTAGACCTTTTTCCCTGTGGTTGCAAATATTTAGGTCTGGCAACGTTTCTGTCAGCGTTGGATTTGGTCTTGTCAACGCTGAAATTACTCTTATCAGCGTTGAACCTAGGGTTTGCTACAGGAACCCATTGCCTATTAGACCATGTATTGGTCTTCTGAAAAGGTCTTTGTCCATGAGTGTTAGACCCTTTAGTAAAGAATGGGGTTCGTCTAACAACTTGTGGACTTTGCTCCACAAAAGTTTTGGGTCTGACAGTGCTTGACCTTTTGTCAGTGTTGACCTTGGAAGCGTTGACACACTTATAGGCTAAATGTGAAAAGCTACCACACGTGTAACAGGCTTTTCTAGACACAACTCTAGGTCTAGAAGAAAAGAAACCTGTTCCATTATCACTAACTTGGCTTTTTGGTGACCTAGTATTCCTATACATTTCTACATACTTAATGCTAGGTTTTCTAACAGTGTTTGAGCCAAGGTCAACAGTCTTGCCAGTGATTGGGTTTGTTACTTTGATAGGAGTCGACTCATTTGGAATATCACAAAGCATGCCACCCTTGACAAACAAGGTAGGGTTGGCTTTCTTCCATTCATTCAAATCAGTCAACTTTTGCCTATATTCCTCAACTAGGGTAAGAACTCTTGGTGGAGGAATAAATTCCTCTTCTTGGAGTTCTGGTAAACCAGTCCAAGATAAGTCCTTTCTTTGAACACCATAAAAAATCCCCAGCTCGTGGTGGAACACCAGAATATTCTTTCATCCCAATCCCAGTCATGTCCCTAGAATCCCTCTGTTTACAAACACATTCTCCTAGGGTTTGTGAGGCCTTATCAAATCTCTGAATTTTAAGGTCTACATTATCCTTATTCTTGATATCCTCATCTAATTTAGCCTGTAATTCAGCATTGACCCTTTCCATGATGTTTCTAATATCATTACTAGCATTTAAATCATGTTTTAAGATATTTATTTTATCTTTTAGGTCAAGCTCCATTTTCTTATACTCAGAAATTGTCTTTTCAGTTTGAGTGAGAGCAAGTTGATAGTTAGACAACTTGAATCTCTCAGTACTCACATCTCCTAACAATCTTAAAACCTCTTTGTTAAGTCTTTCAGTATTTAAACGACAACCCTTACTACAAAAAGCATCATCATATACCTTATTGTCTGATGAAGATGAGGAGTGTGCCATGAGAGCATATTGAACATGCTCTTCTTCTTCTATCTCAGCAACCAAAGCTTTATCCTCTTCCTCATCCTTAGCCAAATAGCTCCAGTCCCATCGAATACCATCAATTTCTTGTACTGCCACCATGGCCTTAGGATCCTTAGCCTTAACAATTTGGCTTGAGGGTTTTCCAGCATCAGATCTTCTTGGAGATCTGCATTCCCTCATAAAATGCCCCATACGATGATAATTTTAACACTCAACCTTGGATTTATCAAATCCAGCAGTGTCCTTTGCATTAAAGGTCATCTTCTTCTTGAACCTTCTATTCCACCTGTTTGCTCTTATATTTGCAAGAGCCATGTTCCACTTTATATCCATCTCCTCCAAGTGCTCATCACTTATTTGCTCAAGGTCCTCATATGTAATCACTGAACCATTGGGAAATGAAGCAATGTATGCACACACAATATCCAGATCCAAACCAGCAGGCTTAACTCTTGGAGAGGCAATTTTGTATGTGTCAGCGTCTGAATGTGAGGCGTTGACAGGGTATGATCCAGCGTTGACACATGTTGATCCAGTAACTGGGTGCATGTATGAGTCCTTCTGATCAAATTGACCTTCGCTATGTGAGAAGAAGGCCATGTTACTATTGGTAGACTTACTTCCATGTTCCAAAAGAGTTTCATTCTCCAATAGCCTCAATTTGTTGTAGACATCATCAAAAGTAGAACTTTTGTGAGTGTTGTTGGCAATTATAGATCTTGCCTCAATCTTCCACGCATCACCAAGGCTTTTAAGAAAAGTGGCAATAATGTCAACATCACCAATTACTGTCCCCATGAAGGACAGCTTGCATGTAATGTCAAGAAGTCTGCTTCTCACACTACTTAGCTTCTCATTAGGTTGAGACTTAAAAACAGCATACTCATGTAAGAGTTACTTCCTTTTCTCTTCCACAGTATCAGCATTACCACCATATGCAACTTCAAGGGCTGCCTAAAGGTCTTTTGCAGATTCATAACCTCTGTATTTGTGCTGATTTTCTTGTCCCAAAGAAAGTTTCAGAATGCTTAGGGTTTTCATATCAACCCTTTTCTTTGCTATGTCATCAGCAGACACAGCTCTACCATCTTCAGGTTTTTTTTTCTTATCTACTTCAGAACATCCTTGAACAGCTGATCTTGTAGCAATGGCATCTGCAATCTTTTGAGCTTTATTGAATGTGTTTCCATATTCAATAATCTCCCAAAGAGTGTGTAGTCATGGATTTGCAGATATTACTGAAAATTGAACTTCCACAGTTCAAAATTGTCTGCATCTAGCATGGGAATCTTGATGTTGTGGTTTGAGGAGGAGGAGGTTACTTCTGGGGTGGACATGATGTTTTTAGGGTTTTATGAAAATTAGGGTTTTGGTGATTTAGGGTTCTTGTGTTCTTTAAGATCAAAAGTTTCTCAACAAGCTCTGATACCACTTGTTGATCCCAAACTTAGATCGATTTAGCTTGTGTAAACGAGATTAGATCAAGTTATACACGTAGATAAACTTTGTTTATGTATAAAGTAATTTAAGTGTTATGCGGAATTAACACTTAAACAAGAACACACAAAAGATGTAAAACAAACTTTCACTTGATTGATTGATTCGAACTTGCTTACAACGAAAGTGTTTAACGTATGAAAACTTATATATTAAACATAACCTAAAGGTATTCTTTTATAGACATAAGAAGCCTTGTACAAGAGTCTACGTATCAACTATTCTAGGTAAAGATAATTATAGAAAATACAATGTTGATCCTATCTTTACTAGAAACAAAATACGCGTAGACCATATCTTTCTATCAGTGCTTGTCTTCAACCTATCAACGCTTGAATTCTTCCTGTCAACGCTTGATCTGTCAGCGTTTGTTTTCTTCTTATCAACGCTTGTTTTCCTCTTGTCAGCGCTCAAGTGGACTGGCTACATTTTATTCCCAACATGTGCTAAAGTCTCATCTTCTCCGAAGGATGGAGTTTGAGTTTCTACAGAAGAAGGTAGTGAAGATTTTTCACCAGCGGTATTTGTAGTTGGCTTAGCAGTACTTGGCTCTTCAACAATATTTACTTCATCAATAAAAGACACAGGTGTTTCTTGAATCACCATAGTATCTCCAGATACTTTTCTTTTTTTTGAAGCTGTCTTCTCAATTTGTAACTCCTCAGTCTTGTCTGATTCAGCACTCATTCTTGATCTTAACAGTACTTGGAAAGACTGTTTCTTGTGAAACCAAAATTGTCTTTGAGGTGGAGTTGAAGACACAGGAAATTGAACATTGATTTCCTCTAGCTTCTCATAAAAACTACTCCAATTAACTTGTAGTTGTGGTGATTGAGGTTGTGGCTGAGTTACCAACATTTCTTCATCTTGTGGTTCCTCATGAGCAGATTGTGGTTCCTCATGTTGAAGCTCCATATTTGTAGGCTCGAAACTTCTTTATCCACATTAGTCTCTATGCCATCAACATTTTTAAAATTTCCAATGGCATCATCAGCTTCAAAATTGATGTCATTGCCAGAGATCCATGTATAAATATCAGAAGAAGGTTCTTGTTCTTCATCATTCCTCCCCTGTTTGGTTGCATTCAGTTGCGTTAATGCAAAGCAATGCCTAAAAACATTGTTAGTATTAAGCAATCTTTCTTAGTTTTGATCACGACAAACTACAAAGACATTTATTGTCAAACACAGTCATAAAACGAATTATCTAACAAACATTATCATCAAGGTAATAGTCATTACACTAACATATCTTAATCATGCTTAGTGATCATAAAAGTGATTAGCCTTAAAACTCACTTTTGTCAAATGTAACAAAAGATTTTTAATAAACTTTATTTTTAAGAAAATGTTTTATTAAAATGAAAATGTAAATTTGAATATGGCATATTCCAAATGCCATAAGAATATCCTTTGAAGGTTTAAACAGCCTCAAATATTTCAAATTCACTAAAAGACAAAAAGGAGCGGAGTCTACTCTCCGCGGTTCCTTAAGTGCCTACGCGGTTCCCTATCGATAAGGAACCGCCTGGGTAGTTATGGAACCGCCCCCAGATAGTCGTTGGCATTTGTCTTCTATAAATAGTGGATCAAAACTGCATTTTCATTAACCCTTTTTGGACATATCTTTCAGCCTTCTTTCTCCTATCTAATCCTAGTCATTTGTAAATGATCACTTAATGTGTTAAGTATGTTTACTTATGATTATCCTCTTGATCTCCGTCTTTACCTTTTCCAAAGAGAAGATCACTCACACACTTGTGATGTGATTAAAGATGAAGCATTGATGAAGATCACCTTCTCCTAAAGATCTAGTCATGTTCATCATTTGTTTATTTGTGTCTTGTGTAGATCCAATGTATTTGTGAATACTTGGATTAGAGTTGTGTAAATCCTTTGCATATGTGTGTGCTTGGATTTGTGTTGTGTAGATTGAAGCTACATGTGTGTACTTGGATATGTTTAGTTGAGTTGTAATAAGTTGGGTTAGTTCTCACTAAACTATAAAGTGATGTGGTTGTGTCTTGTGAGTTCTCACTAAACTATAAAGTGATGTGTAGTTGTGTTGTGTGAAGTTCTCACTTAGCTTCAAAGTGAAGAGTCGTGAAGATTTGTTCTAGCTTTAGATTATAACTCGACATCTAGCCTTGTGTCGGAAAATGGTGAAGTAGGAAACGTTGTGAAGATTGGTTCTAGCTTTGGATTAGAACTCGACATCTAGCCTTGTGTCGTAAAATAGTGAAGTGGGCGACGTTGTGTAGATTGGTCATAGCTAAGATTAGGTCTCGACATTTAGCTTAGTGTCAGAAAATAATGTAAGCGACGTTGTAAGGTTTTCTCCGCCAAGAAGGGAGCTGGTGGATATAGTGGAAATCTCGAGTAAGGTGTAATCGAGGAGTGGAGTAGGAACGAGGATAGAGCCTCGTTGCCGAACCACTATAAATAGTGGTGTCTTCCTACTAGGTTGTTTCTTTCCTTACTCATTGCTTACATTCAACATCATTACACTTATTACTTATTGTTAATGCATTAGAATTGAACCTAATCATTATGCAACTAGCTTTCAAGTAAAAGATAGTTTTGGCACTCACCTAATTGAAAGGAATTTTAATTAGGAGATAAATCAAGTAGAAACTATTCAACCCCCCTTCTAGTTACTACAATTGGTATCAGAGCGATGGTGACACAAGATCTTTGAAGAATATTGTACTTTAAAACTTGGATCGATCCATTGTCTCTTCAAATTAGAAGGGTAAGTTGTACTAAAGTTTTTCTTTGGTCAAAACTATTTTTTTGTTGAAAATAAGCCTTTTAAATTGATAATATTGCATCTTAGTTAGATTAGTAGTATTAATGCATTTTAGATTTACTCTTGAAATGTATCTACTAGTTTGCATCTTGTTATGTGTAGGTACTCATGAAGATAAATCATTCAATTGATTGTGGATTGAGTTACTTACACTTGTAGAAGACTCATCTTCTTTGATTTCCAACATCATTGAATGATGATATCAAGATGGATAAGAGTGATACAAGTCCTTGAAGACTTAGTAGTCACTATTAGTCATAATTGGGCTTTTCATTGGTTCCTTGAAAGCTTGGAATGCAATTTGTTGCCAAGGTACGTTTTCATTCTTCCACACGTCCTATTGATCATTCTTTTGATCATTATTTGATAATATGCTTATTCTTGGCATCCTCGCCTGGACATTTGTTTGTGGATTGTGATTCTTCCCTTTTCCCCTCTCAAACCTTCATTGCTTGGATACTTGACTCACTATGGAGATGTAGAGTGAGTTAGTAGAAGCTTAAATTATCAAGCATGATTTCCATGGTTTGCACTCTTACGGTTAGTAAGCCCAATATCATATGTAACTTGTGTAATTAAGCTCATCTCTAGGATGATTGGTGAATCCCTTGAGATACCAAACTACTTCATTAAGTTGTAGGTGGATTTTACACATTTGGAATTGAAATATTCCAAGGATAATGTTATTGTTAATCCTAGCAATAATTATACGATCATGTGGGAGAGAAAGTGAATCTATACTTTGCTCACATTATTTTTGGTAATGGGTTACCCCGGTAAATATATTAACCAAAAAATAATGTTAAGTACACAGGAATGTGGCCGAACTACCACATTAACCTCAAGCAAAGGCTTGGAAACTAGTGCTTATGACATGCCATAAACACACTACATATATCAAATGACATAGACTACATCATAAACTAATCATCGAACAGATGAACACCAGCAGAATGAAGTCTTGAAACAAAGAAAACACCCCACCACTCCAACAGCACGCCAGCGACAACAAAGGATCCACATGAGGCCGCCTCCTTAAAAAACCTTCCCGAGAAAAACCCAATAGGAAAAACCCCAAGAAGGAAAAAAGAGTACGACCCTCATACACTAACACCACCATGAGAAACGCATATACTAGGCAATCTCCACCGATCCAACAAGGACTTGGAACGGGCACTAACCTTCTTAAATCTGAAGGTGACAAGCTTTAGTCGAATAGTATCACAAATCAACACCACAACTTGATCAACATTCCTGCGTTGCCCTCTGAACAAACGAGAATTCCGTTCAGCCCATAAGAAATAAGAAGTCGCAGCCACGACCATTCGGCCAATAATGCTAATCACAGATCGAGTCTTCGAAATAGGGGATAAATAGGCAAAGATGTCCGCAAATCTCGGAGGTACAGATCCCATATCAGCCAACTCCCGAACATTACACCAAACATGCGAAGAGAAAGAACACTCAAAAAATAAGTGTGAATGGGAATCCGCAACCGCCCCACACAATGGACACCGCAAAGTAGCAATATCCACGTTAAGGCCTACATCCCAATGCCTCAATCTGTCTTGAGTCTTTAGTTTACCCTGTACCATAAGCCACATATGAACAGCATGTATAGGGATACAATGCGTAAACCACACAACATGGTACCACTCAACACCCTCTGAATGAGTACGAATAGAGTCCCAAACCCTAGCCACATAAAATGGGTGTAGGGCGCCCGTAGTATCACGCCACATAATAACATCCTCAAGATCATCCTGGAGAGCCGGAAAAGGCAAAGAATCTAACAAAGGATAACGTTCAGGCCAATCCGGAGGCCATTGCCAAGCGCCATTAGAAATAAGGTCACGAACCGAATCAGCAACAGTAAAACCCGACCGAATAATATTGCGAACAATAATAACATTCCGGAGAGGACAAATCTCCGCCCATCGATCAAACCACATAGACGTAGAAGAACCGCTAGAAATCTTATGCCAAATAAATGGCCGTACACGCGGCTGAATCATAAGTAATTTTCGCCAACCCCAACTCATGTCACCAATAGCCGGAACATCCCAGAAGCTCCTCCCATTAAGTTTATACGAATGAATCCATTGAACCCATAGAGACTCCTTCCAAGTAATAATACACCAAATATGCGAAGTCATAAGAGCAATATTAAAGTCTACCAGGTTACGAATCCCCAGGCCACCCTCACGTTGTGGCAAACAAACCAGCTCCCAAGCAACCTTGGCTTTACCCCGTTTCAAAGGTCCTTGGGACCATAAAAAACCACGCATAAGTTGATCCAATTCCGATATGATCCGGGCAGGAAGAATAAAGATAGAAGCCCAGTAAATATGCATAGAAGAAAGAACTGAGCGAATAAGTTGTAACCTACCTGCCAAAGAAAGATACTTATTCCGCCAATCATTAACCCTGCTCTCAAACTTTTCCACAAGGACTTTACAGTCCCTATAAAGAAGTTGAGAAGATATAAGTGGTACACCAAATATCGAACAGGGAGCTGCCCTTCAGCAAACGGCAACAGATTAAGAATACTAGTCTTCATCATAGGAGAAACATTGCAGAAGAACACAGTACTCTTAGGGATACTAGGAACAAGGCCAGAAACATTCTTAAACTCATCCAAAGCATCCATAATAACACGTACCGACTGAAGATAACCATGTGTAAACAAGAATAAGTCATCTGCAAAACAAAGGTTAACAATAGAATTCTTCTCACACCGATGGTGATAATAAAATTCCTCAGCATCACGCACACGTTTCCTCAAAATAAGCGTTAACACCTCCATGACAAGAGTGAATAAGTAAGGTGACAACGGATCCCCTTCACGCAACCCTCTTTTACCACGAAACCAGCCATGAATATTCCCGTTAATACAAATAGAATACGATGTAGACATAACACACACCATAATCCATTCAACCATAGTATGAGGAATATTTTGCTCACATTTTGAAATAGAATAAGACTACTCTTGAAAATGATCTTATTCTATGTATCAAAGTTGCTTGGTATAGTTCATTACCAAATCCGTTTAGACTTTCGCTGGAAAGGCACGTCTTAAACCATTATATATGACACAAGCTCTTCGTCTCCTTGATTTGAAGAATGTCATTTGTCTCTTGAGCAATGTTCTTGGTCTTGATCCACTTCCCTTGACTCCTCTCCCCTTTGCTTCTTTGCTACGAGTAGTCGTTTGTCCATTTCGGTCTTTTCCTATTTCGATTCAACTCGTAATCCTTTAATAACGCATTATTACCTAGTGTTGTGGTGATCCAATGATATCCTAAAAGATTTAAGATATATATTTAAGTACTTTAAAAATTTTGGTTTTCAAAAATTCTTTGTTTTTCTTTGATAAAAACCGACCACTGTAGGTGGTTCCTTATCATGCGCAGTTCAAATGCGCGGTTCCTTATCGATAAGGAACCGCGGCAGAAACTTCGCTAAAGCGCCAATTTTCTTAAAATATCCCTTTTCAAACAAAACCTTCTCTCTCCTTCACACACACAGCCGACGTGTTCTTGGTTTTCCACCATTTTTGTTTCTTCAAAAGCCTTCAATCACTCAATATTAATTGATTCCAATTTGTGGGTTTCACTCACCCTTCACCCAAGATCAATTATCTGTAAGACATCTCTTTCAATCTCATCTAATTTGTTCTAGGGTTCATACATTCATAATTGGGGATTTTTAAAATTGACATTGAATTAGAACCTTACTAGGAATAAGAGTTGACATACTATTCTTTAGGTTCATATTCAATGAGATTTCACTAAAACCCACTTGTAGAACAAATCCGAATTTTAACTAAATTATTTTGGTTGATTGATGGAATTGATATGAACCCATGAACAAGTTGGTAATGGCATTGTTGAATGCTTACCTAAAAACCTTGTTTTTAAAAAACCAATGTTCAAGTTCATTGTTGATCTTACATGATCAATGTGTGATTGTCAATAATTAACTAGGTACGTTGTGAGTATGAGAATGATAAGGATTAAACCTTGTTTGTCAAGAGATTGATGAAATACATTCTCATATTTTTTATTCTTAGTTTATATGTAACGTATGAGTGATTGGACAAATATTTTTTTTGTATTTAGGTACAAATCATGCCTTCAAGATATCAAAAAGATCACCAAGACACTAGACAATATATGCCTAACCTTGTCGACTTTTGTCACTCAACACAACTTGCCCACACCTATCGTTTTCTTCAAACTCGTTGTTCCACGAGGGTAGAGTTGTCTAAGAGGACATTAGGAATTATGCTTACATTAAATCTATGTTTGAACAAATTAGGTTCGATTGTTTGTTATACATAGAAGAAAGCATTTACCCCTAATTCCTCTTGGAGTTCTTTAGCACTTATTCTCTCATTATGGAAAATGGTAGAATATTTGTTATGTTCATCTTGAATGGTCAACTCATTCAATACTCTCTCGAAGCCTTTGGTCAAATTCTTGGTGTGCCATTTGAGGGCACTTGTCGTTTCACGGATAAATGGAATCTTGAGGCTCTCCTTGAGTCCAACAATTTTCCTCCAAATGACCACTTGGAAGTTGACCTTGACTTCATCCTTGATATCATTTCCAAAGAGCGTAATGGAACCGTTGTAAGAAGCCTTCATAAAAGACGTTCGGTGAAACGTCATGAGGTTCTCTTAAGAGACCTTAATGATGATATGGTCCAATGGGCCAACATCCTTAAAGAAAATGTGTTTTGTCTTGGTGGGAACCGGGATCATGTTCCGGCATGTTTAGTGCATATGATATTTTGCATCTTTATCAAAACCAAGTACAATTTAGCATATTTTATCGCTCGACGGATCAATTATGCTATCTCCAAGCCAAAAATAAACCTCCCTTATGCCATGCTCCTTACTCGCCTTTTAGAAAGGGTTGTTCGTGACTTTCCTAATCTCGATCTTTCTCGCTTTCAAACGGTTCAACGGGTTATGCTACCTATTCAAGAGGTATATGAAAGAAATCATAGAAGTGATAGAGGTTCAAGAAAAGCCGACCAACAAGAGTCCGATGATGAGACACTTTTATTCCAACAAGTGATGGTGATGTAATAGGCCCAAGTGCTCATTTCGGCTCTTCGAGTAACTCCCACCCATCCACTAACTCATTCATGGACGGGTTAGAGACCTATCTCCTCCTCCTACCATGCTACTAGTGAAATTCCGGAGAACCTTAGTCTTGAGGATGTCAATCGGTCAAATCTTAGGACACAAGTTGAGTTACATGATCATCGAGTAGAGTCAAGAGGTGGATTCAAATACTTGGGAAAATTAATCAAAGGACTTGGCAAGAAGAAGAGATGATGACTTGGATATGATTCAAATTGAACATGTTGTTGGACATGTTTTATGGTGTTGAACTTCTCTTTTATTATTATGTTTGTATTAATTATTACTACTTGTTTGGATTACTCACTATTTTAATCCTTAATTAACTATGTAATCGATCTTTCGATTTACATAGCTTTGTGCATATTATGTGTTTGCTATCTTCCTAGATTTTGATTTATAGTTAACTTTGCCTTGCTATTTACTTATGTGAAATCTGGACTAACAAAGTTTGATGAAGTGCACATTTTTGACACCTCTAGTCGTGGTTCCATATCGAACCCGCGGTTCCTTAGCGATAACGAACCGCGGCCCTACATAAGGAACCACATGTCACTATGTCGACAGAATCTTTGCTTTACACTGTTTTCCTTAAATGATTTTAACCCATTACTAGTTTGGATCATTCCCTTTTCTTCTTAAACCCTCTCTTGTTGATTGTATTCTTAATCCCTTCAACTCTTCTATAAACCTTAACACACAACCATGGTGTCCACTAGAACATCCACTTCTTCCAAAACTTCCTCTTCCAAAAGAAGACATAAAATTAAGATTAAGTTACCTAACATTGGTTCTTCATCTTTTCACACTCCCAAAAATGAAATTTCTCCTATTCTCATTTCCTTTTCACCTTCAGCACCCCTTGCTCCATGCAAGACAAACTCAACCCATGGTACTAACCATTCACATGGTTCTACCTCCTCTTCATTCCAATCAAGAATGAATGTGCTTTCTTCACCTTTTACTCCTAGTCCTCCTTTGGATGAGATTTCTCAACCTCAACATCTACAAAGCATTCCCTTTGTCCTTGAGCCTTTGGTTACGTCTCCTTTCACTCCACCAAATTCTCCCATCTCACCCTTGGACACTATGCCTCTACCACCTCCTCCACCCTGAAACACTAATGCTTCTATTTTGGGCATTCCTATTCCTCACTTCATGGGTGATCCTTACTTCTTTGTGTTCCTAGAAGCTCATGGTGCAAATTGCCCATGTTGTCTCTATAATAACTAAATCATTCAAAACCTAAGGTTGGAGATGCTTGGTCTTCATAGAAGGTTTCATGATTTCTTGCTTACCTTGTTCTCCATGCCTCTTCCTCCTAGGAGATGAATGATGGTTTTCAAAATAAAATGCTTTTTAAAGAAGGTCAAGCCAAAGAGGACTATGGATTCAAGACCTAGTTTTAGCTAACTTTGTATTAGCTAGTTGTTATTTTATTTCTTGTATTTCTTTTCTTTTCCCTCATGATTTTCTTATGTGGATGATCTATGGATTTAGTTTTATGTGTTTTAACCTATGTGGTCACATTAATCAACTTCAATTTATTTAAAATTGAACCTAAATCTATCACAACCTCTAAAAACTTGACTTAAAATTGGATCAAAATGTTATCTAAATATTTTGTCACCGTTTGTCAAGACATTCTTTGTGAATGTGTTGCCTTTTTACAATCCTAGTATAATCTAGTGCTAAAAGAGGTAAAAATCCAAGATTTGAATTTTTTTGAAAAAGTCTTATTTTTCTCCAAAACTTTTGAAAATCATGGTCTCTGGTCCACTGGACGCGGATCCTTAGCCCTTAGGCGGCTCCATATCGATATGGAACCACGGGCTCCCATATGGAACCACGTACAGGAAAGCTACTTTTAGCTTTGATGAGACTGCAATTATACATAGTCTCATCGTCCAAATCGGGCTCAAAACGCTCAAAATATCATTAAAATACCCCAAAATATGCTTGTGCTTGTTCATTGTATATTTTAGGTACGGATATCGTGAATTCACCAAAAGATCAAAGGAATCAAGCAAAAACGAACACGGGAAACGAAGCCGCACAAAGAACCAGACCCCGAATGATGATTTTCCATTGAAGTCCTTAAAGTTTGAAGATTTGGCACGATTGGTCCCTCAACTTTTGAATACTTGTCACTTTTGACCCATGTAAATCTCAAAAGTTACAAGTATGGTCCTTAAGTTTCAAGAAAATACAAGAAAAGCCCTTGAAGAATGCATAAAATGCATTAATAGCCTTTGGATTGAGTTTTCAAAAGTTTGTGTGGCAAAATTATGAAAACAAAAACTTGTATTATAAAGGAAATGGGAGAAAAAGCTGACAAACTTTATATATCAAGTTATTGGGAACCTAGGGACTAAATGGGGCAGACAGTCATACTTTCATCACCCAACCAGCAAGTGGCACCTCACCCACTATCACCCCTTCAGCCAATCACACATCACCACCTCCTCACCACCCTCCACTTAACATTCCAATCCTTCATCAAATCAAAGGGGTTTTTCCCCTAATTATCCAGAACTATGATTAAAAGCCCACTAAACCAAACCCACCTCTCAAAACCATACCCCGTGACCTCCATGTGGACCCCCATGCTCCCCTGTCACCCCCAATTTAGCAAACAAGGAATCTGTATACCATCCAACGTCCCAAATTTAATTCTTGGTCCCAAAGGAATGGAATGGACGTCCTAGATCAAGACTTCTAGCTGTCAAACCATAGAGATCACAAGAGGCCACACTTGACCAAGACAAATTCAAACTCAAAGGGCATTTTAGGACATTCTGTTACTAGGGTTTCACTTTTCTTTATATTTTTATATTATTCTAATGTGTAGTATATATAGAGGTCGACTTGTGACCCTATACCTTTGTTCCAGAATTTAGTTTGTAAACTTTTTAAGTTGAATAGTTAAAGTAATTATTAAACCTTGCAAAGTATTTCTAAGTTCCTTTATTTACTTGTCTCTTTTAATTCCAGTCTTTAAATTTAAACTACACATTTAATTTTTAGTCTTATCAAAAATCTTTTTCAAATTTAACTTTGTGAAAAGTTTTTGAGAACCATCAAGATATGGTTTGATCATATGAATGTGATTCTGACACAATCAAATTCATGTGAAAGTCATCTTTTGATGTTATATTGTTTGTCCATTTTAATTCCCCTACAAAAGTCGATTTTAAAGAATCTGTCTCCATTTTATTTTTCTGATTAAATCACTGTAGCAAAAGCTACAAGCTTTCAGCTTGTAGACTTTTGGTTACAAGAAGTTTTTCTTTTGGTTGGTTGTGTTGTGTAGGTACACAAGTGGTGTTGGTTTTGTCTGTGGTAGACTACCACACCACTCATTTCCATTTCTTTGGAGACATTTGATGCCTCTGGTCCTGGTGTAGGACCCCAGTAAAGGCTCTCTACACACCCTCATAAGCTGTCATAAGCTCACAAAAAAATCATAAGGGAAGGAATCAACTGGTAAGGCTTGAACCCCCTTATTCATTTTTTTGCTAGTTTATAGATTTTTGTGAATTTGTGTTTGTGGGTTATATGCTAGTTTAAGTGATTAGTTTATGCTTGTTAGTGATTATATACATGTTTGAGTAGTTTAAATTCAATATTGAGTGCTTTTGTTTAGAAAAATCTTTGTTAAATCTGTTAATCAGATAGTAAAGGGGTGTTTGGTTTTATGGTTTGCTTGATATTGAGTGACACAAGATCTAAGTTAACCAGTTAAACATGCCTTGATACTCATTTGTTAGTTTAATCAGTAGTTTGATTCAAGTTTGATGGGATAATATAGGATTTCCATGTTAGAAATTTGGTAAAATTAGTCAGATTCATTAATAGGCCTAAACCTAGGTTGTTTTAGCAAATTGTGGTTTGAAACTTTGTAAACAGTTAGAACCCATGATAATATAGGGTTATTAATAGATTAGTTGAGGTTTGGTAGTGTTTTAAACAAGTCTTGCCTGTTTGAAACTCACTTTTTTGCCAATTGCACCAGCAAAAGTTCATCAGACCCACCAGATACACTTTTCTGTGAACCAGTAAACTATATAGCTTGATTGTGTCTTATTTTTGGGTTGTATCTACTTATTTTTTGATCATTACTGACTCCCTACACTCCACTGAGTGTAGGGGTGCCTTTGTCTCCAAAAAATACTCACAAACAAGCAAGATATTAGCCAATCCCGTTTTTCTGAGTAGCAGTAGTGGGAACAAGGTTCCCACTGATAGAGTTAGCCTAACCACTGCTTAGCTAGTGGACAAACCCTATTAAGCAATCAACATCAGTTTTAGCATTTTTTTTTGTCTTTAGTGCACTTATTTCAATATTTTTGAGTGATTTTAGTTTTCTCAAGTTTATTTATTTATTTTAAAATTTTTCATAAAGTTTATTTTATTTTACTGTTTATTTTAATATTTTCAGCATTTATTTAAGTTTAATTAGTTTTATTTAAAATTTCTTTTGTCTTTTAGTGATAAAAAGTTACATTTTTGAGTTTTTTGATTTTTCCTAGTTTAAGTTATATAATTTAAGATTTTACAAAAAGAAATTTCACTGTTCACTTTATTTAATTATTTTCTAGAATTAATTTAAGGTTTAATTAGTTTTTTATTCAAATTGATTTTGTCTTATTAGGTAAAAATTTACTTTTTTCAAACTTTTTCATTTTTCTACTATTTAGTAATATAAAATAGGACTTTTCAAAAAGTCAAATTAATTTTCACATTATTTATTATTTATAATCATTATTTTAGTTTAAAAAGTGTTTTTAGCATTTAAAAATTAGAAAAATAGTTTTAAATATTTATGAAAAATACTTTTTATTGTTTATATAATATATGTAAGATATTAGTTGGATAAAATAATATTTTGGGCCTTTTTTAATTATATTTAATTTTAGGGCTTTAATTAGCATTTAAAATTGAATATTTAATTAATAAAAGGTTTTAAAATTTATTTATTGAATTTTTATTCTTATTTATATTACTTTAGACTTAGTTTTACTTTTTAAATTGTTTTTAGCTTTAATTTTTAATTTCGAAGCGTTTTACGTAATTACGTCATCGTTTTACGTCATTCGTCGTAGTTTAATCGGAGTATAGCTCGTCTTTTAATTTTATCTCTTTAAACCCAAAAACGACACTAATCCAAACTTGATTATATTATATTGGCCTAAAACGTACACACCTCCACCGAGAATGAACTCGCATTTATCGGTTTTAGGGTTTTCCTAAATCGTAATACTTAATACTTGTCCGCTTTATATTCTTTTTTCCTAAAAGGGTATAAAATACGTACATCAATTTTGGCGCCGCTGCCGAGGAGGTGTTTAGCCTTATATATATCGTGTTTGTGTGAGTAGTGCGTTTTTTCTTTTCAATTTTTGGAAAGCGTAAATATCGTACATACTCATTTTTGGTAATTTTCTCTATTATATTATAATATCTAAATAAATCGTGTTTAGTTTTCCTAAACTAAACACAAAACACTCATTTTACTATATTGTAGATATAAACGTTTTCGTTTTTCTTTGTGAATATTATTATTATATTGTATACGTATCACAATAAATTTACAATATCTCTAAAACCGTGAAAACGTAACCTTAATTGGGATTTCATCACTCAATTATTGTATTCGAATCCAAAGCAAAAATCAAAAGGCAAAATAGATAAATACTTTAGTGAGGCTTAATTTTGATTAACACAAACTATAAGGTGGGTATAAGGCGGTTGTATGTCACGACCTACGGGAAAAAGGTTCTTAAGTGCTTAGTGCCGCCTCGTTTCCCCCGCTTGCTTGTGCGTGTTTTGAGAAAAAGGGTAATCGAGGGTTTGCCGCCCAAGTATTATGTACGTATCATATATATTTGCTTGTTTTCAATATTAAACCCTCTTGAACGTTTTGGTGTCCACCAACGTTCTAAAGTCATCGAAGACGTTCACCCTATGTGATCATTTTTATTCCTTGAGGCTCCTTTAATCGAGAAATTGATTCGAGGAGAGATTTATAGATTTAAGTATACGTAATACACAAAAAATCCAAAAAGATTTAGAAAACAATCAAAAGCCAAATAAAATTTAAAAAACAAAAAACCCCAAAAAGAATATTCTTTGCTACCCCCCCCCCATTCTACGCTTAGTGCATGCGCACTCGATCGAAGGATTATTCTAATTCTAGCGACGCTTCGAATCGACGCAATCGAAATCGAAGGAATCCACGAAGTAGACGAGAATTAGAAACCGACGTTCCTAATATCGTTGTTGAAGAGACCGTAGACGAGATGGCCGAAAATCGTTCGATGATGGAAGTGCTCCAAGCGCCCACCGAGGGTTATGGAGACGCGATCGTAATTCCCGCTATCGAAGCAGAGAATTTTGAGAATAAGAGAGGAATGCGTTCATTGATTCAAGCTACAAAGTTTCGAGGTCGTGAGGCGGATAATCCTCACGATCACATTCGGAATTTTGATCGCCTTTTGGCCACGAGCAAGTTTAAGAACGTCGACACCGATGTCGTCAAGCTTATGATTTTTCCGTACTCGCTCGATGGTGCCACCAAGGATTGGTACGAGAAAGAGCCACCTAATTCCATAATTACGTGGAAGGATCTCGTTTCCAAGTTTGTTAATCATTTTTTCCCAACGTCTAAGAAGACGTTTTTCAAAAACGAGATTACGAGATTTGAGCAAAAACCAAATGAATCATTTAGAGACGCGTGGGGTCGTTTTAAGGAATAGCTTAGGTAATGTCCTCACCATGGATTTTCCGAGTTGCACCAAATCGATACGTTTTACAACGGTCTTAGTTTTCAAGAACAAGATTCGTTGAATTACGCCGTCGGTGGCAACTTTTTGTGTAAAACTTTGAAAGATGCATTAATGATTATCGAGAATAGATCCAAGGTTTACCAACCCCTCAATGCACCGAGTGTTGCCAATGTCGCCAATGTTAGTAATTCTAATCGCGACATTGAGAGGGTTGATGCGAAAGTCGATAAGTTGACGAATGTGTTTACGTCTTTTCTCATTGAGATGCAAAAGAAAGACGCTCCCGCTACGGTGAAAGTGGTTGAGGCATCATGTACGTTGTGTGGTGGACCTCATAATTATTACGTGTGTGCAGCTACGGATGGCCAAACGTCGAGTGTTAACGCGTTAAATAACAATTTTCAAAATCAAAATAACGCGGGTCTATCACAAGGCAATTATAACCAAGGCAACAATTTTTCAAATCAAAACCGAAATAATTTTCAAGGAAATAATCAACAAGGAAATTTTTCGAATCAAGGTCGTAATTTGAGTTGGCAAAATCGAGATAACAACAACAATCAAGGTAACAATTTTTCAAATGGTAATCAAGGAAATTTTCAAAGGAACAATCAAAACCAAGGGAACTTTAATGCTAATCAAAATAATTCGTCAAACGATTTTCAAGAATATATGAAAACGAATGAGGCTAATATGAGACGTTTAGAGGGACAAATTGGTACTTTGAAAAACAACTTTTTCAGCACTTTGAAAAATCAAAACACGAAGATTGAGCAAGGACAAATCGACATAAAAAAGATGTTTTCGGCTATTATGAACAAGGCCTCGGGTGCGTCATTGAGTTCGTTACCTAGTGACACTGTTGCAAATCCGAATGAACAATGTAAAGCCACCTCGTCAATCGGAAAAAGTAATGTGATTACCCCTAACCTTGATGGATTTAGAGTTGTTCCTTCTTCTCAACCCTCGACTTCTAAGAGGCCTTCATGTTCTAAAGTCGATGGGGTGAACGTGGCAACCAAGGAAAAGAGTGCACACCCTCGTGTACCTCGAATTCCATCCACGGTTCAAAAAGAGAGCTTTATAGACCTTACCCAAGTAACCCTTGAAGAAACTTGTGCTTCGATCCTTCTTAAAAACCCAAAAGGCATATGCCGAGAAAGGAAGAGGATCCGGGCCATTTCTACTACCTTGTGATTTTTCCGAGATTGAGGGATGTTTAGCCCTTGCCGATTTAGGTGCTAGCATCAATCTCATGCCTCATTCTCTTTGGAAATTGATGAGATTGCCTAGAATTACCCCCACGAACATGACAATCGAGCTAGCAAATTGTACGCATTTAAAACCAATTAGAATAGTCGAGGATGTCTATGTTAGGATTGGAAAGTTTGTTTTTCCTGCGGACTTCGTTATTTCCTATTATGAGTGTGATCCTAAGTGTCCCATTATTTTAGGTCAACCCTTTTTATCGACGGCTCGAGCCGTAATCGACGTCCACGGTGGGAAACTTACTATGAAATATGGGGAGGAAAAAATGGACTTTTTCACGAGTAGATCCCAAGTTTCAAATGATCATGATAGAACCAATGTTTCAAATTCTAATGATTTCGAAATGTTAAATTTAGCGGAAAATATGAGGCTTGATGCATGTTTTGAAAGAATTATAATTAACGGTTTTAAAGATGACGATTTTAATGATAAAGAATACGTCTACTTAATTCAAAAGGGTATTCGTAGATTTATGGATGAAAAATCATGTTGGGATTTATTCGGTGAAACAAGTGAACAACCAATTCCGAAGGGCGACATTAGTGCCATCACGACCAAAATGGACTCGTCTTCACTACCTTCGAAGGACCACGTCTTTGAGGCTTCAACTTCTAACTCCATCGAAGTGCCTCCATTTCCTATCCAAACACCCGTTGAGGCTAAAGGTTTCATCGACATCGATCCTCTCGTCCTTGAAAAGTCACCTACGCATAGCCCTAGGGCTTGTAAGACCATGGTCGTGAGTGCTCACATCGACTCTTTCTTTGATGATGACGATGGCGATTTTGCCGAGATTAATCACGTGCTTCAAAATCCACATTCCATTTTGAGGATTCTCCTAAAAAGACCTCTTTACATGGGAAGTAGGATGATTATGAGTTTGATCCCGAGATTGAGGAAATTATCGAACGAGAGCTAGCTCTTTTGCCTCCACTTCCACCTACAAGTGAGGTTGATTTTTCCAAAATCGAGGATGAACTTGATGAGTTGGAACGTCTTATTTTGGATGACGAACCAACTCACGTGACCCAAAATCCCATTCTCGAGGAGTTACCTAATCAACACTCCTCAAATGAGAATGACGTTTACCACATTCGTGAGGATATAACTTATCAACGATCCCCACAAAGGAATGATGGTTTTGTGCTTGATCATGATCTCTTCGAGAGAGTTTATAAAATCATGAATTAGGGGAATGAAAAACCTTGGTTTGACAAACCCATCTATGATGAAGAAATCGATGAGATTCACGATCATGAGGATGACGAATATGTTGACCCCGAGGGGCGGTGTTCTTTGTTGATAAACATTTTGAGAACTTATACAATCAACCACCTCCTAACCGCGACTTATATGTGAGGATTTTTAGCGTGACTAGTATTGAATTTGAAACGCCAAATATTTTCGACATAATCAAATCGGGTTTTCATAAAGAGTTTTTGAACGATGAAAAAGGAAAAGATTTTAAAAATGGTTTAAAAGATTTTTCTACAAGTTTAACTCCATCATCACATCGTTATTTGAGTGCTACCACCTCGTCTATTCCTTTTGACGACGGTTGGTGTGGTTTTAGTGTGGGGGAAGCCCCTTATGTTCCCTCCCATTTCTCCACCGAGGACGAGATATTCGATCCCAGAATTGCTTGTCAAGGGAAATATCGGTCTTCCACCGATGCAATAAATGGAAATCATATCTATTTGCTTGGTGTGAGTCTACCTCGAATAGCTCATAAGTTTGTCCCACCCATTGTCCCACCTTTCTATTTCTCATCTATTTTCTTTGACCTCTTTGAGGTTTTAGCACGTGTTGAAGTGGCGTTGCTTCATTTATCCCATGGAAACTAGGACGCTAACTTTGATCCCGGTATTTTGCATCATCAAAGGAATTAGTTCTTAGTACCGGCTTCTTTTGGGCATTGTTTATCATGTAAGCCCCACCAAAAATGGCCAAACCATGATTATCCCTAAATGATCACATTTATGGGGATTCGAGTCGAGGTTTTGATTCGGTTATCAAAAACAAGGTGCCTCGTGGGGGATTCTCATGCTTATCCTTGTAAATATTATTTCTTTCTAATTAGTTAATGCGGGGACTTGTGCTCTTCCAACCTTTTTTCCGTGGTTGTTTGTGATTGTGATTTATTAGGTGCATCGTCATCATTGAAGACTCTCGTGTTCGTTTTATGGATCACTCGAGTTTCTATCTTTGCCTTTGGAGATTCCGATATCCGATGATATCCTTTATTGTTCTAATGTTTATCTTATTAGCATAATTCATAAACGGATTTTATGTTATTCGTTTTACCCTTTCCATGCTCGAGATTAAGCATTCGACTTTCATCTCTAGTATGGGGGTGTTTTACCCCTAGACTCGAAACATTGAGGGCAATGTTTAGTTTTAGTATGGGGGTGAGTAGATACTTCACGTTGCTTACGTCACCACGCAATCCAATATTCATCTTTTTGTTATCGTTTTATGCAAAATAAGGCTAAAAATGGCCAAATTGTAAAATTTTTCTTGTTTTTCATAATTGTTTAAGACACTAATGTAGGTTTTCCGATGGTGAGAATAAGAGTAATTTTTACTCGATCGTGCGTGTCGAGCACTAGCTATGATTCCTTAACTTTAATTAGGCCAAGTCTCTTAAATGAGGACGAGAAATGACAGAGTTAATTATAAGTTACGTAATCTTTCATGATCTCATGTGTAGTAATTATTAGCTTATTTTCCCCACGCTTTGGTTTAAATAAATTCAATAAGTAAGGTCGTACGAATTAAAAGGTTACTTAGCTTCTAGCCCAAGATCGTTTAAAAGTTGCTCGTGTTCGAATAAGTTCATAGCCAAGGCATAACTTATTGAAGCGGGATGCGAAGATTGGCAAAGTTCCAAAAAGGCCCTAACAAGGCATGAGGAACTCCATTTTGTTGTTAAAGATCCAAGATGATGTGAAGTATCATTATCCCAAAATCAATATGAAGGATTGAGACACACGACGAAAAGCAATATACTCCCATAAAGATCATGGAGAAGTCTATCCAAAAAGACCCTAACAAGGTATGAGGATAAATATATCCAAGTCCGAAAAGGAGGCGGATCGTTGTATATCAAAATCCCAAATAAAGATTGAAGAAAAATGATGAAGTTGTGGTCCAAGTGAAGAAATTCCATATATGAAGAGAAGACCATTATTTCAAGAACGTCTTCCAAAATTCGAAGTATGAAGTACATGCCAAATATCGGTCCGAGAAAGGTCTCAAATCGTGAAACGAGTTATGCCAAGATATGAACTTAAGGAGATTAAGAGAAGGCATTTAAAAATATCGTGTCCTTTAGCTAACTATTAATTAAATCGTCCTACTTTCTTTCCAGCCTTAATAAAATATCAAAATAAGTCAATGATGTATCCTCGTGATCATTAAGGCAAAAATAAAACATAAGAGATACACCTTAGGAATAAGGGAGTCTAAGTACGTAATTAACACTCATGAGTATTGATCGTTTTACTAATTGATAATGACAATGATCTCAATCCACGCTTAGCATTGAATTGGGTGAAAATCAAGGATGACGAACTTATGAGGCATTCACGTGTTCTTATTCTTTGACCCTAAAAGTCACTTAATCGTGATGAAAACAATACATTATGTCTAAAACACGTGTAGTAGCTTATTTAAGTTTACGTTGTCTATAAATGTCACATAAATATTAATTTTGGAAGTGCTATGATACTTAATTCTAGCATTGCATGGGGACACGACAATGGTTTAGTATGGGGGAGTGATGAGACTGTAATTATACATAGTCTCATCATCTAAATCGGGATTAAAACGCTTAAAATATCATTAAAATACCCCAAAATATGATTGTGTTTGTTCAATGCGTATTTTAGGTAGGGATATCGTGAATTCACCAAAAGATCAAAGGAATCAAGCCAAAACGAATACGAGAAACGAAGCCGCACAAAGAACCGGACCCGAACGATTATTTTCCATTGAATTCCTTGAAGTTTGAAGATTTGGAAAGATTGGTCCCTCAACTTTTGAATACTTGTCACTTTTGACCCTTGTAAATCTCAAAAGTTACAATTATGGTCCTTAATTTTCAAGAAAATACAAGAAAAGCCCATGAAAAATGCATAAAATGCATTAATAGCCCTTTGATTGAGTTTTCAAAAGTTTGTGTGGCAAAATTATGAAATCAAAACTTGTATTATAAAGGAAATGGGAGAAAAAACTGACAAACTTTATATAGCAAGTTATTGGGAACCTAGGGACTAAATGGGGCAGACAGCCATACTTTCATCACCCAACCAACAAGTGCCACCTCACCCACTATCACCCTTCAGTTAATTACACATCACCACCTCCTCACCACCCTCCACGTAACATTCCACTCACCCGTAATCAAAGGTTTAAACTCATATATTAAATCAGTTAAATTTTCCCTCCTAAACAATTACTATTCCTAATTCTCTTCCCCTAATCCCTAGTATAAACATCATAAACCCTAATCCAATCCTTCATCAAATCAAAGAGGGTTTTCCCCTAATTATCAAGAACTATGATTAAACCCCCACTAAACCAAACCCACCTCTCAAAACCATACCTCGTGACCTCCATGTGGACCCCCATGCTCCCCTGTCACCCCTAATTTAGCAAACAAGGAATCTGCATACCATCCAACGTCCCAAATTTAATTCTTGGTCCCAAAGGAATGGAATGGACGTCCTAGATCAAGAGTGCCAGCTGGCAAACCACAGAGATCACAAGAGGCCACAATTCACCAAGACAAATTCAAACTCAAATGGCATTTTAGGATATTCTGTTTCTAGGGTTTCAATTTTCTTTGTATTTCTAGATTATTCTAATGTGTAGTATATATATAGAGGTCGACTTGTGACCCTATTACTTTGTTCCAAAACTTACTTTATAAACTTTTTAAGTTGAATAGTTAAAGTAATTTTTAAACCTTGCAAAGTATTTCTGAGTTCCTTTATTTACTTGTCTCTTTTAATTCTAGTCTTTAAATTTAAACTGCACACATTTAATTTTTAGTCTTATCAAAAATCTTTTTCAAATTTAACTTTGTGAAAAGTTTTTGAGAACCATCAAGATATGGTTTGATCATATGAATGTGATTCTGACACAATCAAATTCATGTGAAAGTCATCTTTTGATGTTATATTCTTTGTCCATTTAATTCCCCTACAAAAGTCGATTTTAAAGAATCTGTCTCCATTTTATTTTTCTGATTAATTCACTGTAGCAAAAGCTACAAGCTTTCAGCTTGTAGAATTTTGGTTACAAGAAGTTTTTCTTTTGGTTGGTTGTGTTGTGTAGGTACACAAGTGTTGTTGGTTTTGTCTGTGTGATAGACTACCACACCACTCATTTCCATTTCTTTGAAGACATTTGATGCCTTTGGTGCTGCTGTAGAACCCAGCAAAGGCTCTCTACACACCCTCATAAGCTGTCATAAGCTCACAAAAAAATCATAAGGGAAGGCATCAGCTGGTAAGGCTTGAACCCCCTTATTCATTTTTTTGCTAGTTTATAGATTTTTGTAAATTTGTGTTTGTAGGTCATATGTTAGTTTAAGTGATTAGTTTATGCTTGTTAGTGATTATATACATGTTTGAGTAGTTTAAATTCAATATTGAGTGCTTTTGTTTGAAAAATCTTTGTTAAATCTGTTAATCAGATAGTAAAGGGGTGTTTGGTTTTATGGTTTGCTTGATATTGAGTGATACAAGATCTAAGTTTACCAGTTAAACATGCCTTGATACTCATTTGTTAGTTTAATCAGTAGTTTGCTTCAACTTTGATGGGATAATATAGGATTTGCATGTTAGAAATTTGGTAAAATCAATAAGATTTATTAATAGGCCTAAACCTAGGTTGTTTTAGCAAATTGTGGTTTGAAACTTTGTAAACTTTAACACCCCCAAATTTACACGCAGTGGAATCCATCTTTGGGGTGCTAAACAATGATACAACAACACATAATTTATAAAGAACGACTCGAAAAGAGACGTTTTAGATTTATCGTTCCTAAAACAATTGTCAGAGTAGCGTAGTCCCAAGTAATCGTTACCAAAAGAATAGTTAAAACAACATATTAGTTTGTTTTAAAAATGGAACGATAAATAAATCAAAGAGTTTGAACAACAAAAGCAGTGCACAACTCCATTCCCCGTGACCTCCAAGCTTCCACTTCTTGATTACCTGAAATACATGTGAGTAAAACAATCAGCAAAAATGCCGAGTGAATCTATAGGTTTATGAAATCAATTTGAACACAAGCAAAGATTATAAGTTTGTGGCATGCTTATAAGCATCAAATAATAATTCGCATCAACAATAATAATTGTTTATAGCATAAATTGCAATAAGCTCATGGAACCGAGCCCTTAGACACTCCCATATCAGTCTAATAAGACGAGAGATTTATTAATTGTCGATTACCTCCAGATTATTGGTACATTGCCGTATACCTGACTTCTCAATACAATATGTTCAAACAGTGTGGAGGTCGGGCCTAAGCTTCTATGACAAGTCCACAAAAACTGAACCGGGGCGGCTTCCCCCATAGATCTATTAATTATACTAGCGGTTAACCCATCATAGGTTAAATAACGGTCCATAATTGAGGTTTTAACAAAGGCAATCACTTAAAGCAATTTAAAGGCAACCACGGGTCCATTCATAGAGGGACAAAGCATACCATAAAAATCTTGTGTTCTAAGTTTATAAAACATGTATTCCCCCTCGCGGGTTTAAAATCATTTAATAACTAGTATAAAGCGAGGCTATAGACTCACGTTGATAATGAAAGGCGGATTATCGGCTACGGGCGTGCTTCGGTCACGGAAACCTATATAAATAATAATCGGTCTTAGACTCTTGTCTAATGACTTTTATCAAAATAACAATATACATATGATGATTTTGTACATATGATGATGATCAAGTGGGTTTATGTATCCTTGTTTACTCATTTTAGTGTTTATGTTTTGGTAACTTTTTACTAGTTTACTAGTTTTACCTACTTACCTATTTTAAGTCCAATAAGCTTAGTATAAGTTCTTTAACTAGTTTTAATCCATTTTATACCTATATTATCAGTATATATACTTTCCATGTTGGGCCCAAATGGGTTAAGCCCAATAAGTTCCTTTTTATAACTTTTTATCTTATTTAGTCCAATTGTTAGTCCAATATGCTTAGTTAGCTCGTTAATGTCCGTATGTCCTATAGTTCGGGTTTTATCGGTTTTTACTTGTATTAGTTACTTATATATCAGTATATGACTTTTAAAAACTTTACATTAGACGGGTTTGATCGTCTAAGTTTTATTTGGCGAAAAACGTTAATTTTACGGTAATAGCCGAAAAAGTCGTAAAAACCAAGTTTATAGTTTTTATTACTTATAAGTATTATTCCATAACCATTTATATAATTTATCCATTTAATTAACCTTTTACATATTTATATAAATAAGTTTCATAAGTTAGTGGGTTTTTACTTTACATTTTATACAATAAAATTTGAGTGCTTATATAATAATAATAAACATTAATTCTCAAAATCTGATTTTTATCTTCATGTTCACCATTTTTATTATATCTAGAGTTTTATAATGAATTAGAAGCTCATTTTTGGGTGGCTAATCTTCATATTATGTGCTACATTTAACTTAGTTATAGCTACTGCTCATCGTAAGTTTATCTTGCCTTAACAGTCCCTACAAAACAGCTTATTCAGCTTAGAACACCCAACTTGTTTTGATCATATCTCACTCATTATATTGATTCCATTGCATGGCCAACTCTCACATGTGTATAACATCTTGTACTTACTGTAAATGGATCATACCATGCAATTTTATCAGTTCAAGTTTTAGTTATATACTGTTTTTATACAGCCAACTAAATAAGCATGATTTTAGCCTTATTTCTCATGGTTATTAACATTTTTAAGCATATTTATCAACACTTGATCCCCACACAACATTTTTATCATCATATATACATCATATACATATACAAAAATAAAGAAAATACATTTGTTCTTTACAAAAATAACAAGAGAAAATGGAGAGGATGATCTTCTTTACCAACCAAGTGTATTTCTTGTTTTTGGAAGACAAGAACTTGATGAACACCAAAAGTAACTCCAAGATCATCAAACACCAAGAACAATAGTTGAGAAATCAGCCCTAGGACACAAGAAAATCACCTCAAATGTTGTTAATATGGCCACCAAATGATCAAGGCTTCAAGATAACTCCATGATAGAGCTAGTAAACATGTATTTCATGGCTAGAAAAGATCAAAAGGGGTGTTTGTAGCTTGAATATGGATGGCAATGGTGGAAGGTTTTGAGAGGATTTGTGTTGGTTTGCATGTAAGTAAAGATGAAAATGAGTTAGTTGCTAGTTTTGAGTTAGTGGAAGTGGAATGAGTAGCTTAAGGTGTAAGCTTGGCTTACACATGTAAACACTTAGCTAACATGATGCCACATATGGTTGTGGTGTCATGTTGGTGCCATCCATGCTAGCTAGTGGGGTGGGACAATGTATTTTGTCCCATCTCATTAGTTCACGGGTATTCCTTGATTCTAGTTTTCTCGATTTGCGTGCCCTCGGGTCGTTTTACGAAAAACGTTTCTATAAATTATGAATCAACGTCACAAAACGAATCCAATAAAAATTGTCTCATAAAAAATGGAGTTCAAAAACGTAAATACGTAATCCTAAGGTTTCCGGTTTAGTCGTAAAGGACGCTAAATTATGCACGTAAGCAAAAATTTAAATCCGTAAATTGTGAGTTCATCAACCAACACAAAAATAAGTTTCAAAATATTATACGAGAAAATATTTCACTACCTGAAAATGTTAGATTGTACTTTTTAAAAGTTTAAACGCACACGGAAAATAATAACATAACGACTCGATACGTAATTGAAACGATATCGTCGAAAGTATTAAATATCGAAACTATCGATAATAAAATATAAAATTTTTGGCATCCGTCGGTATCGCGATCACTAGTAGTCCTCGTTGCTCGTCAAAATATTAAAATATAATATTTAATATTGGTTTCAACTTAAACCGTTAAACATAACAATATTTAACGTTATAAAATACTTCAAAATAACTGAAAATAGAATTAAATTATGACCTTATTTTTACGGGTTTTACATAAACTGTTGGAAATACGTTTTCCCTATAAAGTCTCGGTCACATCTTAGTTAGCATAGATCACGAGTTATAGACTATTTAGAACTTTGTAACTTGGAGCGACCTCCCTTAGGGGGAGATTGTTGGAAATACGTTTTACGTATTTATGAAGGATCGGTCGCTCCAACGATAATTATGTAACGGGCTCGTGATCTATTTACTTTATGTATAGTCCATATAGCCCACATGTAGGGTGGGCTATATATAACCCCTCCTAGCATGTTAGGAGGGGGTTGTTGATTCCATTTTCCAATTAATCATTTTTCCATTTCACTTTCTCTCTCTACATTTCCCCTTTTCTCTCCTTTCTCTCTCTAATCCTTCATCTAATTCCTTCATCCCTTTATGATTATCATCTAAATCAACCAACCTAATCCACCAAATCCATGATATAGAATAGGCCATAAATTTCGTAGACCTTCAATTGGTATCAGAGCCTTGGTTAGTTTGGTTTATTCTTCTTTTATCTCTTTTTTGATTTTGGTGGGTTTTGATTTAATCATGCTTAAATCATAAAAAGTTTGTATTTTTTATAAAAAGTTTGTGTTTTTTTGTGTTAAATCATATCAAATCTTCAAATTTATTTACTTTTTATAAAAAATTGGTGTTTTTTTTTTTTTTTTTATTATAGGTTTTTGTTTTCTCTTTTTAATTTTGTAGTTTTTATAAAAAGTTTGTATCAAGTTTATCAATTTTATAAATTTCTAAATTTTTATCAAATTTCAAAAAAGTTTGTGTTTTTTTTTATAAAAAGTTTGTATTTTTTTTATTTTATTGTTTTTTATCACAAATTTAATAATCAATTTATATAAAAAGTTGGTATGTTTTCTAAATTTTATCAATTTATATAAATTTTTATCAAATTTTAATTCGTATTTTTTTATGTTTTATTTTATTTTTATCAGTTTTTTTTAATTTTTTCTTCATCTGGGCTTGTGTCAAAATTTTGTCCAACAGTCTATTTCTATATTTTTTTATTATTTTAATTTTATTTTTATTTTTTAGTCTCATTTTTTTTAACTGTCTTCTATCTGGATTTTCTGTCATTTTTCCTGGTCATCTGGCATTTTTTTGGTCCTGTCCTAACTGTCCAACCTTGTCCCAACAAATCTGATATAAATGTTCCGAATCAATAATTAAGTTCCGAATCAAGCAAGAAAACTTCCGAACCAAGAACTTCCGGATCAAGCCAGAAGTTCCGGATCAAGAAGTTCCGGATCAAGAACTTCCGAACCAAGAACTTCCGGATCAAGCCAAAAGTTCCGGATCAAGAAGTTCCGGATCAAGAACTTCCGAACCAAGATCTTCCGGATCAAGAAAAACTTCCGAATGAAGCAACAATATTCAAATTAAACGGGCAAATCATCGTCTTTTCAAAAAGACTCATTCCCTCTCGACTCTCGAAAACCATACTCGAACTCACAAGACTCTCGACACAACAGCCTCAACAATATCCAACCCACTTAGACTCTAAACACAAACTCATCAGACTCACACTCTCATCGACCCAAACTCACTCTAACTTCACTAACCACTCAAGACCTTAGACTCGACCGCTCATCACTCAGACCCTCACAATACTCCAACCACCTCTCGACTCGACCCAAAACAGTGACTCTCTCCCTCGCAACACAAACAAACAAACACTCACACAAACACCTCCCGACTTACACAACACAAGACTCAAACATTTAACTGAAATCACACCATACTCACCTCTCGTCTTACAAAACTCAAATCAAACACAGCACACAAAAAACCTCTCACAACCCCCTCATACACCTCTCGTCTCCTCACCCCGTCCATCAAACACTCATTCGGCTCACTGGACTCACCTTTCATAAGACTCTCTCGACTCGATACCCATTTTTTAACAGAACCCATCCCAATCATTTACCCACCCTCGACTCAACAGAACAACCTCTCCGACACAAACACAATACCATCCTCGACTCACCCATTTTTTTTAACAGAACCCATCCCAATCATTTACCCACCCTCGACAAACAAACACCCTCAAACCCTCTCTCTCTATCCCGACGCGACCATCACACCTCAAACAAACATCAACATCACCCTCGATTCGATCTCACAACCCTCACACCCCCTCAAGACACGACCACCAACACAAACAAGAAAGACGCACAGATGAAAGATAGACTCAATTGATCTCAATTAACCAAACATGCAACATAATTTAAAACCTACCCGAGACCTTGTATAGATCTTGAAGAAATCTTCAGCTTTAAGACCCTGTTTAATATACGGTTATTTGGTTTGACTGGAGAAGATTTGTGTGTTTTGGGAGCAGAGAAAGACAGGCAGAGTTATAGGAGACCAGATTTGTGTGTTTAATATACGGTTATTTGGTTCTAGGATTAGGTTATAGGAGAGAGAGAAATAATGGGGGAGCAAAAAAGAGACGGAGGTGTTATATGTGTGAGGAGAGAGAGATAGGTTTAATTATTAGGGGAGAGAGGGACGGAAATAACAAGGAAAAAGGTGGGGCGGTGGAAGTTTATTCTTTGGCCACGTGTTTTTGACAGGCGGAGTAAACAAGAAACTAATATATCCGTTCTTTAATATATCCAATTTACTTTGTCTTTACACGTTTTTTTTCTTTAAACGTTTTTTTTTACTTTTATTTTTTCTACTTTTCTAGTTTCATTATCAATTTTTTTCTTTAAATAGATAAATCATATTTTTCTATTTTTTAGTTTAAATTTCAAATTTTTCTAATTTGTTTAGTTTAAATAGATAATCACAATTTTTTTAAATAAGTTAATTTTTTTTATATATTAATTTTTTTGGCATAATCGTATTGAGGCGGGTATTTTAATAGAATTAACGTGGAAAAATATTTGACGGGTTCAAATTTTTCTGGCCGGATTTGAAGTCAAATTTACGAGTGAAAGTGACGGGATATATTTTTTAGCAATTACGGATTTTTGATCGGGTTTTATTCATAATCTTTTGAGCCGATAACACTTTTTGAGCCGAGTCGTATTGTTCAAACCCGACAACAACAACAGCCACATCATTTTTCCTCGATTACCAATGGAATCGTTAAAATCGACACTTAAAGAGGGAGAATCGCATCAAGTGCAAGCCAACGCTAGGGAAAGTGGTATAACTTCATTTCGAATGCTTCAGTATCATCTAGTTAATCTTTCACGGATTCAAGGAGGGAGCGAATTTGTGACAATCTTTGGACAAGATCGTCATATATTCATCGACTCAATTTTCACCACTTTGACCCAACTCGCCGAGGAACTTAACAATAAAAGCTTTAATCACTCTGCATCGGCACTTGCTTATAAGGCTCTTGTGACACAACTCACGCCTTTCCTCCAGTTCATTATCATCAAGTCTGAAAGTTCAATGATTTGCCAATCATTTCTTCGAGATACACATACTGAACTTCGAGTCTTCCGTGATACAATTCTGAAACTCATGACATCAGTTTCGTCTTCGATTTATGAAAGATCTCAAATTCAGCAAACGTATGATAATGGAGTGCAAGAATCAATGCCGCAGATGCAAGAGGAGAATGGTCATACGGTTGACAACTTGGAGCCTAACGATGGCAAGAGCACGGAATCAGGAGGACAACATGATGCCAGTGGCACGTCAGGGAATGTTCACGAGATTTCTTTTGATGACACCTTACCCATTTATGACGCAGAGCCTGCAAACATGGTACAATGTAATGTGGTTTATGATGTATATGCTGATGATATGCCGCATATTGAGAATTCTGAACCTAATTATGACAAACATGGGATGGAAACGAGTGATAGCAATACCACTTCTGATTCATCCGATGTAAGTCATAATGGGGGAGAGATTGTTCAGAATGCTAAACATCATGATAATTATCCTATAACTGCTTCATTGATTGCTTCTGATTTCAAGATTAGAGAGCTCGAAACAATTGTAGCTCAACAATCAAAAGATCTTGAGGATGCCAAACTTGAATTTTCTAAGAAAACGGTCAAATTTGAAACATACTTTGAAAAACTTGAAAAATCAAACGTTGTTCTTGAAAGAAAATTGGATCAAACTGTTTTAGATTCTAAAGCTGAAAAGGATAATCTTTTGAAACAAATTCAACTGCTTGAATCTAAATTGGCATCCCAAGATAACGTGCTCAAAGAAAATGAAAGATTAAAGGCCCAATTACAGGAAAAGGTTTTTGCTATAGCTGCATTGAAAAACGAGTTAAGGAAAACTAGAGAACCTAGTGTGGACACTAAGCTTGAAAAACCATCAATCTTGGGGAAACCGCCTACAAATCAGTTCGTCAGACAACCGATTGTCAGACAACCTACTGCATTTAGATCCGAGCGACCACAATCCTCGAGACCGCGGTTTGCCTCCCAAATTGATTTGGGTCATATTTCTAGAACTGTCACTCCACCAACTAGGCCTAATGTGACTAAATCAGTTTTAGCAAGACCTCATCACATGATTGCCCCTAGTTTCTCTAAGAATAGTTCAATGAACACGTCTAGAACTAGTTCAACTGATGTACGCCATGATTTTGGTCAAAGGGAAGCTATACAAAAGACACATGTAAGAGATAGCAATGTCCAACCTAGTCAGATGCCTTCTAGATTACCCAACACTGCTAACCGTAGCATGTCTTCTCCTAGGAGCGTCGATCAATCATCTAGGAATTACTCGGACATTAAATATGCTACTTGTAAAACATGTAGAAAATGTGTCTTTACGGCAAATCATGACTCCTGTATTAAAAAATTGCTTAATGAGGTGAACTCCCGTGCTAGACTTAAATCCCAGTGGGTTGCTAAAATCAAACCCTTTGGTAAAATGTGGCGCCCCACTGGTAGAACTTTCACTATTATAGGAAACGAGTGCCCTTTAACTAGGATAGTCTCCGATTTTACTAAGTCTACTAGGGAGGAAACTGATAAAGATGATACTTCACTTACGCCTAAACTTAAGGTTTTCTATAAAAGGAAACGTTTGCCAGCCAAGACTAGTGAATCATCTACTCAGGTCGCCTCTGAAACAAGTAAAGCCAACTGTGAACCCCCATGTGCTTCTATAATTGATATTGCTAACCACGTCAAAGCATGCAAATTCCTAATGAGATTGCAGGTACCAAAGTTGATGTTCCAAAAGAACGAAGCGGTCCAATCGTTGTGTACCGTTCAACTAAGGACACTCTTAGAGTTTGGTTGCTGAAGAAGCAGATATCAGAGAAACAAATGTCTCAGGGGATTCATGGTTAAGCTGCAAACAAGGACTTATAGTCACATAACAGACTGTAACTCGATCCTCAAAGAAAGGAAAGTTCATCCCGATGATGACTTATCCTCACAACGAGAAATTCATTTTTCTCGGGCATGAGCTTATATACAAAACATTCCAAGTTTTTAAGCTCATGCACAATGGTTTATCATTAAATATCAGATGGTAACCCGTGCTACAAATAAAGGAAAGTTTATCGCCGATGATAAACTTATCCTTACAACGAGAAATTAATTTTTCTCGGGCATGAGCTTATATAAAAACATTCCAAGTTTTTAAGCTCATGCAAAATGACTTACAGTTAAATGTCAGACTGTAACTCGAACTTACAATAAAGGAAAGCTTATCGTTTATGATAACTTATCCTCTTAACGAGAAATTCACCTTTCTCGGTCATGAGCTTGTCTTAAAACATTCGAAGTTTTAAGCTCATAAAGGAAAGTGTATCTTTTAACTAAGAGAACTTTTCCTCGTAACGAGAAATTAACCTTTCTCGGTCATGAGCTTTCCGTTAAAACAGTCAAAGTTTTCAAGCTCATGAACACGACTTCTAAGTAAATGTCAGCTTAGGACTCGTTCTTCAAATAAAAGGAAAGTTTATCGCCGATGATAAACTTATCCTTAACAAACGGGAAGTTCACAACTTCTCGGACTTGAGCTCGCTTTTAAGATATTCAACATCTTAAGCTCAAGTAATTGTTTTTCAAAACTTTGAACACAATTTTTCGAGAATTTCTCAAAAGGTTTTTCTAAATCTTTCAAAATTGTGTGTTCAAAAACGTTTTGATAAAACGAGCATGTCTTCTGGAATCGATAATATTTACGAACCTAGAAATGTCATTCAATAATGACACGGGGTTGTAAATAAAGTTCGAGCAGAAGTTTAAAAGATTTAAAACATGCTCCATATGGTTTGCTATTATTTCAGATAGCAACCCGCTTTTCATAATCAAGTCAAGCATTTCACCGGAAAGCTTTGACTCTACAACGAGAATTAATTTTCTCGGGGACGTGACGAGGTGACCAACATTCGTGAACAAGAACCATGTGCTTCTTTCATATGCTGTTCTCCATTATTCAGGTCCAACCTCGTACATTGCTAATCTTGTGAATTCATTATTATATATGATCTTTGCACGTAATAAATACCTTACACTTGTGTTTAAAAGGTATTTAATTTACGTTTCAAGTACACCCTCATTAATTTGAGGGGGAGCTTGTTAAACTCATGAAGATAATTGGATTTGCATTTTTCTTCCCAAATTTTCTTAAATTGCTATTAAATCAATTGATATTAAAAACATCGATTGGGTTAATATTTTTAATATGGGGGAGAAAATGTGATTTAATATGGGATATGATCAATCATAAATGGTTTGACTTAACGTGTTAGCTCATCCCGACATGTGCGAAATGTTTTCGAATATCGTAGCATATGTTAAGGGGGAGCAAAATGGATTTGCACTTCAAAATGGATTTCATGGTAACATACACTTACCCAAAACATCTCTTTTCACGACGATGACGATTGTGGTGACATAAGGATGGTAGGATAGGTTAAAGTCCAATGATTTCTCTTGAACCGGAGGAATCTTCCCAAGGACATTCCATAGCTAGAAATAGTAGTCCTTAGGAAAGATGGAGAAAGATTGTGAACGTAGCTGAATGCTGACCAAGTACTTAAGTTAGCACTGGAACAATCACAACAAGGTGCTAGTTATGACGTATTGGTAAGCATTGAAGGGGTTGAAGAATGAAAAAGAATTGTAAAGATAAAGGGTGTAAAGAAAGAAGCCCTCCTTACAACCTTAGGCAGAAACCGGGTCAATTCATATGCTATTGAGATCATTCTTTATGATTCTCGGTATTGAAGAAAGACATCATGGACCCAGTGATGCAATGCACAACCCTTCCCAGCTAACTCAAATATCTCTCAAAAGGTATTTGTTTTAATCACACGGAGATCAACACGTTATCTATTGATTTATTCACTCCGAATAAATTGGTATTGAAAAGGTGGCACTCCTCTCCAGCCTCCGATCACTAAAAATCCAAAATGCACGATCGAGTCTAGAGCCATTTGAGATCATCAAATATCTCATTAGGACACACTTTCATTATTCCTTGCTTCTTCACACACTGTGAAAAGTAAGAAAGATCTTAAGAGTCCTACGCAAAATCTTCATGATCTTGCCTGAACATCCGAGTAATACGAAAGTATTTACAATGAAGATGGAAATCCTTCTTGAGCGAATATCAAAAAGCTCATGGTAGGTGACTTGTGCGATTCTTTATGAATCAAACTTGTGATAACTGGAAAGCAACAGTGGTTTAATTCTTAAATGAATTTAAACACGTTCCAGGCCTCTACGCAATATCTTAATGATCTTTCCAGAACATTCAGAGTAATACTGTTAAGTATTTACAGTGACGAATGGAAATCCTTCTAGTGTTAACATCAAACAGCACTTGGTAGGTAACTTGCAAGATTCTATATGAATCAAGCTAGTGACAACTGGAAAGCAACGATGGTGCGGTTCTTAATTGAACTTCACTTGTTCCAGGAACATGAATTGACGGCTTCAAATCATGCGGATAATATTATCCAAATGATTCACTCTTTACGTTCGCAGTCTGCTTTGGACGGTCGAGTAAAGAGAACGGGTTTACCCGCGAAATCTTGTCAAGGAGGTTCTTTATTGAAACTACCTGCCACAAGTACGATATTTAATATCGTCCAACGGTCTTCACCGACCGGAGGTAAAATGCTACCGAATTAGAATGAAATGTTCAAGGCCATTTCATCCGTGTATATTGTTTTGTTGCTAACTGTCTTATGCAGCGTAACAAGAAGGTGGCATTGCGGTGTACAATCCAGAAGAAGTCGTCACCACATGCTTATACTACATACAATTAGTACTTCAACAAATTCAAGAAAGCCTGAAGGTCAAGTCTTCCGCTGTATCAAACTCTGAAGCTTTCAAGAATTTAAAAGTATAAGTATGTGGAACATGAAGTCACAAAGAGGCAAATATCACAAGTGAAGAATGCACAAGGTCAAGGCAAGGAAACATGCTCAAGACTAAAGTCAAAGATCACATCAAGCATATTCACAAGAACAAGATCGAAGACTCAAGCATAGATGCTAGGTTTAAGATTTTGTAAAAAGATGTGACCTCCCTTAGGGGGAGATTGTTGGAAATACGTTTTCCCTATAAAGTCTCGGTCACATCTTAGTTAGCATAGATCACGAGTTATAGACTATTTAGAACTTTGTAACTTGGAGCGACCTCCCTTAGGGGGAGATTGTTGGAAATACGTTTTACGTATTTATGAAGGATCGGTCGCTCCAACGATAATTATGTAACAGGCTCGTGATCTATTTACTTTATGTATAGTCCATATAGCCCACATGTAGGGTGGGCTATATATAACCCCTCCTAGCATGTTAGGAGGGGGTTGTTGATTCCATTTTCCAATTAATCATTTTTCCATTTCACTTTCTCTCTCTACATTTCCCCTTTTCTCTCCTTTCTCTCTCTAATCCTTCATCTAATTCCTTCATCCCTTTATGATTATCATCTAAATCAACCAACCTAATCCACCAAATCCATGATATAGAATAGGCCATAAATTTCGTAGACCTTCATAAACAGTTAGAACTCATGATAATATAGGGTTATTAATAGATTAGTTGAGGTTTAGTAGTGTTTTAAACAAGTCTTGCCTGTTTGAAACTCACTTTTTTGCCAATTGCACCAACAAAAGTTCATCAAACCCACTAGATACACTTTTTTGTGAACCAGTGAACTATATAGCTTTATTGTGTCTTATTCTTGTGTTGTATCTGCTTATTTTTTTATCATTACTGACTCCCTACACTCCACTGAGTGTAGGGGTGCCTTTGTCTCCAAAAAATACTCACAAACAAGCAAGATATTAGCCAATCTCGTTTTTTTGAGTAGCAGCAGTGGGAACAAGGTTCCCACAGATAGAGTTAGCCTACCCACTGCTTAGCTAGTGGACAAACCCTAGTCACCAGTCAACATCCGTTTTAGCATTTTTTTTGTCTTTAGTGCACTTATTTCAATATTTTTGTGTGATTTTAGTTTTCTCAAGTTTATTTATTTATTTTAAAAATTTTCGTAAAGTTTATTTTTATTTTACTGTTTATTTTAATATTTTCAGCATTTATTTAAGTTTAATTAGTTTTATTTAAAACTGTTTTTGTCTTTTAGTGATAAAAAGTTACATTTTTCAGTTTTTTTATTTTTCCTAGTTTAAGTTATATAATTTAAGATTTTTACAAAAAGAAATTTCACTGTTCACTTTATTTAATTACTTTCTAGAATTAATTTAAAGTTTAATTAGTTTTTTATTCAAACTGATTTTGTCTTATTAGGTAAAAACTTACTTTTTTCAAAATTTTTCATTTTTCTACTGTTTATTAATATAAAATAGGATTTTTCAAAAATTCAAATTAATTTTCACATTATTTTATTATTTTTAATCATTATTTTAGTTTAAAAAGTGCTTTTAGAATTTAGAAATTAGAAAAATAGTTTTAAAAACTTTGGAAAAATACTTTTTAGTGCTTAAATAATATAAGTAAGATATTAGTTTGATAAAATAATATTTTGGGAAATTTGTTAATTATATTTAATTTTAGGGCTTTAATTAGCATTTAAAAATGAATATTTAATTAATAAAAGGTTTTAAAATTTATTTATTGAATTTTTATTCTTATTTATTTTATTTTAGACTTAGTTTTAATTTTTAAATTGTTTTTAGCTTTAATTTTTAATTTCGTCGTGTTTTACGTAATTACGTCATCGATTTACGTCATCCGTCGTAGTTTAATCGTAGTATAGCTCGTCTTTTAATTTTCTCTCTTTAAACCCAAAAACGACATTAATCCAAACTTGATTTTATTATATTGGCCTAAAACATACACACCTCCGCCGAGAACGAACTCGCATTTATCGGTTTTACGGTTTTCCTAAATCGTAATACTTAATACTTGCCCGCTTTATATTCCTTTTTCCTAAAAGGGTATAAAAACACATACATCAAGCTTATTTTTTGTCTTTCTTCTTTGACCACTGTCTTGGTTAAGATTCTTTCTTTACCCAATTTGGTTAAACATTCCCTAAAACCTTTTATTTTCATTTCAAATCTTTGCCTTGTCTATTTTCTTTAAATTCTTCTCTTTTGGGAGTTCTTCTCTTCATCCCTCATAATGCCTAATTCTTCCATTCCTAACCTTAACATTTCTTTGTCACAATCTTCTCAACCTAAAGCTTCTTCTTCTAAGCTTTCAAAGAAACCGAAAATCTCGGTTCGACCCGTTTGGATAAAAAAGAACAAGAATCCTCATGATTCTTCTTCTCCAAAATCCTCCAAGAATTCTTCTTTCTCTCCGATTAAATATTGGAATGAGACTTACTCTATAAATCCATTTACAAGAGAAAAGGAAATTCTTCCACCACCACCTAAACCTTTCAACTCTCCTCAACTCAAAGACCTATCTTCTTTCCCTAATCTCACTAGGCATTATGAAAACATCTCTTATCCATTACCTCCCTCTCCACCAAACTCTAATCTTGATGGACCTCCCCCATATAACGACTTTGTTTTGCATGCATGGTTCCTTGTGTGCTTGTTTTCGTTTTAAAAAGATTGAACTTGCTCATATCTATGACAACCTAAATTTCCTTGAATTCCTCCTCGCTCAACCTCCTCTCAAAGTTTTCGTTCCCGTGAACAAAACTTCGAATGATGCTTCGTCGTCTTTCTTTTCCAACTAAGGCACATTTTGTACTTTAGTTGTTTGAGTCAATAAAACTTAAGCAATCTTGGAAGATTATCACTATTAGAGTAGTTTATGCTTTATGGTTTATTTTCTATTTTTTTGTTTTAAATATTCATATTGTGTGTATGAATATTTCTCTTGTATGTTATTTCATATTTGTGTAATATGAATGTTATGTGTGTTATCTTTTCCGCTGATTCTATTTCACACATTTGTTAAAGAGTTGATCATGGTTAAAACTTACAATTAATTATGGGTTATTCCTTAAATTCTAAATTTTAACCCCTTGACATTTTAATCATCTTTGATTGGTTTGGATGTTTCTTTTCTTCCTTTATTCCACCAATTAAACTATAATGTTGTCAATACACACTCTTTGGACATACTTAGCAAATGCTTGCTTCTAATTTAAGATTTCTTTTCCTTCTCCCTCTCAAGTTAGTTAGTAGGTAGTGCACATACATACATTGGTGTTTCTTTTCTTTCTTCTAACCTTTGTGTAGCATGTCACCTTAGCTCAATTACTTGGTGCCCCAAGCAAGGGGGAGTAAGCACCAAGGAGGAGCTACTAGCAAAGTCCGATTCTTTTTTTCTTCAAAAACTTGTGCTAACCTTTTTGCTTCGACAAAGGGGAAGAAATGATAGTGATAAACTCGTTAATAATTCGAATAAACTTGTATTTTACGTAAATGAGTTTATAGTTTGTCATAATAAAAAAGGGGGAGATTTTTAATGCAAAGCAATGCCTAAAAACATTGTTAGTATTAATTAATCTTTCTTAGTTTTGATCACGACAAACTACAAAGACATTTATTGTCAAACACAATCATAAAACGAATTATCTAACAAACACTATCATCAAAGTAATAATCATTACACTAACATATCTTATGTAACACCCCCAAATATACATAATTCAATACAGCGAAAGACTCATTGGTGTTACGGAATAGCACATTACTCACATCATAGACAACGCTTAAAAATCACGTCGTTTAATAATAAAGCATTTCCATTCATAAATATCAAATTTACATAGGTCCCAAGTCATAGTATTTCATACAATTTTTACAAAACATTTGAATGGAAATTGTTATTTAAGTGCGGGCCATAAATTCTTGTCGTCTTCCCGAGAATTACCTTCAAGTACCTGAGATAAAACATGTTAAAAGAAAAGGTCAGCGAAAACGCCGAGTGAATTCATAGAGTTTAATTAAATCCATTAATCTATCATCGATATATAATTATTACCGAAAATCATTTTGTACAAATCTTTGTAATAGGCCATAAAATAGCCAAAGTCATTTTATACAAATCCTTATCAAAAATCATAATATAGGCGTTTGCCTTCAAAATAATTATACGAACTATTGTCGTAAAAACATCATACAATACGTTTTATAACGTTGTATAAAGTTAAATAAAATCCGTTGTATGAATATGGTTATGTAAAACCAAAACACGAACATAAAATCATTAAAAAGACCCCGTATTGCTAGTCAGGCAATATATCGTAATTTAGTGCGTATAGCAGTATTTCGTTATTTGGATTATTATAAGCCGCATGACATTGTTACCTTACTACAACAAACAACGGGTAGCTAGCCCGAAACTCAATTTGCCCATCTAAGTTAGCGTGTCGTAAAAAAAATCACGCTATGGAAATCTTCTCATACATAAATTCGCTTACCAATCAATGTGGCACGACGGGGATCAACCGTCAAGGCGCGAACTGGGGTGATCGTCCCCAAAATAGTACTATTATATGCATAAGCGTCTACCGAATCCCGGTAGTTCACAATTCATGCTAATGGGACTTCTAGTGACATAACCTAACTTTAATAATCCATTTTATCTCATACATCGGGTCATATAATCATTCATCGGGTCATACAATCATTCGGGTCCAAATTAATAAACAAACAATCGGAACAAATGGTGTCCTATTTTATCAAAACTAACATGTTATCTCCCTCGTGGGTTTATAAAACATTTCATAAAAACATTTAAAAGAGTGCGAGGCTATGAACTCACGTTGATGTGGGAAAGCGGGTTATCGGCGATTCGGATGTACGGTACGTGCTTCAATCACGGAAACCTAGACAAATAATACTCGTCCTAGACTTTGGTCCAATGACTTTATCAAAATAACAATTATGTATACATATTATGATTTTATATATATGATGATCAAGTGGGTTTATACATTCTCATTTACTCATTTTAGTGTCATGTATTGGTAACTTTTATACTAGTTTACTACTTTTACTTATTTACATGTTTTAGGTCCAATAAGCCTATCATAAGCCCAATACCTTAAATTAGTCCATTTTACACTTTTATTATCAGTAATATACTTTACATGTTGGGCCCAAGTGGGTTAAGCCCAATAAGTAAATTTATAAGTGTTTAACCCATTTAGTTGGATTAATAGTCCAATAAGGCTAACTTAGCCCGTTAATGTCCATATGTTATATAGTTCGGGTTTTATCGGTTTTTACTTGTATTAAGTACCTATATATCAGTATATGACTTATAAAAAGTTTACATTAGACGGGTCCGACCGTCTAAGTTTTAATTGACGAAAAACGTTAATTTTACGGTATTAGCCGAAAAGACGTAAAAATCATGTTTATAGTTTTTTATAACTTATAAGACTTACCAAACTACATTTTTAAAAAATGTCCATTTATTTATCCTTGTACATATTTATATAAGTGTAATATATAAGTTAGTGGTTTTAGTTCACATTTTATACTATATTTATTTGAGTGCTTATATAATACTATTAAACTTTAATTTTACAAAATCTGATTTTTAGTTTCACTTTCACCATTTTTATCATATCTTGAGTTCTACAAGGAGATAGAAGCTCATTTTTGGATAACATAAACTTCATATTATGCGATACAAATAAATTAGTTTTAGCTACTACTTAATCCATGTCTAAGTATCCTTAACAGTCTCTACAAAACAGACTATTTAGATTGATACATAAATTTTGTTTTGATCATATCTCACTCATTTTGATGATTCCATTGCATGGCCAACTCTCACATGTGTATAACACCTAATACTTACTGTATATTGATTCCACTTTACCATTTTATCAGTTTAACATTTGGTTACTTACTGATTTTATACAACCATCATATTATGCAAGATTTTAACCTTGTTACCTATGGTTTTCCATCTTTTTAACCATATTTATCAACACTTGATCCCCACATAACATTTTTATCATCATATATTCATCATATACATATAGAATAAGAAAGAAAATACAATATTACATAATAAAAATAACAAGAGGATCGGAAGAACAATCTTTATACCACCAAGATTAAGTAGTTTATGATCAAGGCTTGGATTTTTGATGACTAAACTTGTGATAGATCAACACCAACTTTGAAGACCACCAATTTTTGTAAACTTCTTGTAGAAATCAGCCCTTGGACATCATCAAATCACCTCCTTGGATGTTAGGATCACCACCAATCTTCATATCTTCAGAGGGTTTTCATCTTGATTAAGTTTAAACACAAGATTTATGGTATAAACTTGATCAAATGATGGTGTTTTGTGGTGGTAAAAGGGACGACAAAAGGAGGAAGGGTGGAGAGATTTGAGAGAGTTTTGGTGGTATTGCATGTGTTGGAATGAAGGAGTGGTTTGAGTGGAAATGGTTTTGATGGTAGTTAGCTTGTTTACTAAGATTACAAGACAAGTGTTAGCTTGTTTAGGAGGTGTTGACACCTCATGGTGTTGTTTCTTATGTGTTGCCGTCCCATATAGTGGGGTGGGCAAGTGTAAAACTTGTCCCATCCCACTAATTTACGGGTACTCCTCGATTCTAGTTTCCTCGATTTGCGTGCCCTCGGGTCGTTTTACGAAAAACGTTTTTATAAATTATGAATCAACGACACAAAACGAATCTAATAAAAATTGTCTCATCAAAAACGGAGTTCAAAAACGTAAATACGTAATCCTAAGGTTTCTGGTTTAGTCGTAAAGGACGTTAAATTATTCACGTAAGTCCTAATCTCTTCTCGTAAATTTGTTAGTTTATGAACCAACACAAATTTAAAATCCCAAAATAATATTCACGGATAAATTTATTTTCTGAAATGTCGGACTGTCACCAAAAACGGTGTATGTAAACGTAAGCACGTAACGTAGAATCCTCCGGTTTAGACGTAGTCGATGCTACTTCAAGACGTAAACCCAAATTTCTTTCCAGAAATGAGTGAGTTCATAATATAACATTAAAATAATGTTTTTAAATAACACTTGAGAATAAATTATCAACCATAAATTGACAGATTGTCACAGCATTTACCCCTAAACAGGATCTTTGTTCTCAAAGATCAATTTATCTTACTACTCGCTTCTTGTAGAGTTAGAGACATGTGGGTATTTCCTCCACATTCGGTCTTTTCTCACAAGTATAATTCATTACAATACGCGAGTTTCATCAAAAATAACTACAGGAATAAGATCAGGCTTAATGTTGACTTACTTTCTATATCCATGATGTTCACGGGTTTTTTATGAATGCAACTTTTCGCCGATCTAAACTTCATCAAGAAGTAATCAGATTTTCACTTGATAGATATTTATCAAGTTCGATTTACAAAACATAATTCACGCAGTCCTTGAAGTCATAGGGTAGATCCAGCTTATATGCCTTTCAAACCAACTTTTTACATTATATCAATGGTCCCATACAACGGAGACTTATTTCCCATGATCCTTCAGATCATCAATTCATTTTTCCGAGGTGAAATTTTTTGGCATAACTTCGCTACCCATCCTGCACTTCAAGATCTACATTTCATATTCACATAACCCCATGCCCACTACCGGCAGTCAATAAACAGATCCTAATTTCAACAATCGTTTCAAGTCTCGCGGGTCGGGTATTTTGTAAGGTTGGGTTTGTCGTCATAGAAAACCTTAAACCTAAAAGACATGTCCAACTCACAGTGGGTGTATGTCGGGTGTCTTCATCCCAAGTCCTGCTTACAGATGCTCTTATATTTAGATCCTAACAAGATTCAATCTCGATCCTAATATGAATATTATCACTGATAATCTCTCCAAAGGAAAACGATTATACAGTTCATTACCAAAGGTCAATCATTTAAGCATAAAACAACATTTCTAGTGTTTTGTATCGTTACTTTACCTCGTCCCTTCGATTGGGTGGTAAACAGTACTCTTCATCAAGGTTCGTTCCCAATGACTTCTGAGCAAATCTCTAGAAATTCGATGCGAAGCGAGGATCTTGATAGAGATGATCGATACAGGCACACCATGTTTACACAACTCCTTTAAATACAAAAGAGTCAATTTCTTCATCAAGAATCTATCATTAACATGAAGGATATGAGCAGATTTGGTCAGTCTGTCGACGATGACCCAAATCGAATCAAATTCAGATGATGACCTTTGCAATAGTTAGACGTTTACTAATGTATGAGGCGATCTCTGCCTTCATAATTTGCAATCAGTACAACTTCTTCAGATAAAGATACATTAAATCAGAAATGACAGGAATAGAATACTTATACTTATGAGATTCCAACATGACTAAATCTCAAAATCTCCATATTTAGGCAACCACAAGTGGCCTTTTATACATTCAACGCCATCGGCTTCTCAATTCTAATGGTTCACATTAGCCGTGAACCCTTTTTATTATCTATATTATCCTTCTTACAAGCATAAATTATTTCTAAATTGTTCGGGCAACTTACTTTGCATAGTCATTATTAAGGAACACATCTTAATTAATTCTATATCCTTTCTATATAATGCGTCAGTATTTACATTCACCTTTCCTGATGAAATAATTATCATGACCACAATTCACTCAAAAATTCTTTCTTCATATTTTCTAAGTTTTAGTTTCGTCTCAACTATCATTTTTATTAGTTTTACTCAATCCGACGTCTAAAGCGTCGATAGTTATTACAAGTAATTAAATAATAAACATTTAATTTTTATAAAACATAGACGTAAAAATTTTAAATTTCTTAGTTCGACCAAATGTTCAAAATAATTTGAATTTAAATAATAAGATTTTTGTTGATTTATCGAAAATAATTAATAAGATTCGTAAATGTTCGAAAAATCTTTGGTTATACTTTGGTCAAAATTTTCTCAGTTGAAAAGCAAAAATTGTCGTTTCAAATTTCAAGTCATGGTTTATATGGTTTTCCTCAATCCTTCTTAAGTTGCTAGAAGTATACACAAACATTTACCCCTAAACAGGAGTTTAGTTAAATGATTTGGGTATGAGGGGATAATCCCTTAAAAATCCTTTGATAAAATATTTGTCAAAACATATTTGCACTTTCTTTTTGGTAAAAACCCAAAGTCTTAAATAGCTCTAATCTTTGAAGAGTCAATATATATTTCCATTATCTATTAATTACACGGTCAAATCATGTAAAGGATTAAGTCTTTCATCACATGTTAAATATTCAAGGTACAAGTTTTCACTACTCGGCCAACTCAGGGCAGTCTATACATGATTATTAAATCCTTTTTATACTTATAAACAAACAAATAGTCCTTAATGATCACAAGCATGAATTTATCAAATTACAGCCTACACACGTGATTCACTAAATTTATGAATGCTACATGTGTATTAGTCAATCCAAACGACATAACATGAAACTCATAATGTTCATTACGAGTTCTGAATGTAGTGATTGGAATAGATAATCTTTTTCGCGGACGCGAAGTTGATGATAACCATGCCGAGGATCAAATTTTCGAATATACGCTAGAACCTTGTAAATGATCGAACAAATCTATCATCTTGGGTAGTGGATATAGATTTCGATCATCAATTTACTTAGTTCACGGTAATTCAACAAATATAAGGAATGATAATACCATAGCTTTTCATAATGACGAGCTTGGTAGAATAAAAGCTTTCTCCGACAACTCTCTTAGTTGTACGGTAATACTTTTAATTCAGATGGTGCTGACGTACAGTGCACATGCCACAAGCGCATCACTGGAAATATAATCAATACCAAATTCAACTTGCCTTAATGGCGAAAGTCTAGGTAATTCACCAGCAAATACCTCCTAAAGTTTCAAATAACATGAACATCTTTTTATACATTTACTTTTAAGTTCTTTCTAGATTATAATATCTATGACTAATTCACAACCATTCACGGTATAATTTCAAGTCTAAATGCAGGATATGGTCATCCATCAAGAATTATTTAGATCACTTTTGATAATCAACATCTTATCATTTAGGGGAATTGTATTCGAGTTCCCATCAATTAAGATAATGTCGTCATGTCATAATAATTCAATCCATTCTACTGGCACTATCAACTTTCCAGTTTCATTCCCGTTGATAAGATGGAACTTCTCAAAAGACTAATAATAACTCATAATCCTTCACAAATTCAAGGATATATGGAGACACAACTACCATTAAAAGAGTAAGGTCAACGCATAATCTACGCGATAGAATTTTGATAACTGTATTTTAGTTATAAAAATTGTTCGTTGTGTTGGTCTATTCAAATTGATCCTGGTTAACTATGCGACTCAGTCGTTCTTTGGTGGAAACAAAAGTTGTATCGTTGTAGTAAAATTAAAAAGTGCGAGACTTTAACGTAAGTGACGGTTAATTAAATCTAAACTAATTAAAATGTAAATGGTGCAAAATTAAAATAAAGCTAATCAATTAAAATGATACTTAAAGAAAATTGGCGAGAAAATTAAATGCTTGAAAAGTAAACAGAGATATAAACAGAACCTGAGCCGGGATCCAAAATACTGTCACTATTCAGAATCCAAACTAACTCTTATCCTGAATAACGAACCTGCCTCTTATCCGGAATAAACTGTCACTCTTATCCGGAATAATCAACTTGTTCCTTATCCGGAATGATGTCCTGCCTCTTATCCAGAATCCACAAAACCAAGTTATCCGGAATGGTACTTCTTAAGCTTATCCGGAATACAGTTTAAGACCTTATCCGGAATAACCTATTCACAACACTATCCGGAATATCCAAACTTAGCCCTTATCCGGAATAAAGTTCAACTAGTTATCCGGAATCCTCAAATAATAGCTTATCCGGAATAATCTTCCAACGACTATCCGGAATACGAAGTCCGGGACCTTGATAGGTGTGTAAACACCCATCCTTTTACCACTTAATTCGGGCTAAAACGAGACCAAAACACGTATTTAATATCATTTGTTTGGAATTATGCGTGGTTTTTGTGTTTATTGTGTTTTCAGAGACAACCGGATAAATATTGAAGAAAACATGGGATTGCACGGGTTTTACTGAAGAAAAAGACTCAAGATAAAGTCTATTGTCCAAGAGATGCAAAAGATTTGAAGTCACTGGGCCTATTCGAAGATTTATCGAAGAAAAGGACCAAAGATGGAAGATTTATGCAAGTCGAAGAAACTCAAGTCTATTAAACGAAGAAATTAAAAGACGAGTTGAATTTAATCGACGACAAATCCCGAATCAGAATCGAAAACGGAAACTTTTCTGAAAAGACGAAAAGACAAGAAGAACGGGAGAAAGCCCACTCACCAACCAAAGGACAAGGCTATAAATAGCCTTCCCCTCACACATTTTAGACCAGTTTTTCATTCTTTCTTCCTCCCCACTTTTCTTCCTGGTTCGTAGCTTCACCATCACCACTAGGGTGATTGGTGATTTTCATCTTTAATTCTTTAAGCTTGTAATTTTAATCTTTGTTTTACCTTGTCAAAACATTAATCAATCAATACAAGTTCTTGTTTAATCTTTCATTTCATTTCGTTCATCATCATCTTTATCTTCAAGTTTTTAAGTTTTTATTTTCTTGATTTGATCTTCAAAAGTTGTTTGGATTTATGTTTTTATTAGTGGGATTCGTTGCTTATGATGTCTAAATGATTTGTGTTTAAATTGGTAAAACCTTTTTAAGTATTTGGTTTGATTTTGATTAAAATCATTGCTTCCGTGTTCTTCGTGACTGCTACTGTATCTGGGTTTCATAACTTCCGAATCAGCTAAAAAGTTCCGAATGAAGCTTTCATTCGGAAAGTTCCGAATAAGTCTTTAAGTTCCGAATCAAGATACCTTCATTCGGAAGTCTCAAACTTCCGAATCAAGAAGAAGTTCCGAACCAGTTATTTCCGAATCAGCAAGTTCCGAATCAACCTTCATTCGGAAGGTTCCGAATCAGTGACTTCCGAATCAGTGACTTCCGAACCAGTCCTTCATTCGGAAGTTTCAAATCTTCCGAATCAGCAACCTTCATTCGGAAGGTTCCGAATGAGCAAGTTCCGGATGAGTGAATAGTACCTTCCGAATCAGATAGTTCCGAATCAAGGTTTAAAGTTCCGAATCAGTTATTTTTGGGTATTTTAAAGTTACTGTTTTACTGTTGTTGTTTTACTATTTCTTTACTCATATTTCACAATTTACATTTTAACTTTAATTTTAATTTGAACTTTAAATTTTAAACCAAGTCTTAGTTAATTATAATTAAAGTAATTGTTTTTGATTTAAACTTTCATTTCCACTTTTTATTAGATTAGAAAACCAAACCCCTTTATTTAGTAACCAAGAACAATCATTCCACTTAAGACCTAGATCAATTCGAGAGGATATCGAGAGTAAAATTGAACCTAGCAAAATCTATGTATCAAATGGCGCCGCTGCCGGCTCTTCTCGTTAAGATCAAAAGTTTTTTGTGAGAACTTAGATTTTGGGATCCGTTCCCCGTGAACGTTACTTTTTCTAGAAAATTTTCAAAAACAACTAAAAATATAAAATTTTCAAAAATCCTAAAAAGTAAAAAAAAAAAAAATAAAAACCAAAAATATTTTTGCCTTGTTTTTCTTTGTTCGTTCTTTTGCAGGTGTATGCGCACTCGATCCACGTCTTATCAAGAGCCCGAGCCTCTCGATAACTTAGACATGGCTGGTGTACAAAACAACAATAACATACCACCTCCGAACAACAATAATAACAACAACAATCCGCCTTTCAACAACATGAACAATAACAACAACAATGAGCACCTTCCGGATAATCGCCCAATGATTGAATTACTGCAAGCTCATGTTGATGGCAACACGGATCCAATTGTCAACCCTCCAATTGCCGCCAACAATTTCGAGCTCAAGTCAGGCTTTATCCAGATGGTCTCAGCTCAACCGTTCTTGGGACGAATCATTGACGACCCACATGACCATATCAAGAGATTTCTACAACTCACCAACACGGTCAAGTTCAATGGAGTTCCACAAGAAGTGATAAGGTTACAACTTTTTCCCTTTTCTTTAGAGGGACAAGCCCGACATTGGCTTGCTAAGGAACCGCCACAGAGTATTCTCTCGTGGACGGATTTGGAAACAAAGTTTATCAACTACTTTTTTCCACCCTCTCGTACTACCGCTTTGCGGAATGAGATTATAAACTTTGAACAAAAGTACGATGAGTCATTCAGTGAATCTTGGGACCGTTTTAAAGATCTTTTAAGGAAATGCCCACAACATGGTTTTACCAAAGTACATCAAATTAATACTTTTTACAATGGTTTAAGCATGAGTGACCAAGATTCACTGAATAGTGCCTCAGGGGGTAATTTATTGGCTAAGACTTCCAATGCTGCTTGGGATATCATTGAGAACAAGTCTCGTGTGCAAACCAAGAGCGTTAGGACCAATGTTGCTAGTGCTAGCACTAATGACAGCGACAAGCGACTTGACAAAATTACCACGCTTCTTGAATCGCTTGTCACCCATACCGTCAGCAACAACAACAGCAACAACGCCAAAAATGCACAAGTGAATGCTGTCAGCCAACCTTGTGAGATATGCGGTGGTCCCCATTCTTACACAACTTGTACCGCCACCCAAGATTACCCTGCTGAAAATGTGAATGCGGCATATGGCACCTATCAACAACCTGCTTATCAAGCTAAACCTCAAGGTGACCGTAACTTGCTTAGCTACCGCAACAACAACTATCTTTCACCACCTGGCTTTCCTCCTACCAACCCAAACCAACAACAAAACCTTAACCGACCTTCTCAACAACAACAACAACCTCGACAACCATACATCCCACCTCACAAGCAGCAACAACCGCCTCAACGTAACAATCAAGTCTATCAACAACCTGCTTACCAACCACCTGCATACAATGCACCTCCCAACCAAGCCACCACCGCATTACACCAAGAGGTCGCCACCTATATGAGAACCAATGATGTGATAGTGGGAAATCTCCAAGAGGAAGTGCGCAATTTGAAGGCAGACTTGGTCAAGCAAGGAAATGACTTGAGAGCTGACATGAGAAACACGTTGGATAGCCAGACTAATGATCTGAGGAACATGATGGCTAGTTTCTTCCGAAGTAGTCAACCCTCTTCTTCGGGTACTCTTCCAAGTAACACCGTTGCGAACCCAAGAGGGGAGATGAAAGCAATCACCACTCGAAGTGGCAAAGGTACTACGGAACCCGAGCTTCCTATACCTCCACCGGTGGTTGTGACTAAGGAGAACGAGTCGCCTGCTCCTATTCCTCCTCCTTCTCCTTCCCTAATTTCTCCACCTCTTCTTTCTACCCCTCCTCCACCCGTGGTTGTGAGTGATCCTATACTCCCAAAGCCTTCCTCTTCTTCCAATATACCTTATCCTTCTAGGTTGAGGAAAGAGAAGCAAAAGAGCAAGGATGATATTCAGGTTTCTAACTTTCTTAAAATGTTTAAACAACTGAATTTCAATATCTCCTTCGCTGAGGCTCTCGCTCACATGCCCAAATACGCCAAAATGTTTAAAGATCTTCTGAGCGACAAGGAAAAGCTCCTCGACATTGCCAACACCCAACTTAATGAGAACTGCTCTGCAGTGCTCTTAAGGAAATTGCCAATCAAGCTTGGTGATCCGGGTCGTTTTCTTATCCCTTGCAATTTCCCGGGAGTAGAGAATTGCATGGCCCTAGCCGATCTGGGTGCCAGTATTAATCTCATGCCTCTAAGTGTTTGGAAGCAATTATCTCTCCCAGAGCTAGTCCCCACTAAAATGACTTTGGAATTGGCCAACCGTACGGTTGCTTATCCAGTGGGGATAGCCGAAGATGTCATTCTAGGAGTCGACAAATTCACTTTTCCTGCTGATTTTGTTGTCGTCGACTACGAGATGGACCCCCGTGTGCCACTTATTGTTGGTCGTCCATTCTTGAGGACCGGTCGCACTCTTATTGATGTTGAAGCCGGAGAGCTTATCATGAGAGTGGGTGACGACAAAGTAGTCTTCAACATGGGAAAGTTGTCTAAACAGCCTTATTCATATGAGAGCGTTAATTGTATTGACGTTCTTGATGAGGCTTGTGAAGAACACTTTAATGATGCTTGTAAAAGTATTCCTACCTCTCTTCCCACTGTTGAGACCGTGTCCTCCATTGATTCATCGTTGTCTCTATTTGGAGATAGTGATTTATTCTGGAACAATCTTGAAGATGCCATGGGAGATGCGAATTTAGCTACTAATGATTCTCCCACCGAGGGGGATGAAGACATGAGTTTCTTTGACAATCTTCTCACTGAAGACAATCCTTCGCCTCCATCTCCCACGGTTATTGCTATCGATACTCCGACTTTGAAAACGCCTCCCGTCGAAAATCCTCCGGATTTGGAACTTAAGGAGTTGCCGCCACATCTCGAGTACGTGTTCCTCGACGACAACAAGAAGTCACCCGTCATTATTGCAACGGATTTGAAAGATGAAGAGAAGACTCGCCTCGTTGCCGTGCTGAAAGCTCATAAGAAGGCTATTGCTTGGAAAATCTCGGATATTCGTGGAATTGATCCTCACTTCTGCACGCACAAAATTCTCATGGAGGACGACTATAAGCCCACTATTCAAAGCCAACGAAGGGTGAATCCAAAAATCCATGAAGTCATCAAAACAGAGGTTATCAAACTTCTAGATGCGGGTATGATTTACCCTATTTTGGATTCACCGTGGGTTAGTCCAATCTATTGTGTGCCCAAGAAGGGCGGAATTACCGTTGTTCCCAATGAACACAATGAGTTGATTCCCACTCGTCTCGTTACTGGGTGGAGAGTTTGTATAGACTACCGCAAATTCAATGATGCCACGAGAAAGGATCATTTCCCTCTACCTTTCATGGACCAAATGCTTGAACGATTAGCCGGTAATGAATATTACTGCTTTCTCGATGGTTTCTCGGGTTATTTTCAAATACCCATCGATCCCCAAGATCAAGAGAAGACTACATTCACTTGTCCCTATGGCACTTTCGCTTACAAAAGAATGCCTTTTGGCTTATGTAATGCGCCCGGGACTTTCCAAAGGTGTATGTTAGCTATCTTCCATGACATGGTTGAACAAACCATGGAAGTCTTCATGGATGATTTCTCGGTCTTCGGGGATTCCTCCTCTGCTTGCCTTGCCAATTTAGAACGTATGCTAAAGCGGTGTGAAGACACTCGCCTTGTTCTAAATTGGGAAAAATGCCATTTTATGGTAAAAGAAGGCGTCGTGCTTGGACATAAGATTTCGAAAGCCGGTCTTGAAGTAGACCGTGCTAAAGTTGATGTTATAGCAAAGTTGCCTCCACCTTCCACTGTGAAGGGTGTGCGAAGTTTCTTGGGTCATGCGGGCTTCTACCGTCGATTTATCAAAGATTTTTCTCAAATCGCTCGCCCGATGACCCACCTCTTGGAAAAAGATACTCCTTTTATCTTCTCCAAAGAGTGCCTTGAAGCCTTCAACTCGCTTAAGGATAAGCTAACTAAGGCACCCGTCTTGGTTACCCCTAATTGGGAGCTTCCTTTTGAGTTGATGTGCGATGCTAGTGATTTTGCTATTGGAGCGGTTCTTGGACAAAGAGTGAACAAACACTTCCAACCGATCCATTACGCTAGCAAGACAATGACGGGGGCACAATTGCATTATACGACAACCGAAAAAGAGCTTTTAGCTGTTGTCTATGCTTTTGAAAAATTCCGCCCCTATCTTGTCCTTTCCACCACCATTGTGTACACCGATCATTCCGCGTTGAAGTACTTGTTGACAAAGCAAGATTCCAAACCAAGACTTCTTCGCTGGGTTTTGCTGCTCCAGGAATTTAAAATCGACATCCGCGATAAAAAAGGAGCAGAAAACCTAGCCGCGGACCATCTTAGTAGACTTGAGGATCCATACCAAGGGGATCATCCGACCAAAGAAATCAATGATTCTTTTCCCTTGGAGACCTTAATGTCTATAAACTCGAAGCCGAATGAAACCCCGTAGTTTGCGGACTTTGCAAACTACTTGGCGGGTGGAATTCTCAAGGAAGGGTTGACGTCCCGGCAAAAGAAGAAGTTCTTTACCGACATCAAGACTTACTTTTGGGACGACCCTTACCTATTCAAACAATGTGCTGATCTGATAATTCGCCGATGTGTTGATGGACCGGCAGCGTCGGACATCCTTGATGCTTGCCACAAAGGACCCACCGGTGGTCACTTTGGTCCCAACTACACCGCTAAAAAAGTGTTTGATTCGGGATTTTATTGGCCCTCCATATACCGTGACGCTCACGATATGGTCAAGCGATGTGATGTTTGCCAAAAGCAAGGCAAAATCACACATAAAGACGAGATGCCTCAGAATTTTATTCAAGAGTGTGAAATTTTTGATGTGTGGGGTATCGACTTTATGGGGCCATTCCCTTCTTCTAAAGGAAACAAATACATCCTTGTAGCCGTTGACTACGTTTCAAAGTGGGTTGAAGCCAAAGCTTTGCCTACTAATGACGCAAGGGTGGTTTGTAACTTTTTGAAAGCTCTTTTCGCTAGATTCGGTGTGCCTCGCGCCATTATTAGTGATCGTGGGACTCATTTCTGCAATGACCAATTTGCTCGAGTCATGGCTAAGTACGGTGTAAATCATCGTCTTTCCACAGCCTACCACCCACAAACTAATGGCCAGGCTGAAATATCCAACCGAGGGCTGAAGCGAATTCTTGAAAGGACCGTGGGAGAGCATCGTGCATCATGGGCTGATAAATTGGATGATGCTTTGTGGGCTTTCCGTACTGCTTACAAGACCCCGATCGGCTGTACGCCTTATCGTCTTGTGTACGGGAAAGCGTGCCACCTCCCCATTGAGTTGGAGCACAAGGCTTATTGGGCCTTGAAGTGGGCCAATTTTGATATAAACAAAGCCGGTGACCTACGCAAGATCCAACTCAATGAGCTGAATGAACTCCGTAATGAGGCTTATGAAAATTCTTTGATCTATAAGGAAAGAACTAAGCTCATTCACGACTCTAAGATCAAAAACCGAGAGTTCCATGTTGGAGACAAAGTCTTACTTTTTAACTCTCGGTTGAAAATCTTTTCGGGCAAGCTCAAATCTCGTTGGTCCGGCCCATTCACCATTGCCAAAATTTTTCCATATGGTACTCTCGAGCTCGCTCAACCTAATGGACCAAATTTTAAGGTGAATGGCCAACGAGTGAAGTTGTACTTTGGTGAGGACACCTCTCAGGAGGTGATTCCATCCCTCACCACGTTACCCATGAACTAATTTTGGGTCGAGTCAGGCTCGTGACTCGGTTATCAAAAACAAGCGCTCCTCGGGAGGCAGCCCGAGTATCTATCCTTTTATATTTTAATCCCCTAAGTGTAGGGGGGACTTGTATATGCGTTTATCTTTGTATGGTGTGATTACAGGGATTAGTGCACTCTTGGAATCTTTGACGGACCGTGCTCCCGTGTTTATCCGACATCCGGTTCTATCTCTCAACTATCGTGATTCAATTTTCTTCATACTCACATTTGAAATTGATCACGTTAGTCGTCTCTTCCTTAACTTGAGTTAACCAACGTGCACAATGTCATAAGTGTAGGGGGGACTTCTCCCACATGCTTAAACATTGAGGACAATGTTTATCTTAAGTGTAGGGGGGACTTCTATCGAAGTTTTAAGTGGACTTTTCCATGAAAATGCCTTCAATTAACCGGAAAATCATATTTTTCAACATTTTTCAAATTTTTTTATTAACTTTGGCCATTTAGTTGTAATTTTTAAATTTTTATCGTTGCTTTCATATGTATATATTCCGCAATAAAGTCAAAAATATTAATAAAGTGGTGTAGCTAGTTTAGAAGCCTTTGATCTATTAGGCCCGTTGCGTTTATTTTGACTCAACCCGAATAGACTTATCCAAGTTTATTCTAGCTAGTATCCTTAACCATGTAGACCTTAATTGGTTTATTAGGCTAAGTGTCCACGAGTCTCATTACTTGAGATTTTAAATTGTGGAGGACGAGAAATGATAGAGTCAATTATAAGTCGGTATTCTTGCGCAAGCCCACTTGGTGTAATTATTTGCCTATTCTTCCACCACTTGCTAATAATTTATCTGCAATAAGTAAGGTCGTACGATTTGAAAAGTTACTTAGCTTCTAGCCCAAGATCGTTTAAAAGTTGCTCGGTAATGATAAGAGTTCATAGCCAAGGCATAACTTATGAAGCGGGGCGCGAAGATTGGCGAGTCCGAAAAGGCCCTAACAAGGCATGAGGATTCAATTTTATTGCTGAAGATCCAAAGTGATGTGAAAAGCATTATTCCTAAAGTCAATATGAAGGATCAAGACTCACGACGAAAAGCAATCAACTCCCATAAAGATCATGGAGAAGTCTATCCGAAAAGACCCTAACAAGGTATGAGGATAAATAGATCCAAGTCCGAAAAGGAGGCGGATCGTTGTATCTCAAAATCCCAATTAGAGATTGAAGAAATAATCATGAAGTCGTGGTCAACAAAGTTGGAGTACCCCTCAAAAGTCTCCAAGCGAAGAAACTCTATTATGATGAGAAGACCATTATCTCAAGAAACGTCTCTCGAAGATATGAAGTATGAAGTACATGCCAAATATCGGCCCGAGAAAGGTCTCAAATCGTGAACCAAGTTATGCCAAGATATGAACTTTTTTTGATATCCCGAGAAGCAGTTTTAAGAGATTTTGTCCTTTAGCTAACTATTGATCAAATCGTCCTACCTTGCTTTCAGCCCTAATGAACTATCGAAATAAGTCCAAAAATGCATCTTCATGATCATTCTAAGACAAAAATAAAATATAAGAGATACACCTAGGAATAAGGGAGTTTAAGCATTTAATTGAGCCATGTGTGTAAGTGTTTGAATTGCTAACTTATAATAACAATGATCTCGTTCTTAAGCTTAGTTTGGGGAACGTGAAACTTGAGGGTGATAAATCTTCGCAGCACCAAAGCCCTAATGTAAGTCATCGATTTCTCTACAAGTTATTTCCATGTAGCTATTTTCAAGAGAAAATGGTTTTCTATCCCTTTGTTATCTTTGAAGTTTTATTTCTTTAATTTTTGTTTAGTAGAATTTTAAATAAGGCCAAGGTTGATTAAATATGAGAAAAGTGTAAGCTTGCTTTTTCACTAAGCATTGCATGAGGGCATGGCAATGGTTAAGTGTAGGGGATTTGATAGGTGTGTAAACACCCATCCTTTTACCACTTAATTCGGGCTAAAACGAGACCAAAACACGTATTTAATATCATTTGTTTGGAATTATGCGTGGTTTTTGTTGGGAATAAATTTAGGCCAGAACACTTGAACGCTGACAAGAACAACTCAAGCGTTGACAAGAGCAAAGTGAGCGCTGATAGCATAAGCGTTGACAAGTTAAAGTCAAGCGTTGACAGATTGAAGACAAGCACTGATGGAAGATGTGAGCTACACGTTTATTATATTCTAGAATACTTCTAGTAAGGATAGAGACGACAATGTATTTTCTATGTTTATCTTTACCTAGAATAGTTGATTCGTAGCTTATTGTACAAGACTTCTTGTTCTATAAAAGAAGATCTTTTAGGTTAATGTTTAATATAAGTTTTCATAAGTATTCGCAAGTTAAACTCTTTCATTGTAACCAAGCACGATTATTCTAATACAAGTGAAAGTTTGTTTAACATCATTGTGTTTTAGATCAAGTGTTAATTCCGCATAACACTTTGTTACTTTATTCATAAGCAAAGGTTTCTCTACGTGTAGTACTTGATCTAATCTCGTATACACAAAGCTTAATCGATCTAAGTTTGGGATCAACAAGTGGTATCAGAGCTTGTTGAGAAACTTTTGATCTTTAAGTAACGCAAGAACCCTAAAACACCAAAAACCCTAAAAACCCTAATATTCTCAAAACCCTAAAAACATCATGTCTGGCACAGATCAAGCTGCTGCTTTGCTACATAACAACTCCTCAAATCCTAGTATCAAAATTCCCATGTTTGATGCCAGGAACTTTGAGCTTTGGAAGTCTAACTTTGAGCAGTATATATCTATTTATGACTACACTCTTTGGGAGATTGTCGAATATGGGAACACATTCGACAAAGCAGCAAAGATTGCTGCTGCAATTGCCACAAGGACAGCTGTTCCTAATTGTCCTGAAGCTGATAAGGTGGAAAAGCCTGGAGATGGGAGAGCTGTAGCTGTTGAAGATATAGCCAAGAAGAGGGTGGACATGAAAATCTTGAACATCATGAAACACGCCCTAGGTCATGAGAATCAGCACAAGTACAAACGCTTTGAGTCTGCAAAAGAGCTTTGGGAAGCTCTTGAAGTAGCACATGGTGGCAATGCTGACACAAAAGAAGAAAAGAAGAAGCAACTCTTGCATGAGTATGCTGTCTTTAAAGCTCAACCCAATGAAAATCTCAGCAGTGTGAGAAGTAGACTTCTTGACATCACAAGTCAACTTTCCTTCATGGGAACACAGATTGCTGACCCTGAACTGAATGCTACTTTTCTCAAAAGCCTTGGTGATGTATGGAAGATTGAGACAAGATCCATTCTTGTCAATAATACCCACAAGACCTCAAGGTTTGATGACATCTTCAACAAACTAAGACTGTTGGAGAATGAATGGCAATTGGATAGTGATAATAAATCCTCCAGCAGCAACATGGCCTTCTTCTCACAAAGTGAAGGCCAATTTGATTCCATGAACTTCTATGGACATCCAGCCACTGGATCTCAATGTGTCAACGCTGGATCTCAGCCTGTCAGCGCTGGATCATATCCTGTCAACGCTTTATACTCAAGCGCTGACACATACAATCATGGCGCTGATAGAATTAAACCTGCTGGTTTTGATCTAGATACTGTGTGTGCATTCATTGCTTCTTTGCCCAGTGATTCAAGGATTACATATGAAGATCTTGAGCAGATAAGTGATGAACAATTGGAAGAGATGGATATCAAGTGGACTATGGCTCTTGTAAGTTTAAGAGCAAACAGGTTCAAGAAGAAGATGACCTTTAATGTAAGGATGTTGCTGGCTTTGACAAGTCCAAGGTTGAGTGCTACAACTGTCATAGGATGGGGCACTTTATGAGGGAATGTAGATCTCCAAGAAGATCTGATGCTGGTAAGCCTTCAAGCCAAATGGTTAAGAACCCAGATCCCAAGGCCATGGTTGCTGTTCAACAAATTGATGGTGTTGGAGAATGGGACTGGAGCTGGATGGCTAAGAATGAGGAAGAGGACAGAGCTTTGGTTGCTGAAGTTAAAGAAGATCATGCTGAATATGCTCTCATGGCACACTCCTCCTCTTCATCAGATAATGAGGTATATGATGATGCTTTCTGTTCTAAGGGTTGTCGTTTAAATACTGAAAAATTAAAACAAGAGATAGTAAAATTATTAGATGAGGCAAGTACTGAAAGATGCAAAGTATCTAATTATCAAATTGCTTTTACCCAAACAGAAAAGACAGTAGCTGAGTATAAGAAAATGGAGTTTGATTTAAAGGATCAAATAAATATCTTAAAACATGAGTTACATCAGAGTAAAGATGTTCAAGATATAGTAAATAGGGTTAATCTTGATTTGATAGCTCAGTTAGAGGAGGCTAACAAAAATAAAGATAATGTGAGTCTTAAAATCCAGAGATTTGATAAGGCCACACAATCCCTAGGAGAGTGTGTTAGTAAACAAAGAGACTCTAAGGATATGAGTGGGATTGGGATGAATAATTATACTGGTGTTCCACCACCAGCTGGGGATTTCTATGGTGTCCAATCAAAGGACTTATCTTGGACTGGCTTGCCAGAATGCCAAGAGGAGGAATTCATTCCTCCACCTAGAGTGACTTCCCCAGTTGAGGAATACAAGCAAAAACTGACTGACCTAGATGAGTGGAAGAAAGCTAACCACACCTTGTTTGTTAAGGGAGGGTTGTTGTGTGAAAGTCCAAATGAGCCCACACCAATCAAGAGCCTTGATCCTAAACCTATTAAGATCACACACCCTACCACTGGCAAAGCTGTTGACCTTGGCTCACAAACTGTTAGAAAACCTAGTGTTAAGTATGCAGAGATGTATAGGAATACTAGGTCACCAAAAAGCCAAGTTAATAATCATGGAACAGGCTTCTTTGCTTCTAGACCTAAGACTATGTCTAGAAAAGCTTGTTACACATGTGGTAGCTTCTCACATTTGGCATACAAATGTGTCAACGCTTCCAATGTCAACGCTGATAGGAACCAGTTCAGCGCTGACAAAAGTCAACATAGGTCAAACACTGTCAGACCCAATACCTTTGTGAACAAAAGTTCACAAGTTGTTAGACCAGCCCCATTCTTTTCTAGAGGGTCTAACACACATGGCCTAAGACCTTTTCAAAAGTCAAACACTTGGTCAAATAGGCAATGGGTTCCTGTAGCAAACCCTAGGTTCAACGCTGATAAGAGCAATCGGGGCGCTGACATGAGAAATTTCAGCGCTGACAGACACACAACCAAACCTAGGTATTTGCAACCACAGGGAAATAGGTCTAAAGCTTCTACTAGCTTAACATGGAGACCAAAACAAGACCAGAACCCTAATTCTACTGGTATTTCTATGACATGCAACAGGTTTCATTATATTTCAAAGGCATTGTCAACACCAATTGGGGTTAACTGGGAATTTCTTTCAAACAGGGATGAAAATGGGGTTGTTATGAGAACCAAGTCTGTTCTTGTTGAACAACCATGTGAATCCAAGTCTTCCAAGGCTTGGGTTCCCAAAGAAAACTAATGTGTTTTCTTTATGTGCAGGACATTCAAAAGAAGATCAATGATTATGGATACTGGGATAGTGGATGCTCAAGGCACATGACAGGAAAGGAGGACTATCTGACCAATTTCTCTCCTATTCAAGATGGTGATAAGGTATACTTTGGAGGGGGCTACGGCACCATCACAGGAAAAAGAACCCTTGTCACCAACAATCTACGGTTTGAGAATGTCTTCTTGGTAAAAGAACTGGATTATAATTTGTTTAGTGTATCACAAGTGTGTGATAACAAAAATAAGGTTCTTTTCACAGATACTGAGTGCTTGGTGTTAAGCAAAGATTATAAGCTCCCTGAGGAAAAATACATAGATTTTAGAACACCAAGGCATAAAGACATATATAATGTGAATCTTAATGGAATTAAGGTAAATAATAAAATGTCATGTCTGTATGCTAAAGCCTCAGTAGATGAAAGTAATCTTTGGCACAGGAGATTAGGGCACATAAACTTTAAGAATATCAATAGACTTGTGAGGCTTGGTTTAGTTGATGGTTTGCCTGAAAAGGCTTTCCACAATGACCACTCTTGTGTTGCATGTCTTAAGGGCAAGCAACACAAGGTCTCATTCAGGTCTAAACATGTGCACTCTAGTTCTAAACCACTTCACTTATTGCATATGGACCTCTTTGGTCCAACTAATATAGAAAGTTTGAAGGGTAAATCATATTGTTTTGTTATCACTGATGATTATTCCAGGTTTACATGGACTTTCTTTTTAGCCAAGAAAAGTGAAACTGCCCAAAGTCTGATTAATTTCATTACCCAGATAGAGAAGAAGAATGGTAATGAGGTCAAAATTATTAGAAGTGACAATGGGGGTGAGTTTAGAAATCAGTTGTTAGATGATTTTTGTGCCAAGAAAGGGATTACTAGGCAGTTTAGCATAGCTAGAACCCCACAGCAAAATGGGGTTGCTGAAAGGAAGAATAGGACCCTTATTGAAGCAGCCAGAACCATGTTGGCTGATGCCCACTTTCCTATAGCCTTTTGGGCTGAAGCTGTTAACAAAGCTTGTTATGTTCAAAATAGGGCATTGGTCAACAAGATACATAATAAGACACCTTATGAATTACTTTGGGGAAGGAAGCCCAATATTGGCTTTCTCAAGCCTTTTGGTTGTCATGTAGTTGTTTTAGAAACTAGTGAGGCCTTAGGTAAATTTGATTCAAAAGGTGATGAAGGCTACTTCATGGGTTATTCAGTGCAGAGTAAAGGATATAGGGTTTACATTAAAAAGGAAAAACGTATACTTGAAAAAGTACATGTTAGGTTTTTAGAGAGTAAACCTAGTGATCCTGAAAGTGGTCCAAATTGGTTGTTTGACTTAGAACCTTTATCTAGAGCTTTAAATTATATGCCTGTTACTGATCCAGACATTGTGAAGGTAACTTCAAGTGTTTTGGAAAAGAGAATTGGTAATGTTTCAGGTATACAGGTTGCTAAGGAGGATGGACCACCAGCAGTTAAATCATCTCCCACACAAGAATTTGTTACACTTCCTATATGGACAGATGAGTATTATGCTGCTGCTACTGCTGCTAGGAAAGATAATGGTGGTGTTCAAATACCACCAAATACAAACATGCATGATTCTTCAGGAGCTGACAAAGGGAAATCAAGCGCTGACACGACCAATTCAGACGCTGATGGCTCCAACGCTGACAACAACAGTTCAAGCGTTGTTAGCCCAAGCGCTGACAAACAAACAGACTTTGCAGACACCTTTACACAGCTTTTCTCTTCCCATTTTGAACAAGGTGGACCTTCCAATGTCCATGAAGGGATTTCTGTTGATCAAGAAGAATCTGAGGAAGAAGATATTGGCAACATGGAGCGTGAAGTTGAGGACACCAGACTTTTTGAAGGAGGAGTTCTCACTTCCACAGCTAAGGATCACCCCACATCTCAAATCATTGGTGATGTTATGGCTCCAGTTCAGACAAGAAGATCCCATCAAGGTCTTGGTGGATTTATTGCCAATATACACAAGAAGGTTGATACCCCTCTTGTACAAGCATGTTTGTTTGCCTGTTTTCTGTCACAGGAAGAACCCAAGAAAATTTTTGATGCTCTCAAAGAACCAAGTTGGGTGGAAGCAATGCAGAATGAGCTTCACCAATTTGCTATACAGGATGTTTGGGAGCTGGTTGATTGTCCTAGATATGTGAGACCAATTGGGACAAGATGGGTTCTAAGGAACAAGAAAGATGAAAGGGGCATTGTGGTCAGAAACAAGGCACGTTTGGTAGCTCAGGGATATACACAAGAGGAAGGCATAGATTATGAAGAAGTCTTTGCTCCAGTTGCAAGAATTGAAGCTATCAGAATTTTCTTAGCTTATGCATCTTGCATGAACTTCACTGTTTATCAAATGGATGTGAAGAGTGCTTTCCTCTATGGGACAATTGTTGAGGAAGTATATGTCATGCAACCTCCTGGTTTTGAAGATCCTGAGAATCCAGACAAGGTTTATAGAGTGAAGAAAGCTATGTATGGACTTCATCAAGCCCCAAGAGCATGGTATGGTACCTTGTCTACATATCTGGTGGACAATGGATTCAAGAGGGGCACCATAGATCAGACACTATTTACAAAGAAGAAAGGAAAACATGTGTTGCTTGTGCAGGTCTATGTTGATGACATCATTTTTGGGTCTACTGATCCAAAAATGAGTGAGGACTTTTCCAAGCTCATGACAGATAAATTCAAGATGAGTGCAATGGGTGAGATGAACTTCTTTCTAGGTTTACAAGTTCAGCAGAAAGAAGATGGTATCTTCATCTCCCAATACAAGTATGTAGCTGAAATCTTGAAGAAATATGGTTTTTCTCCACATGAGAAGGAGGCTTCCACTCCTATGGATAGACAACACCCTTGGGGAAAAATTGGAGCTAGAAAGGATGTGGATGTTAGGCACTATAGATCAATGATTGGATCATTGATGTATCTTACAGCCTCAAGACCTGACATCATGTTTGCTGTGTGTGCATGTGCACGCCATCAAGTGACTCCCAAAGAATGTCACCTTTTTGCTATGAAGAGAATTTTTAGGTACTTAAGGTGTTATCCAGATCTTGGATTATGGTACCCAAAAGATTCTCCATTGGATCTTATTGCATATTCAGACAGTGACTATGGTGGTGACAAGTTTGATAGGAAATCCACAACTGGTGGATGCCAATTTCTTGGGAGCAGATTAATATCTTGGCAATGCAAGAAACAAACAGTGGTGGCAAACTCTACAACTGAAGCAGAATATGTGGCTGCAGCTGCTTGTTGTGGACAAGTCTTATGGATTCAGAACCAGCTGTTGGATTATGGGTATAATTTTATGCATACCAAGATTTTTGTAGACAATAACAGTACTTTATGCATTATTAAAAATCCTGTACATCATTCTAAAACCAAACACATAGAAATTAGACATCATTTTATAAGAGATTGCTTTGAGAAAGGTTTAATACAACCAGATAGGGTAGACACAAAAGATAATGTGGCTGATTTATTAACTAAACCTTTTGATGCTGGAAGATTTCAATATTTGGTAACAAATATTGGAATGGTTAATCTCACTTAATATGTGTTTTGGAACCTTTTTGTAATAGTATGTACAGGATAAATGCATTGTTATTGGTCTTTGTGATGATTTAGATTTTACACTTTATTTTTCTAACACTGACAAAGGTGAATGTAACGCTGTCAAGTGTTATTTTGCCGTTGTTAGAGATATTATTGTCTAACGCTGACAAGAGTTCCTTCAACGCTGACAAGTGTTGTCGGGACGCTGTCAGCAACAAATGTTAGTTTTGTGGTTTTCATCTAAATGTGCAGGTGATGGTAGCTTTATGCCATTGGATACAGAGTTGCTTATGGATCTTTGCAGAGCTATTTGGACATGTTTTTGTTTATGGATGATGGTTGGAATATTTATATTCCTATCTTGACATAAATTTTTAATGTTCATATATATATTTTGAGAACTCATGTATCATAGTTTAAGGGGAGGTTTAAGGAACCTTTAGGACTCTTGGGTATTCTTAGAATACTCTCATCACAATTCTAGATTGTGTCCACAGGTGAGTATGGGTTAGTTTTACTAAACCATGAGGCACTGTAGCATGCATAGTATATCAACTTTGCATGCTGCCAAGACATTTTTGGCCTAGAATTGGTTGTGGTCTGTTGGGAGGCTTGGGAATCATTTTGATATGGGTTTTACCTGGGAGTAACAAGGATTTTATGAGGTAACTTGGTTGTTAAGAATTTTGGTTAGCAAGGGACACTAGAGGACTGTTATGTCTATCTTGCTTATGCAAGTGTGCATAACTGGACAGTGCTTGCCGCCCTATGATAATTATCAGCTTTTGGTTATCTTCTCTAGGATAAATTACTTGTTAAGGTCATTTTTCACTTTTTAAAACAATTTTATTTTTGGACGCTGACAAGATTTTTCCAAGCGTTGTTGTGACCAAAATGGACGCTGACATGGCTTTAGGCGAACGTTGACAAGATTATAGCCGTTGGGCGTTGATGGGTTATTTTTGACCGTTGACAAACAATGGGACCTACCCAGTTGTAACTTTTTGACATATTTTCAAGCCGTAATTTTAGGAGTTGTTACTTTCATTAAATGCATGAGATAACTTATAAACTTTTTCAATATTTTCATGATTGATTTTTGAAAATCTTTGCCTATTTTTGGGCCAATCACGTGCATTCATCCACTCCTATAAATTTGGCTCCTATTTTAAACAGGGTATCTATAATTCTTGTCTAACAACTTTTCTCTTATCAACCTTCATCTTTTATACTTCAAATTAACAGCTTTCATCAATGGCACCAAGATTTAACTCAGCAGAATTGGATTTGGGGTTCAAGTCTCAACACAACATGATTGCTTATCTTGTTGCTGATAATACTTTGTTTCCTCAATACACAGAAATGGTGGAGTATTTGAACGCATCCCCATTAAGGTATGCTCTTTCTCATGCACCACTCATTCCAGTCACACACATTAAACAGTTTTGGAACACTGTAAGTTCCTCAACAGTTAATGGAGTGACCACATTGACTTCTATTGTACATGGGAGACCTTGGGTGGTTACTGAGGCCTTGGTACGCCAGGCCTTGCATCTTGATGATGCTGATGGTGTAACCCTTCTTCCCATATCTGAAATAGAACAAGGGCTTAGGGCTTTGGGATATCCTATTCCTGATGAAGGTACTCTTAATAAGTACCATAAGCAGGAATTTCCCCCAGCCTGGAAGTACCTCATTCACATTCTCCTTCAATGTTTGAGTCCCAAATGTACTGCACACAATGAGATCAATAGATCCATTGCAACTGCTATTGTGTGTATTGCAACAGGGCAAAAGTATAACTGGTCTAAAATGATTTTTGAAGGAATGTATAAAAAAAAGGGGACAAAAATGACTTTAGCTTATCCCCGTTTTCTGCAAATGGTTTTTGATGCTCAAAGATATTGTTCAAGGGATCACAATGATTTTTATAAGATCCTTGAACAAAAGAAGGCTATTTTTACCAAGATGAATTCACCACCTCATAGAGACCTACCATTAACCCCAGCTATGCTTGCTGTTATTGCAGCAGCACAACCCCAACCAGACCCCCAACCTCATATTGACCCTCACCCACAACTTGAACCTATCCCTGAACCTTTACCCTCACCTGACCAAATGCAAATAGAACAAAATCCCTTCGACGCTGACACATCTAATGTGGGCGTTGATATGCCTATTTCAACCGCTGACACCCAACCATCACAATCCCAAACACCCCTTAACCAACCCACATCTACACCTTCTTCTACACCATCTTCCACACCACCTGAATATAGGTTGATTAAACGCCAAAGGACTACTGGAGTGTTCTCCTCTGGTGGTCCTAGCCATGAAGCAGAGAGAACCACCACCACAAGTGTGGCTGGTGACCTGGATGAGGCTGGGACTATTGGTTCTGGCTTAGAAGCTGGCCAAGGCAGTCCCACCATAATTAAGTCCTCATCCATGCCCAATGAACCTGACTTGGGAGGTCAAATCCCCATTTTGGAAGAGGGCAGACTGGAACCAATGACGCTTTTGGAATTGACAGCTGTCTGCATTAGCTTGCAAAAGCAGAATGCAGACTTAGTACAAATTGTCAGTAACCAAGGCCTTGAACTCAAAGAATTGAGGGAGAGGATTGTTGTTTTGGAGAGTGCTCATTCACGGGGAGGTATGGAGGATTCTTCCAAAGGGGAGGAAGATCAAAGAAATCTGAGTGATAAGAGCAGTCAAGATGGTCAATCATTGGATGTTGCTGAAGCTCTTACTACTTTGAAGGAACAAACAGGTTTTGATACGTCCTTGATCTCTCCAACCAATTTAAATTTATCATTTACAGATATGTTGAGAGAGGTTACACAAGGCGCTGAGGGAAAATATTTGAGCGTTGATAAGACAAGTTTGGACGCTGACAGAAGTATTTTGGGCGCTGATAGAGGAAATTTGGGCGTTGACAGATCTGCATATGGAGGTGGTGTATTCTAGTCATCATCTATCATCAAAGATGTTCCTACTCAGGTATTATCATCTACCCTACCAACAATTGAACCAACAGATAAGGGTAAGGGTAAGTTGGTAGAAGAAATTGTTCCAAAGAATGCAGCTCAGGTTGAATTTGATAGAAGATTGGCTGAGCAAATGATGGAACAAGGTGAAAAGGAAAAGTCACCATTTGTTGTGACTTCTGAAGAAGAAAGTGATGGAGCTAGCTCAGATTCAAGTGTCATGATTGTTGAACCAGAAAGACTTGAGTATGGTGATGAGCTTGCTAGGGAAAAGCTGAGAGATTTGAAGTTGCAAATTGATTTTGATATGCCAGAGGTAGTTCAGATGTACAATTCTTGGGAAGAAAGCTGTATGGATAATCCAGACTTGACCATTTCAGATCAGATATGGGGTTTGGAAATTCTTCTTAGAGTTCAGAAGGATTGTAAGGTGATGTTGAAGTACAAGGCAAGCAACATTCTCTCTGAGTTGAAAAGGGATAGAAGGAAGCTCTACTTTATGTTGCTCAAATGTCATGGAGTTGGATGGACACATCAGAAGCTGAAGGCTTTGACGTTTGATGAATTGGAACATAGGGCTTATCCTATTTGGGTGAAAGTGCAAGAAGAAAACACTTTCAGACTTCTTTCAGATGAAAGAAAGGAGCAACTTGCAGAAGAGATGGCAATCAAGAAACCTATGATAGTTCCTAGACCAGTAAAGAAGGGATTTATTCTTGAGTTTCCAAAAGATATGAATCAACTATATCCAAGTGAAGCAGTTATTAGAAAGAGCCTCAAGCTCTCCCCATTAGAAGCTTCAGATATGGTGCATGTGTTACCACTAGATTCCAGGAATCCAATTGTAAGTTATGAGGAAGATGAATGTGGATTCTGGAAAATTGGAATATTTGGCAAGGAGGTACACACTTTTACCACTCTCATATCTTTATTTGCAAGTTGTGATAGAGAAGACTTGGTGGACCTTTGGAGGTTGCTAGAGAACAAGTATGAGGCTGAAGCACCAACTTCAGCCAATGGAAAAAAACTTTGGACCACATTCAAAAGAATGTGTGGGACAAAAGAAGAAGATCCTGAAATATGGAAGGATCTTGAAGATGACCTCAGTGGTCTTCAATGGAGGTTATATTCAGCTGCTGGTGTATATCATTTGAGTTCTACAAAGTTTGCTGAGTATTTACTTGTAGATGCTCAGTATTTCATATCCAAGGCTGTTTTGGAGAAGATGAAGGACACCCAGTTGGAGATAGACTATACAAGTGACGTGGCAAAGAATTTGATCAGATTTATTTATTACCAATATGATAAGGTTTGTCAGACTCCTCCAAGTTCTTAATGTTTATTCAGAAACTTGATCATAAGAGTGGATATCAAGTTTAGGGGAGGATTGTTGGGAATAAATTTAGGCCAGAACACTTGAACGCTGACAAGAACAACTCAAGCGTTGACAAGAGCAAAGTGAGCGCTGATAGCATAAGCGTTGACAAGTTAAAGTTAAGCGTTGACAGATTGAAGACAAGCACTGATGGAAGATGTGAGCTACACGTTTATTATATTCTAGAATACTTCTAGTAAGGATAGAGACGACAATGTATTTTCTATGTTTATCTTTACCTAGAATAGTTGATTCGTAGCTTATTGTACAAGACTTCTTGTTCTATAAAAGAAGATCTTTTAGGTTAATGTTTAATATAAGTTTTCATAAGTATTCGCAAGTTAAACTCTTTCATTGTAACCAAGCACGATTATTCTAATACAAGTGAAAGTTTGTTTAACATCATTGTGTTTTAGATCAAGTGTTAATTCCGCATAACACTTTGTTACTTTATTCATAAGCAAAGGTTTCTCTACGTGTAGTAGTTGATCTAATCTCGTATACACAAAGCTTAATCGATCTAAGTTTGGGATCAACAGTTTTTGTGTTTATTGTGTTTTCAGAGACAACCGGATAAATATTGAAGAAAACATGGGATTGCACGGGTTTTACTGAAGAAAAAGACTCAAGATAAAGTCTATTGTCCAAGAGATGCAAAAGATTTGAAGTCACTGGGCCTATTCGAAGATTTATCGAAGAAAAGGACCAAAGATGGAAGATTTATGCAAGTCGAAGAAACTCAAGTCTATTAAACGAAGAAATTAAAAGACGAGTTGAATTTAATCGATGACAAATCCCGAATCAGAATCGAAAACGGAAACTTTTCTGAAAAGACGAAAAGACAAGAAGAACGGGAGAAAGCCCACTCACCAACCAAAGGACAAGGCTATAAATAGCCTTCCCCTCACACATTTTAGACCAGTTTTTCATTCTTTCTTCCTCCCCACTTTTCTTCCTGGTTCGTAGCTTCACCATCACCACTAGGGTGATTGGTGATTTTCATCTTTAATTCTTTAAGCTTGTAATTTTAATCTTTGTTTTACCTTGTCAAAACATTAATCAATCAATACAAGTTCTTGTTTAATCTTTCATTTCATTTCGTTCATCATCATCTTTATCTTCAAGTTTTTAAGTTTTTATTTTCTTGATTTGATCTTCAAAAGTTGTTTGGATTTATGTTTTTATTAGTGGGATTCGTTGCTTATGATGTCTAAATGATTTGTGTTTAAATTGGTAAAACCTTTTTAAGTATTTGGTTTGATTTTGATTAAAATCATTGCTTCCGTGTTCTTCGTGACTGCTACTGTATCTGGGTTTCATAACTTCCGAATCAGCTAAAAAGTTCCGAATGAAGCTTTCATTCGGAAAGTTCCGAATAAGTCTTTAAGTTCCGAATCAAGATACCTTCATTCGGAAGTCTCAAACTTCCGAATCAAGAAGAAGTTCCGAACCAGTTATTTCCGAATCAGTAAGTTCCGAATCAACCTTCATTCGGAAGGTTCCGAATCAGTGACTTCCGAATCAGTGACTTCCGAACCAGTCCTTCATTCGGAAGTTTCAAATCTTCCGAATCAGCAACCTTCATTCGGAAGGTTCCGAATGAGCAAGTTCCGGATGAGTGAATAGTACCTTCCGAATCAGATAGTTCCGAATCAAGGTTTAAAGTTCCGAATCAGTTATTTTTGGGTATTTTAAAGTTACTGTTTTACTGTTGTTGTTTTACTATTTCTTTACTCATATTTCACAATTTACATTTTAACTTTAATTTTAATTTGAACTTTAAATTTTAAACCAAGTCTTAGTTAATTATAATTAAAGTAATTGTTTTTGATTTAAACTTTCATTTCTACTTTTTATTAGATTAGAAAACCAAACCCCTTTATTTAGTAACCAAGAACAATCATTCCACTTAAGACCTAGATCAATTCGAGAGGATATCGAGAGTAAATTGAACCTAGCAAAATCTATGTATCAGCCCTTATCCGGAATAAATGCCCAACAGCTTATCCTGAATAATCTGCAGATGCTTATCCGGAATAAGCAAAGATGCTTATCCGGAATAACTCGAAGTTCTCTTATCCGGAATGTTTAGTCGGTCCTTATCCGGAATAATGGGGATTTAACTACTATCCGGAATACCTGAAACGTAGCCTTATCCGGAACACTTGAAAATGCCCACTATCCGCAATAAGAGGGTTTGATGCACTGTTCGGAATACAAGGGTTTACCAAACCCGGATAACAACTAACTTCAAATAAGCTAAAAATTACAAATAAGCTAAACACAAATAAGCACTTAATCAAAGACTTTATTAATATCAATTTTAAGAAAAATCTATAAGACCAAAATTTAAAAACTTTTAAGAAAACTAAATGATAAAAATATTAAAAATCAACATTTTATAAAAATTAACTAATAAGCACTTGATTAAATTTAAGAAAAACACAATAAGCTATAAAATCAATAAGCTAACAAGATCAATGAACATAAATCAAATAAGCAACACAATAAGCATATAAACAACAAGATTAAAGCATACAAAGAAAGGTAGAATGAGAGATAAACAATAAAAAGTAAAGATTCAATTACATTAAAAGTAAACTTACTTGGAAATTAAAGTGCAAGACAAGGTAATTAAAGTGCAATAAAGTAAATGTGCAAGTAAATAAAATGGAAGAACTAATTGTCACTATTAGCCAACAACATGAAAATGAAATCCTAATGATCTATTTATAGGAGGATTAGGGAAGTGCTTAGGAAGCTTTCTCCCCTCTTTCTTCTTTCTTTAATTGCATGATTAAGTCCTTGACTTCTTAATTCTTTGACTTTAATGACTTTGTCTCGGGATTTCTTTAAACTCGTCTTGTAATTCTTCAATAAATTAGACTTGAGTTCTTCGGCTTTTAGTAAACTTCCGTCTTTTGACTTTTTCTTCGATAAAAGCCCGTGAATGCCCGTGTTTTCTCCCCTTTTCACAATTTCGTCCTAAATCACAACAAAAACACAAACCACGCATAATTCCGACATTTACGACATAAAATACACGTTTTGGCTCGGTTATTATTGTAGTTAAGTGGTAAAAAGGATGGGTGTTTACACACCTATCAAATACCCTACACTTGACCATTGCAATGCCCTCATGCAATGCATTAGTTACAAAGCACGTTTTACATTTTCCATCATAATTAATCCACATTGGCCTTTATTAAAGAGATAGAAAATTATAAACATTCAAATGAAGAAAGAAATCAAAAACATACCTTAGGGTTTTGAAAAAAAATCATGAATGATCATCATCCTCAAGTTTTCACTTTCTCCAAACCAAGCTTAAAAACGAGATCATTGTTATTATAAGTTAGCAAACTAACACGAACTCATGTGGGCCAATTATTTACTTAGACTCCCTTATTCCTAGGTGTATCTCTTATATTTTATTGTTGTCTTGAATGATCACGAGGATGCATTGTTGACTTATTTCGATAGTTATTTAGGCTGAAAATAAAGTGGGACGATTTAATCAATAGTTAGCTAAAGGACAAAATCTTTTAAAACTGCTTCTCGGGACCTCATAAAGTTCATATCTTGGCATAACTCGCTTTGCAATTTGAGTCCTTTCTCGGACCGATATTTGGCAGCGACTTCATAATTCAAATCTTGAGAGACGTTCATGAAATAATGGTCTTCTCTTCATAATAGGAATTTTTCTTCACTTGAAGTTTTAAGAGATTCTTCATACTTGGACCACGACTTCTTCATTTTTCTCCAATCTTTATTTTGGATTTTGATATACAACGATCCGCCTCCTTTTTGGACTTGGATCTATTTATCCTCATACCTTGTTAGGGCCTTTTTGGATAGACTTCTCCATGATCTTTACGGGATTATTTGCTTTTCGTCGTGTGTCTCGATCCTTCATATTGATTTTCGATAAATGATTCTTCACATCACTTGGGATCTTTAGCAACAAAATGTAGCCCTCATGCCTTGATAGGGCCTTTTCGGTCTCGCCAATCTTCGCATCCCGCTTCAATAAGTTATGCCTTGGCTATGAACTCTAATCCATACCGAGCAACTTTTAAACGATCTTGGGCTAGAAGCTAAGTAACTTTTCAAATCGTACAACCTTATTTATTGCAGATAAAATTTATTAACAAGCGATGGGAGAATAGGCTCATAATTAACTCACATAAATTCACGAAAGAATACCAAAATTATAATTGACTCTATCATCTCTCATTCTCCACAATTTAAAATCTCAAGGAATGAGACTCGTGGATGCTTAGCCTATTAAATCAAAAGTTTTGGGTTTTCGAGTCGTCTATAGGATCTTGCTAACTCTTAGACTTTTTCAAGTTTAGAAATCGCATTTTAAAGTTCCCTTGATAAACGACTCTCTAGGATCAATTATAGGAACTTGCGAAAAGTTCTTGTTCTTAACCCGTGAGAGTTAAGACTTTCGCGTTTTATAGATCCCTAAATAAAAGCCTAACAAAACTTGACTTAAACACGTTAAGGATACTAGCTAGAGTAAACTTAGATAAGTAAACTCGGGTTGAGTCAAAAGATTCACAACGTTTGAAAATTAAAACCACTTTATTAAAAATTTATTCTAGTAAAGAAAGAAAATAACTATACAAAGGGAAAGACTAATAGGGCAAAATAGATCAAAAATTTTGAAAAATGTCGAAAAATTGATTTTCCGGTTAAAATGAGGACAAATACAAGGAAAAGACCACTTAACTTCGATAGAAGTCCCCCCCACACTTGATATAAACATTGTCCTCAATGTTTAAGCATGTGGGAGTAAACTCCCCTACACTTAGGACATTGTGCACGCTGATTAAATCTTGCTAAGGAAAAGACAACTAACGAGATTCCTATTTTAATATTGAAAAATATAAAATAGTGAATCGAAAAGAGTTTAGGATAGAACCGGGAAGATGGAAACATGGAATCACGGGTCGTCAAAAATCATCAAGAGTGGATCATTGAGCGCTTGAATCCCTGAATAGAAGAAGAAAGGAAATATCAAACACCAACGGGTCTCCCCTACACTTAGGATAAAGATAGCTAAAAGATAGAAACATGGGTTGCCTCCCAAGAAGCGCTTGATTTTTGTTCACCGAGTCGTGAGCCTGACTCGACCTTGATTAGCATAGGAAGAAGCATGAAACATATCCACCGGGATCAAAGACATAGTTTTCGTCCATCAAATAGCACAAGCTTAAGGCGAACAAGGCAAGCCAAAGAAGAGTAGGCAAGGTTCCCTTAAGCAAAGACGGAGCACGGTGGGAGCAGGGGTGAAGAGGTGCAAGCATATTTCCAATAGTTCCAAAGATTTTTCCTTTTATTTCATCAGATGGATACTGAGATGGCTGAAGAATATCGATACCGGGGTCGAACACCTTTTCCTTTAGGGGAAAATAGCACTCAGGCTCAGCAGAATTTGAAGATGATCCGCGAAGAAAATGCACAACCTCGTCCGTAGAAGGTGGACAAAGAGGTGTCAAAACATACGTGCTGCGGATGTTGGTGTCGTCCGGTTGCTTCTCCTTTGAAAGAATTTTCTTCAAATCCGAAGTAGGAGCAAGACCATAATCATCAATGTCTAAAGGAGGAGCATCACTCTCATGAGGGAAGTATGTATTGAGAAAAGTAGAAAAGTCTTCCTCAAATGAGTAGTCATCCAAAGTAGGATCAAGCATGGATGGCGGAGGATCTTCATCATGAGAAGAATCGCTCGAAAGAGTATCGGCCTCATCAAAATCATCATATGTGGGTATGTCGGGATACTCGGAAGTAAAAGCATCATAATCATCTCCATCGAAGCTAGAATCATCATCATAAGCATCATAGATCGGTGGAGAATTATATATGGGTGAAGGTTCTAAATTGGAGATAGAATCATCCACATCATCTTGAAACAGTGGATTATCATTGCAAGACTCGAATAGAGGATTGTTGTAGACGACAAAATCATCAAGCACATTAATCAAATTCGCTGATTCTCTTCCATAGGATTTGCTTGTAAGCTTCCCCATTTCAAAAACTTGTGCATCATCCCCGACTCTTAAAATGAGCTCACATTTATCCACATCTATTAAAGCTCTACCGGTTCTCAAAAATGGGCGTCCAAGTATTAACAGAATACGAGGATCCATTTCATAATCAACTACGACAAAGTCGACCGGGAAAGTGAATGTGCCAACTTTAATGAACACATCTTCGGCAATACCAACAGGGTAAGCGAGCGTGCGATTGGCTAGCTCAAGAGTTATTTTGGTGGGTGTAAGGTCGGGCAATGATAACTTTTTCCAAACATTTAAAGGCATCAAATTTATACTTGCCCCGAGATCGGCTAAGGCAGTAAATTTGTCGGTTTGGTTAAAAGTACAAGGAAGCACAAAACGACCAGGATCTCCAAGTTTCTCCGAAAGTTCTTTAAGAAGGACAGCAGAACAATTTTCATTCAAGCGAGTATTAACAAACTCGGCCATCTTCTCCTTCTTGGTAAGCAATTCCTTAAACATCTTGACAAATTGTGGCATTTGTGCAAGAGCTTCAACAAGGGTAAAGGTGATTTTCATTCCGGCTATCTTTTCCAAAAAGTTAGAGACCTGAATGTCATTCTTAGTCAGAATTCGAGCCTTGTTGAGTCGAGAAGGGTAAGGAATGCTGGGGTTGGGTGGTGGAGGTGTAACAGGTGAAGGTTGAGATGTTGAAGGGTTCTTCTTGGGTACTTCTTCACGACGAGGCAGAGACGGTGATGGTGTACTAATACTAGGTGTAGGAGTAGTAGGGGTAAATGGTGGTGGAGGAGGTGTAGATGGTGTAACTGGGGGTGGGATAGATGGTCCTACTAAAGTAACTCTACTACAGGTAGTAATAGCACTCACATTCGCTCTCGGATTGGTGACGGTGTTTGAAGGTAGAGAACTCGAAGTAGAGGGTTAAGTTGTGGGTAAGAAACTAGCCAGCATATTCTTTAAATCGTTCGTTTGATTGCTGAAAGAGGATTGTATATCATTTCGAAGCTCGGATCTAATGTCATTCCCTTGCTTGGTGATATCCCCTTTCAAATTGATAATTTGGCTTTGTAGATTCTTAATTTTCTCTCCTTGGGTTCTCATTAAAGCTTCAACATCTTGATTAATGGGTGGGGCTTGTTGAGCGGGTGGGTGATAAGGATTAGAAGCTCGAGGTGGGATTTGGTTGCTTCTATTGTAATTGTTGTTGGGATTTTGGTTTTGAGGATAAAAACCGCGTGAAAGGTAGTTGTTTGACCGGTAACTCAACAAATTTCGATCCCCTTGAGGTCGGGCTTGGTAATTTTCCGGTGAATAATTACCATAAGCCGCATACACATTTTCCGGATTTCATTGAGTAGAAGGACAATCAGTGTATGAGTATGGACCGCCGCATGTCTCACAAGGATTGGCTATCGCTTTAACTTGTTGTTGGTATGAAGCGATGAGCAAAATATTTTTCTTCATTTTTGCCATCATGCGGGTGAATTCGGTCATATCGGGGTTTGCTGAAGTAGAAGAAACATTGACTCTTGGGTTGTTCCTTGAAGAAGCGGAGGAATCCCAGTTTTTGTGATGAGTAGTAATGTTCTCAATAAGCTCTCTACACTCCTCGGGTCTTCTTTTCATAAATGTGCCACCGGCGGCTGCATTAATCGTATCAAGATCACGAAAAGTCAAACCGTTGTAGAAAGTATCAATTAAGGTCATAGGGAGCATGTTGTGGTTTGGACAATGATCGATCAAAACATTATATCTTTCCCGAGCATCAAAGAGAGATTCATCGGGTTCTTGCATGAAACCGCTGATTTGATTGCGAAGGCTCGTGACCATGGATGGTGGAAAGTAGCGCGACAAAAAGCGTTGAGTCATGTCATCCCAAGTATGAATGGAATTCTTCGGGAGACGATCAAACCATTTCTCGGCGTGGTGTGATAAAGTATGTGGAAGAGTTGTAGGCGAAGAACATCCATTGTGGCACCGGGCAACTTCATGCTCTGAGTGATTGTAATGAACTTGTCGAGGTGTTTGTTGGCATCATCATCAGGCAATCCACGGAATGGGTTAGTTTGCACTTGCTGGATCATGTGATGCTTCAACGAAAATTCTGGAGCCGTGATTTGCATCGGCGCAATCGGTCCTCCTCGTCCAAACATGGTGGGTTGACAAAGTTCCTCCATTGTCCGAAGATCGGGTTGTGGAAGAACATTGTTGTTGTTATTATTGAGGTGCGGTGGATTATTGTTGTTGTTCACACCTGCCATAGCTAAATCTTCAGGAGTATCGGGCTCTTGATAAGTTGAAGATCTAGTACGCATATACCTGCAAAGGCAAAAGAAAAGATACCAAACACAAAGAGAATATATATACACTATAAAGAAAAGAAAATCTTTTTGGATTTTTGAAAATTTTTAATTTTTATGGATTTTTTAACAATTTTTAAATTTTTTTTTGTATTTTTTGAAATTTTTAAGCAAGAAAAATAACGCTCACGAATGAACGGATCCCAAAAAGCAACGCGTCTCTCACAGAAAACCGTTAATCTTTACGAAAAGAGCCGGCAGCGGCGCCATTTAATAACTGTATTTTAGTTATAAAAATTGTTCGTTGTGTTGGACTATTCGAATTGATCCTGGTTAACTATGCGACTCAGTCGTTCTTTGGTGGAAACAAAAGTTGTGTCGTTGTAGTAAAATTAAAAAGTGTGAGACTTTAACGTAAGTGACAGTTAATTAAATCTAAACTAATTAAAATGTAAATGGTGCAAAATTAAAATAAAGCTAATCAATTAAAATGATACTTAAAGAAAATTGGCGAGAAAATTAAATGCTTGAAAAGTAAACAGAGATATAAACAGAACCTGAGCCGGGATCCAAAATACTGTCACTATTCAGAATCCAAACTAACTCTTATCCTGAATAACGAACTTGCCTCTTATCCGGAATAAACTGTCACTCTTATCCGGAATAATCAACTTGTTCCTTATCCGGAATGATATCCTGCCTCTTATCCGGAATCCACAAAACCAAGTTATCCGGAATGGTACTTCTTAAGCTTATCCGGAATACAGTTCAAGTCCTTATCCGGAATAACCTATTCACAACACTATCCAGAATATCCAAACTTAGCCCTTATCCGGAATAAAGTTCAACTAGTTATCCGGAATCCTCAAACAATAGCTTATCCGGAATAATCTTTCAACGACTATCCGGAATACGAAGTCCGGGCCCTTATCCGGAATAAATGCTCAACAGCTTATCCTGAATAATCTGCAGATGCTTATCCGAAATAAGCAAAGATGCTTATCCGGAATAACTCGAAGTTCTCTTATCCGGAATGTTTAGTCGGCCCTTATCCGGAATAATGGGGATTTAACTACTATCCGGAAGACCTGAAATGTAGCCTTATCCGGAACACTTGAAAATGCCCACTATCCGCAATAAGAGGGTTTGATGCACTGTTCGGAATACAAGGGTTTACCAAACCCGGATAACAACTAACTTCAAATAAGCTAAAAATTACAAATAAGCTAAACACAAATAAGCACTTAATCAAAACTTTATTAAAATCAATTTTAAGAAAAATCTATAAGACCAAAATTTAAAAACTTTTAAGAAAACTAAATGATAAAAATATTAAAAATCAACATTTTATAAAAATTAACTAATAAGCACTAGATTAAATTTAAGAAAAACACAATAAGCTATAAAATCAATAAGCTAACAAGATCAATGAACATAAATCAAATAAGCAACACAATAAGCATATAAACAACAAGATTAAAGCATAGAAAGAAAGGTAGAATGAGAGATAAACAATAAAAAGTAAAGATTCAATTACATTAAAAGTAAACTTACTTGGAAATTAAAGTGCCAGACAAGGTAATTAAAGTGCAATAAAGTAAATGTGCAAGTAAATAAAATGGAAGAACTAATTGTCACTATTAGCCAACAACATGAAAATGAAATCCTAATGATCTATTTATAAGAGGATTAGGGAAGTGCTTAGGAAGCTTCCTCCCCTCTTTCTTCTTTCTTTAATTGCATGATTAAGTCCTTGTCTTCTTAATTCTTTGACTTTAATGACTTTCTCTCGTGATTTCTTTAAACTCGTCTTGTAATTCTTCAATAAATTAGACTTGAGTTCTTCGGCTTTTAGTAAACTTCCGTCTTTTGACTTTTTCTTCGATAAAAGCCCGTGAATGCCCGTGTTTTCTCCCCTTTTCACAATTTCGTCCTAAATCACAACAAAAACACAAACCACGCATAATTCCGACATTTAAGACATAAAATACACGTTTTGGCTCGGTTATTATTGTAGTTAAGTGGTAAAAAGGATGGGTGTTTACACACCTATCAAATTTCAAATCAGATAAAGACGAAAACATTAACGAATATAAATATATTCCATGTTTTCATGATTTGAGTATGCATTCGAAAGCTCCTCTGATCGTTACCCATGTCATTTAAATGAAATCTAATCAAAAGAAATGATAGGAACGTCGATACATCCAATCGGGTATCAACACTCGGTAATCAGATATTTTTCCAAAGAATCTCGCCACGGGAGAATTGGACAAGAAGGGAATATCAATTGTCAAATTAGACAAGTTCCACAAATGAGTAAATTCGACTCAGAAGAATAAATAGTACGGATACATATGTAGGTGTCCCTATCAATATGTCCCTATTTTTCACTTCTTGCAGATCTCATAAAATTTAATCTTTCACATTCTTAAAAGAAAATGTAATGTTTATTAAAAATTTTATGGTGACTACTAATCAGCCTTGCATGGTCCCTTCCAAATTGTATGTAGGCGCGCAACTATATACAATTTCAAGATTAACGATGCAATACTCAGTTCGTCAAAACTTTATCATCATGTTTATAATAAAAACATTTTCATGCTTAATTCTTAAATAAGAATAAAAAATATATTTACAAAGATTTTCTTTTTTATGGAAACAACTAAGTTTCCAAAACGTTTCATAAACAACTTTACTTCGATAATGATTATTTATAAATCTCTCTTTAAATAATCCGTATAGTGATGAAAATCCAATTTTTCTCAAGGAATACTGTTTTATCTTTATAAAAACAATGAGTGATCTGTAAAAGAGTGATGAAAAGTTGTTCACCAAGAACTAACTACAATATGATAGGAAATGAGCTTTAGCCAAATAATCATGAGGTTCATGACCTCGATGGCACTCATGAATACAAAAGAAGAATCTACAACGCAACTCAAACCGAGATGAGTACTTGTTCAATGGTTGCATCACTAATTCGAACATTAGGATGAAACAATAAAACATAGATAACATCGATACATGTAGGATTTAGCAATCAAAGGTAGTCTTTTCATTAATCACAAACAAGTCAAAATTGTACCGTAACACATTACGTGTCACTATGTCATACAATTCCAAGAACTCATCCTACCAACTGATGTCTCAGTTAAGTTAGGGATCATTTTTAAAAGATACCACAATGAATACTAATCTACAAGAGTCATTAGGTGTTCCACATGTCCCAGAAGATCTATTGGTCCCAATTCAGAAGAAGATTTCTTCAATTTATTTCTTGGACACTAGGCATCCTCGTCATTGGACAATGGCCTAGGAACAACCTTTTACACGAACCAACAATCATTTAGAACCTTATAATTCAATCACAGATCTTAACGACTTCCTCTTAACAGTCTCATATTCCATACAGGTTAAATTTTACTTCATTTAAGTTTCAATTAACTTATACTCAATTCGATATCCTACCTCATTCTCCAATACCTTCAACCTTATTCTTAGACCTTAAAAGTGAAATAAAAGCTCGATATGAACAACACTTAATTTCCAATCCTATAGCTCTTACAACAATAGTTATCAAATGAGTCACTAGTATGAAATGACTCACACATTCAATCAGACTTCTCGGAAAGGTACTAGTGGCATGAGGCTTTTGGGTAATGGTTCCAATGACAGCCTCAAGTGCAACATTCACCCTTTCTATTTCAATTTAAGAATTGGGTGACACCGAATCAGATGACATCTTTCTAGGTGATAAGGTTTTGTTAAACTCCACTCTATAGGGAAAGATCGTCATGACATCGATATCAGTTTTAATCTCGCCAATTCTTCTTTAATATCACAATTAACTAATATCAACATTCCTACTAATATCAACCATTTTGTTGGGATCATAAATATCCACAACTTCGTTTAGATCTGGAATAGCTCGAATTTCCTACAGAAATAGCTTCGATTGATTTGCTAGGGGAGTTAGGGTTTCTTGTGACAATCTACGTCGTATAAATACCTCGTATAAAGATTAAAATAATCATCTAACAATCATGTAATCAAATTACATCATATATATATATATATATATATATATATATATATATATATATATATATATATATATATATATATATTAAAATAACACTTCTCAGTCTGGCCTTGTCGGTAACTCGGGAATTCTTCGGCACCATTATAGTCAAAGGATTTTTAGACATTTTGAGAAAATGTTTATAGTTAAAAGATTTTGAAATGTTTTATTCAAAAACTTGGTTTTAAAAATCTTTCGTTCTCTATAACGAGAGCTCTGATACCAAACTGTAACACCCCCAAATATACACAATTCAATACAGCGGAAGACTCGTTGGTGTTACGAAATAGCACATTACTCACATCATAGACAATGCTTAAAAATCGCGTCGTTTAATAATAAAGCATTTCCATTCATAAATATCAAATTTACATAGGTCCCAAGTCATAGTATTTCATACAATTTTTACAAAACATAGTATTCCCGAGAATTACCTTCAAGTACCTGAGATAAAACATGTTAAAAGAAAAGGTCAGCGAAAACGCCGAGTGAATTCATAGAGTTTAATGAAATCCATTAATATATCATCGTTATATAATTATTACCAAAAATCATTTTGTACAAATATTTGTAATAGGCCATAAAATAGCCAAAGTCATTTTATACAAATCCTTATCAAAATCATTTTATATAAAATAGCCAAAGTCATTTTAATGAAATCCATTAATATATCATCGTTATATAATTATTACCGAACCATTGTCGTAAAAACATCATACAATACGTTTTATAACGTTGTATAAAGTTAAATAAAATCCGTTATATGAATATGGTTATGTAAAACCAAAACACGAACATAAAATCAATAATAAGACCCCGTATTGCTAGTCAGGCAATATATCGTAATTCAGTGCGTATAGCAGTATTTCGTTATTTGGATTATTATAAGCCGCATGACATTGTTACCTTACTACAACAAACAACGGGTAGCTAGCCCGAAACTCAATTTGCCCATATAAGTTAGCGTGTCGTCACAAAAATCACGCTATGTAAATCTTCTCATACATAAATTCGCTTAACAATCAATGTGGCACGACGGGGATCAACCGTCAAGGCGTGAACTGGGGTGATCGTCCCCAAATAGTACTATTATATGCATAAGCATCTACCAAATCCCGGTAGTTCACAATTCATGCTAATGGGACTTTTAGTGACATAACCTAACTTCAATAATCCATTTTATCTCATACATCGGGTCATATAATCATTCATCAGGTCATACAATCATTCGGGTCCAAATCAATAAACAAACAATCGGGACAAATGGTGTCCTATTTTATCAAAACTAACATGTTATCTCCCTCGCGGGTTTATAAAAATTTCATAAAAACATTTAAAAGAGTGCGAGGCTATGAACTCACACTGATGTGGGAAAGCGGGTTATCGGCGATTCGGATGTACGGTACGTGCTTCAATCACGGAAACCTAGACAAATAATACTCGTCTTAGACTTTTGTCCAGTGACTTTATAAAAATAACAATTATGTATACATATGATGATTTTATATATATGATGATCAAGTGGGTTTATACATTCTCATTTACTCATTTTAGTGTTATGTATTGGTAACTTTTATACTAGTTTACTAGTTTTACTTATTTACATGTTTTAGGTCCAATAAGCCTATCATAAGCCCAATACCTTAAATTTGTCCATTTTACACTTTTATTATCAGTATTATACTTTACATGTTGGGCCCAAGTGGGTTAAGCCCAATAAGTAAATTTATAAGTGTTTAGCCCATTTAGTTGGATTAATAGTCCAATAAGGCTAACTTAGCCCGTTAATGTCCATATGTTATATAGTTCGGGTTTTATCGGTTTTTACTTGTATTAAGTACTTATATATCAGTATATGACTTATAAAAATTTTACATTAACGAGTCCGACCGTCTAAGTTTTAATTGACGAAAAACGTTAATTTTATGGTATTAGCCAAAAAGACGTAAAAATCATGTTTATAGTTTTTTTTATAACTTATAAGACTTACCAAACTACCATTTTTATAAAATGTCCATTTATTTATCCTTGTACATATTTATATAAGTGTAATATATAAGTTAGTGGGTTTTAATTCACATTTTATACTATATTTATTTGAGTGCTTATATAATACTATTAAACTTTAATTTGATAAAATCTGATTTTTATTTTCACTTTCACCATTTTTATCATATCTTGAGTTCTACAAGGAGATAGAAGCTCATTTTTGGATGACATAAACTTCATATTATGTTCTACAAATAACTTAGTTTCAGTTACTGCTCAATCCATGTCTAAGTATCCTTAATAGTCCCTATAAAACAGACTATTCAGATTGATACATAAATTTTGTTTTGATCATATCTCACTCATTTTGATGATTCCATTGTATGGCCAACTATCACATGTGTATAACACCTAATACTTACTGTATATTGATTCCACTTTACCATTTTATCAGTTTAACATTTGGTTACTTACTGTTTTTATACAGCCATCATATTAAGCAAGATTTTAACCTTGTTACCTATGGTTTTCCATCTTTTTAACCATATTTATCAACACTTGATCCCCACACAACATTTTTATCATCATATATTCATCATATACATATACAATAAGAAAGAAAATACAAGATTACATAATCAAAATAACAAGAGGATGGGAAGAACAATCTTTATACCACCAAAATTAAGTAGTTTATGATCAAGGCTTGGATTTTTGATGGCTAAACTTGTGATAGATCAACACCAACTTTGAAGACCACCAATATTTGTAAACTTCTTGTAGAAATCAGCCCTTGGACATCATCAAATCACCCCCTTGGATGCTAGGATCACCTCCAATCTTCATATCTTCAAAGGGTTTTCATCTTGATCAAGTTTAAACACAAGATTTATGGTATAAACTTGATCAAATGATGGTGTTTTGTGGTGGTAAAAGGGACGGCCAAAGGAGGAAGGGTGGAGAGATTTGAGAGAGTTTTGGTAGTATTGCATGTGTTGGAATGAAGGATTGGTTTGAGTGGAAATGGTTTTGATGGTAGTTAGCTTGTTTACTAAGCTTACAAGACAAGTGTTAGCTTGTTTAGGAGGTGTTGACACCTCATGGTGTTGTTGCTTATGTGTTGCCGTCCCATATAGTGGGGTGGGCAAGTGTAAAACTTTTCCCATCCCACTATTTTACGGGTACTCCTCGATTCTAGTTTCCTCGATTTGCGTGCCCTCGGGTCGTTTTACGAAAAATGTTTTATAAATTATGAATCAACGGCACAAAACGAATCTAATAAAAATTGTCTCATCAAAAACGGAGTTAAAAAACGTAAATACGTAATCCTAAGGTTTCCGGTTTAGTCGTAAAGGACGTTAAATTATTCACGTAAGTCCTAATCTCTTCTCGTAAATTTGTGAGTTTATGAATCAACACAAATTTAAAATCCCAAAATAATATTCACGGATAAATTTATTTTCTGAAATGTCGAACTGTCACCAAAAACGGTGTATGTAAACGTAAGCACGTAACGTAGAATCCTCTGGTTTAGACGTAGTCGATGCTACTTCAAGACGTAAACCCAAATTTCTTTCCAGAAATGAGTGAGTTCATAATATAACATTAAAATAATGTTTTTAAATAACACTTGAGAATAAATTATCAACAATAAATTGACGGATTGTCACATCTTAATCATGCTTAGTGATCATAAAAGTGATTAGCCTTAAAACTCACTTTTGTCAAATGTAACAAAAGATTTTTAATTAACTTTATTTTTAAGAAAATGTTTTATTAAAATGAAAATGTAAATTTGAATATGGCATATTCCAAATGCCATAAGAATATACTTTGAAGGTTTAAACAGTGTCAGATATTTCAAATTCACTAAAAGATAAAAAGGAGCGGATTCTACTCTCCGCGGTTCCTTAAGTGCCTACGCGGTTCCCTAGATAGCCGTTGGCATTTGTCTTCTATAAATAGTGGATCAAATCTGCATTTTCATTAACCTTTTTTGTACATCTCTTTCAGCCTTCTTTCTCTTATCTAATCCTAGTCATTTGTAAATGATCACTTAATGTGTTAAGTATGTTTACTTATGATTATCTCTTGATCTCCTTCTTTACCTTGTCCAATGAGAATATCACTCACGCACTTGTAATGTGATTAAAGATGAAGCATAGATGAAGGTCACCTTCTCCTAAAGATCTAGTCATGTTCATCAATTGTTTATTTGTGTCTTGTGTAGATCCAATATATTTGTGAATACTTGGATTAGCGTTGTGTAAATACTTTGCATATGTGTGTGCTTGGATTTGTGTTGTGTAGATCCAAGCTACATGTGTGTACTTGGATATGTTTAGTTGAGTTGTAATAAGTTGTGTTAGTTCTCACTAAACTATAAAGTGATGTGATTGTGTCTTGTGAGTTCTCACTAAACTATAAAGTGATGTGTAGTTGTATTGTGTGAAGTTCTCACTTAGCTTCAAAGTGAAGAGTCGGAAGATTGGTTCTAGCTTTGTATTAGAACTAGACATCTAGCCTTGTGTCAGAAAATGGTGAAGTAGGCAACGTTGTGAAGATTGGTTCTAGCTTTGGATTAGAACTCGACATCTAGCCTTGTGTCGTAAAATGGTGAAGTGGGCGACGTTGTGTACCTGAAACATCAACAACTGGTGCTTCCACAACATTTAAAGTTACCTTCACAATGTCTGGATTAGTAACAGGCATATAACTCAAAGTCCTAGATAGAGGTTCCAAGTCAAACAACCAAATTAGACCACTTTCAGGATCACTAGGTTTACTCTCTAAAAACCTAACATGTACTTTCTCAAGTATACGTTTTTCCTTCTTAAGGTAAACCCTATATCCCTTGCTCTGCACTGAATAACCCATGAAATAGCCTTCATCACCTTTAGCACTAAATTTACCTAAGGCATCACTAGTATCCAACACAACTACATGACAGCCAAAAGGTTTAAGAAAACCAATATTAGGTTTCCTTCCCTAAAGTAACTGATAAGGTGTTTTGTTATGTATCTTGTTGACCAATGCTCTATTCTGAACATAACAAGCTGTATTCACAGCCTCAGCCCAAAAAGCTATGGGAAAATGAGCATCAACCAACATAGTCCTAGCTGCCTCAATTAGGGTTATTTTCTTTCTCTCAGCAACCCCATTTTGCTGTGGGGTTCTGGCAATACTAAACTGCCTAGTAATTCCTTTCTTGGCACAAAAATCATCCAACAGTTTATTTCTAAACTCACCACCATTATCACTTCTAAGCATTTTAACTTTATTACCAGTTTTCTTCTCTATTTGAGTAATAAAGTTGATTAAAGTATCAGCAGTGTCACTTTTCATAGCTAAAAAGAAAGTCTAAGTAAACCTAGAAAAGTCATCTGTGATGACAAAGCAGTATGATTTACCATTCAAACTCTTTATATTAGTTGGACCAAACAGGTCCATGTGCAGCAAGTGAAGTGGTTTAGAACTAGAGTGCACCTGTTTAGACTTAAATGAGACCTTGTGCTGTTTGCCTTTAAGGCATGCAACATAAGAGTGGTCATTGTGGAAAGCCTTTTCAGGCAAACCATCAACCAAACCAAGTCTCACAAGTCTGTTTATATTTTTAAAGTTAATGTGCCCTAGTCTCTTGTGCCATAGATTACTCTCATCAACTGAAGCTTTAGCATAAAAACATGACATATTATTATTCATCCTAATACCATTAAGATTCACATTATAAATGTCCTTATGCCTAGGTGTTCTATAGTCAATAAATTTCTCATCTGGTATTTTAAAATCCTTGCTTAACACCAAGCATTCAGTATCAGTGAAAAGAACCTTATTTTTGTTATTACAAACTTGTGATACACTGAAAAGATTATAATCAAGTTCTTTTACCAGAAACACGTTTTCAAAACGCAAGTTTTTGGTGAGAAGAGTTCCTTTGCCTGTGATAGTTCCATATCCGCCTCCAAAGTAAACTTTATCACCATCCTTAATGGGAGTGAAGTTAGTAAGGTAATCTTCCTTCCCAGTCATGTGCCTAGAGCATCCACTATCCCAATAGCCATAATCATTCACATGTTTTTGAATGCCCTGCACATAAAGAAAACAAATTAGTTTTCTTTGGGAACCTAAGCCTGAGCAGACTTGGATTCATCTGATTGTTCAACAAGAACAGACTTAGTTCTCATAACAAACCCTTGTTCATCCCTTTTTGGATGAAACACCCAGTTAACCCTAATTGGTGTTGTGAGGACCTTTGAAATATAATTAAATCTGTTGCACATAGAAATCCCATTAGAATTAGGGTTTTGATCTTGCTTAGGTCTCTATGTCAAGCTAGAAGAAGCTTTAGACCTTTTTCCCTGTGGTTGCAAATATTTAGGTCTGGCAACGTTTCTGTCAGCGTTAGATTTGGTCTTGTCAACGCTCAAATTACTCTTATCAGCGTTGAACCTAGGGTTTGCTACAAGAACCCATTGCCTATTAGACCATGTATTGGTCTTCTGAAAAGGTCTTTGTCCATGAGTGTTAGACCCTTTAGTGAAGAATGGGGTTGGTCTAACAACTTGTAGACTTTGCTCCACAAAAGTTTTGGGTCTGACAGTGTTTGACCTTTTGTCAGTTTTGACCTTGGAAGCGTTGACACACTTATAGGCTAAATGTGAAAAGCTACCACACGTGTAACAGGCTTTTCTAGACACAACTCTAGGTCTAGAAGAAAAGAAACCTGTTCCATTATCACTAACTTGGCTTTTTGGTGACCTAGTATTCCTATACATTTCTACATACTTAATGCTAGGTTTTCTAACAGTGTTTGAGCCAAGGTCAACAGTCTTGCCAGTGATTGGGTTTGTTACTTTGATAGGAGTCGACTCATTTGGAATATCACAAAGCATGCCACCCTTGACAAACAAGGTAGGGTTGGCTTTCTTCCATTCATTCAAAGCAGTCAACTTTTGCATATATTCCTCAACTAGGGTAAGAACTCTTGGTGGAGTAATAAATTCCTCTTCTTGGAGTTCTGGTAAACCAGTCCAAGATAAGTCCTTTCTTTGAACACCATAAAAATCCCCAGCTCGTGGTGGAACACCAGAATATTCTTTCATCCCAATCCCAGTCATGTCCCTAGAATCCCTCTGTTTACAAACACATTCTCCTAGGGTTTGTGAGGCCTTATCAAATCTCTGAATTTTAAGGTCTACATTATCCTTATTCTTGATATCCTCATCTAATTTAACCTGTAATTCAGCATTGACCCTTTCCATGATGTTTCTAATATCATTACTAGCATTTAAATCATGTTTTAAGATATTTATTTTATCTTTTAGGTCAAGCTCCATTTTCTTATACTCAGAAATTATCTTTTCAGTTTGAGTGAGAGCAAGTTGATAGTTAGACAACTTGCATCTCTCAGTACTCACATCTCCTAACAATCTTAAAACCTCTTTGTTAAGTCTTTCAGTATTTAAACGACAACCCTTACTACAAAAAGCATCATCATATACCTCATTGTCTGATGAAGATGAGGAGTGTGCCATGAGAGCATATTGAACATGCTCTTATTCTTCTATCTCAGCAACCAAAGCTTTATCCTCTTCCTCATCCTTAGCCAAATAGCTCCAGTCCCATCCAATACCATCAATTTCTTGTACTGCCACCATGGCCTTAGGATCCTTAGCCTTAACAATTTGGCTTGAGGGTTTTCCAGCATCAGATCTTCTTGGAGATCTGCATTCCCTCATAAAATACCCCATACAATGATAATTGTAACACTCAACCTTGGATTTATCAAATCCAGCAGTGTCCTTTGCATTAAAGGTCATCTTCTTCTTGAACCTTCTATTCCACCTGTTTGCTCTTATACTTGCAAGAGCCATGTTCCACTTTATATCCATCTCCTCCAAGTGCTCATCACTTATTTGCTCAAGGTCCTCATATGTAATCACTGAACCATTGGGAAATGAAGCAATGTATGCACACACAGTATCCAGATCCAAACCAGCAGGCTTAACTCTTGGAGAGGCAATTTTGTATGTGTCAGCGTCTGAATGTGAGGCGTTGACAGGGTATGATCCAGCGCTGACACATGTTGATCCAGTAAATGGGTGCATGTATGAGTCCTTCTGATCAAATTGACCTTCGCTATGTGAGAAGAAGGCCATGTTACTATTGGTAGACTTACTTCCATGTTCCAAAAGAGTTTCATTCTCCAATAGCCTCAATTTGTTGTAGACATCATCAAAAGTAGAACTTTTGTGAGTGTTGTTGGCAATTATAGATCTTGCCTCAATCTTCCACGCATCACCAAGGCTTTTAAGAAAAGTGGCAATAATGTCAACATCACCAATTACTGTCCCCATGAAGGACAGCTTGCATGTAATGTCAAGAAGTCTGCTTCTCACACTACTTAGCTTCTCATTAGGTTGAGACTTAAAAACAGCATACTCATGTAAGAGTTACTTCCTTTTCTCTTCCACAGTATCAGCATTACCACCATATGCAACTTCAAGGGCTGCCTAAAGGTCTTTTGCGGATTCATAACCTCTGTATTTGTGCTGATTTTCTTGTCCCAAAGAAAGTTTCAGAATGCTTAGGGTTTTCATATCAACCCTTTTCTTTGCTATGTCATCAGTAGACACAGCTCTACCATCTTCAGTTTTTTTTTTCTTATCTACTTCAGAACATCCTTGAACAGCTGATCTTGTAGCAATGGCATCTGCAATATTTTGAGCTTTATTGAATGTGTTTCCATATTCAATAATGTCCCAAAGAGTGTGTAGTCATGGATTTGCAGATATTACTGAAAATTGAACTTCCACAGTTCAAAATTGTCTGCATCTAGCATGGGAATCTTGATGTTGTGGTTTGAGGAGGAGGAGGTTACTTCTGGGGTGGACATGATGTTTTTAGGGTTTTGTGAAAATTAGGGTTTTGGTGATTTAGGGTTCTTGTGTTCTTTAAGATCAAAAGTTTCTCAACAAGCTCTGATACCACTTGTTGATCCCAAACTTGGATCGATTTAGCTTGTGTAAACGAGATTAGATCAAGTTATACACGTAGATAAATTTTGTTTATGTATAAAGTAATTTAAGTGTTATGCGGAATTAACACTTAAACAAGAACACACAAAAGATGTAAAACAAACTTTCACTTGATTGATTGATTCGAACTTGCTTACAACGAAAGTGTTTAACGTATGAAAACTTATATATTAAACATAACCTAAAGGTATTCTTTTATAGACATAAGAAGCCTTGTACAAGAGTCTACGTATCAACTATTCTAGGTAAAGATAATTATAGAAAATACAATGTTGATCCTATCTTTACTAGAAACAAAATACGCGTAGACCATATCTTTCTATCAGTGCTTGTCTTCAACCTATCAACGCTTGACTTCTTCCTGTCAACGCTTGATCTGTCAGCGTTTGTTTTCTTCTTATCAACGCTTGTTTTCCTCTTGTCAGCGCTCAAGTGGACTGGCTACATTTTATTCCCAACATGTGCTAAAGTCTCATCTTCTCCGAAGGATGGAGTTTGAGTTTCTAAAGAAGAAGGTAGTGAAGATTTTTCACCAGCGGTATTTGTAGTTGGCTTAGAAGTACTTGGCTCTTCAACAATATTTACTTCATCAATAAAAGACACAGGTGTTTCTTGAATCACCATAGTATCTCCAGATACTTTTCCTTCTTTTGAAGTTGTCTTCTCAATTTGTAACTCCTCAGTCTTGTCTGATTCAACACTCATTCTTGATCTTAACAGTACTTGGAAAGACTATTTCTTGTGAAACCAAAATTGTCTTTGAGGTGGAGTTGAAGACACAGGAAATTGAATATTTATTTCCTCTAGATTCTCATAAAAACTACTCCAATTAACTTGTAGTTGTGGTGATTGAGGTTGTGGCTGAGTTACCAACATTTCTTCATCTTGTGGTTCCTCATGAGCAGATTGTGGTTCCTCATGTTGAAGCTCCATATTTGTAGGCTCCAAACTTCTTTATCCACATTAGTCTCTATGCCATCAACATTTTTAAAATTTCCAATGGCATCATCAGCTTCAAAATTGATGTCACTGCCAGAGATCCATGTATAAATATCAGAAGAAGGTTCTTGTTCTTCATCATTCCTCCCCTGTTTGGTTGCATTCAGTTGCGTTAATGCAAAGCAATGCCTAAAAACATTGTTAGTATTAAGCAATCTTTCTTAGTTTTGATCACGACAAACTACAAAGACATTTATTGTCAAACACAGTCATAAAACGAATTATCTAACAAACATTATCATCAAGGTAATAGTCATTACACTAACATATCTTAATCAAGCTTAGTGATCATAAAAGTGATTAGCCTTAAAACTCACTTTTGTCAAATGTAACAGAAGATTTTTAATAAACTTTATTTTTAAGAAAATGTTTTATTAAAATGAAAATGTAAATTTGAATATGGCATATTCCAAATGCCATAAGAATATCCTTTGAAGGTTTAAACAGCCTCAAATATTTCAAATTCACTAAAAGACAAAAAGGAGCGGAGTCTACTCTCCGCGGTTCCTTAAGTGCCTACGCGGTTCCCTATCGATAAAGAACCGCCTGGGTAGTTATGGAACCGCCCCCAGATAGTCGTTGGCATTTGTCTTCTATAAATAGTGGATCAAAACTGCATTTTCATTAACCCTTTTTGGACATATCTTTCAGCCTTCTTTCTCCTATCTAATCCTAGTCATTTGTAAATGATCACTTAATGTGTTAAGTATGTTTACTTATGATTATTCTCTTGATCTCCGTCTTTACCTTTTCCAAAGAGAAGATCACTCACACACTTGTGATGTGATTAAAGATGAAGCATTGATGAAGATCACCTTCTCCTAAAGATCTAGTCATGTTCATCATTTGTTTATTTGTGTCTTGTGTAGATCCAATGTATTTGTGAATACTTGGATTAGAGTTGTGTAAATCCTTTGCATATGTGTGTGCTTGGATTTGTGTTGTGTAGATTTAAGCTACATGTGTGTACTTGGATATGTTTAGTTGAGTTGTAATAAGTTGGGTTAGTTCTCACTAAACTATAAAGTGATGTGGTTGTGTCTTGTGAGTTCTCACTAAACTATAAAGTGATGTGTAGTTGTGTTGTGTGAAGTTCTCACTTAGCTTCAAAGTGAAGAGTCGTGAAGATTTGTTCTAGCTTTAGATTATAACTCGACATCTAGCCTTGTGTCGGAAAATGGTGAAGTAGGAAACGTTGTGAAGATTGGTTATAGCTTTGGATTAGAACTCGACATCTAGCCTTGTGTCGTAAAATAGTGAAGTGGGCGACGTTGTGTAGATTGGTCATAGCTAAGATTAGGTCTCGACATTTAGCTTAGTGTCAGAAAATAATGTAAGCGACGTTGTAAGGTTTTCTCCGCCAAGAAGGGAGCTGGTGGATATAGTGGAAATATCGAGTAAGGTGTAATCGAGGAGTGGAGTAGGAACGAGGATAGAGCCTCGTTGCCGAACCACTATAAATATTGGTGTCTTCCTACTAGGTTGTTTCTTTCCTTACTCATTGCTTACATTCAACATCATTACACTTATTACTTATTGTTAATGCATTAGAATTGAACCTAATCATTATGCAACTAGCTTTCAAGTAAAAGATAGTTTTGGCACTCACCTAATTGAAAGGAATTTTAATTAGGAGATAAATCAAGTAGAAACTATTCAACCCCCCCCCCCCTTCTAGTTTCTACAAGTTGCTTCTTCTTGAAGTTCCTGAACATTTACTTCTTAAGAGCAGCTCTCTAAATTACTCTGTTTTGCCTCATCCAAGGAGTGAGTTTATTCCTTAGCTTGATTAATTTCTTGTATCCTGAGCAAGCTTCTCTTTTTGCAATACTTGTACCTGTTTGGACAAGCTAGTGTATAAAGCAGTTAAATTTGCAACATCCACCACCTCTATTGTTGTTGCTTGTGGGGAACCACTAGCAGCAATAGAAGCAGCAGGTGTGTGGATCATTTCATCAGAATGTGGTTGACCACCAACATTATGAGAAGAAGATTGAGTATCTTCAGATGATTGGGGACTCTGGTGAGAAGGAGTTTGCTGAGAAGCACTATCTGAGCTAGGTTCCTCACCTTCTTGATTGGCTGGTTGGGCTAACATATTTGCAAATAAGGGTGTAATAGTTCCTGTAAAAGGCACTTCCTGGTTTGGTCAAGAAAGAGAAAGTTCTCTTTGTAAAAGTAGGAACATCCCATGTATTTGTCAATTCTGGTAGGTTAGGGATTTGGTCATTACTAAAGCTTGAATGAATCTAGGATACATCAAAAGCTTTTTAACTCCTTCCATATTCCCAGTCATGCCTTCAAAAAATAATTTTGAAAAGTTAAAAACTCTGTTATTAGCTAGACAAATACCAGCTGATGCCAAAGCAGCAGGGATTTGATCAAAAGATGTACTTTTGAGCTTAAACAGTGAATAATGGCATGAAATTTTTTTTCCATTGAGGTGAAAATAAACCTTTAAAGAAAGTAAGACTTTCCCTACCACCCTCATAACCCATGGCTGCAAGGCCATCATGTATCTATGTGTTATTCAACATACTAAGTCCATTATCATCATTAAGCCTTAAACTAGCCATTAACAGTACCTCAGTCACATAAATATTTTTATTATTCACCCTAGCCCTAATGCAAGGTTGATTATGACGGGTACCTAAGACAGCAGTATTCCGAAATTATGTAATAATAGGAATAGAAACAATAGGACTTACAGTAAGCGCAAAATGAACATGACTTCGAGAGAGAAAACCAAGTATCTCATGGAAACCAATAGAATCATCATTCTGAACAAGGTTAGCAACTAGGTTGTGCTTACAGATCACTTGTAGAGCAGCCATTTGTATTTTTGATGATCGAAAAATAGAGAGTAGGTTTAAGAATTAAGAGATAAGAATAAAAGATTAGGTGAATTAATTGTATAATTGGAGTTAGTATTTATGTAAATAACAAACTCAAGCGCGAAGAAACCGCCAAATTTACAAAAGAGACCCTCAACTGTGCAATGGTTATGTAGCGTACATGGAACATACACGGTACTTGGATTTGTACTAGCGGTACTTGGTTCCAAAATGATACCTCAAAATATAGACCGGTTCATGCATTCCACTATCATTATAACCTCTTTTATCTTATTCTATTAACCTGCAATCACATCAAAAACACAAAACAAACACTATACAATAAAAATTAGCATAAAAATTAGGAGTATTCCCATTCTTGATGACCTGTCACAAAGTATGATCTGTGTGGTTCTTGTAATGTTCTATCTGCATAGCCCAAGTCTCATAGTTATCACTTTTGAGAATAGGGAGCTTTATAGAAGATAGAGTATGGGAGAAGATGTAGTTTGTGTGGCTACACCTTGTGCAGTTTGTGAAACTGGTCGTTGTGGAACCACTGGTGCAAGTTGCACAATCTGAGGTTGTCCATGTGGTACTGGACCAGGGATTGGAATCTCTTCCAACTGAGGAGGGTGTTCGCCAGATTGAGACATTGTGTGAGACTTTTTGTGATTGAGGAATTTAGGGTATTGTTCTTCTTATTCAGAGTTTCTCAACAAGCTCTGATACCACTTGTTGATCCCTTTGAATAAATCTATATCCTGTTAAGGATTTTTACAATAGCTTGTAATCAAACTAGAGCACTTGAGAACTCTTACTCAACTAATAAGTTATGCGGAATCTAACTTATAAAGCAAAGAAGAACAGAATTACTCTAACTATTCGATCTTCTATTAATCGACTTTTGCAATGGGAACAAAAAACTCATCGTACCTATGTTCCTTTTATATTGTAAGGAACCCTAAAATATTCTATTATGATAAGTATATCACACACGCTATATTATCAATATTCAAAACTATTAAGTATATCACATAAGATATACTCTAACTATAACTATGAAATATCTTTACTAAAGATATATTCGTCCTAATCTATGAGTAGTACTTACATTAACTCTAACGGTACTTGCTATATACCGCGTTAACACTAACGGTACTTGCTAACACTAACAGTACTTGTACTTGTACTAACGATACTTGGTACTTTACAATAATTCCCAACATGGGACTATGAACTCACCTTATGTCCATAGAATCCGAGCTATAATCAGATATATTTCATTCACAAAGAACAACTTGGTCATACAAACCACAACTTGGTCTCACACAAACCTGCATTAATACATTGTGTATAGTATCAAGTCTTTAATTTTAAGTTCCATATTTCTAAGTATTAGTTATATATTATTTAATTAATATTTGTTTGTAATTCTAGTACCATTTTTCGTGCCATCATACTCAGAAGCCATTGTATAAACGTTTGAGGAGCGAGGGCACTTTAAATCATAAACCCAACCACTCAGTCAGAACGTAATATCGAGATGGAACATCTTTGTACAAATCTCCCTACTAACATGATACTTTCATTACTTCCTCATATTTATAATTAATCTTCTTTAGTTTCAAAATTCGCAAAAATAGCCCTTTTTGTTCTACTTTGGTATAATTACACTTTTAACCCTTTAAGTATATAGTTTCATTATTTACAATTTAAACCCTCAATATTTAACCTTAGGGCCTCAAACTTTCCAATATTTATTCTTATATATTTCACTTTCACAAAATGACACTTTTGGCCTAAAATGTTAAATAGTTTCAAAAATGACAGTTTTAGTCCCTATACTTGTAAAAATCACATAACAACCTCAAAATTAGACCAAATGATCTAGGATTTTAAAACAAAGTTTCAAAGCATGTTTATAATCATATTAAAAACATTTCTCCAGAATTATAACTTTTGAAATTGGTTTTTGCTTATTATTTTATGTAAATTACAAAACTAGGGTTTCTAAGGGAATTTAGGGCATCATAGTTACATTTGAGATGTTCTTATTCATAATGTACTTACTAAATTAATTTTAGATCTTAGACTTGATATATACATTGTATTTCCAACATATAGGAATATATTCAAGTGTAATAGTTCAGGTTGTGAGAAACAATTCATCTTACCAAGTAAGGTACAAAAGCAAAAATTTCTAGTCAAATTTTCATACTCATATGATCATAGCTTATAGCATAGATGTGAAATTTGAGGATCGTCATGGTCTCTCCCCCTTAAGGAAATCTTGTCCCGAGATTATAATGGTAAAATAGCTTATCAAGGGAAAATATAGCTCTATTAAAATAATTAAGGATGACCCTAATGGCATCATGTCTACTTGAAATAACAAAATCCTCATTCTTCTTTCCTAGTTCAATGGAGGAAATTCAGGTTGAACTAGTAAGTTGGATGACTTAATATTATTCTTTAAAGCATAATATAAGGATTTCAAAGTTTCTTCGAGTTGAATGGAATACTTCAACTTACAAATTCCAAAGCTAAGACGAATATTGACGTATCTTCCAATATACTATATAGTAATATACGTAATTTCTCACTTAGTATTCTAACATTTTATTAGGTCTATACTTGTCTTATACCGAATATTCTTAAGTCCATTTATAAATTCTTACTTTATGAAAGGAAGAAATCATAAATTTGGTGATTTAAATTTATTCATTTGACTGAAGAAGCGTCCGAATTTAATCAAATAAATAGGATGTAAATCATTCACTTAGAAATTTCTGACATAACATGAATATAAACATATATTCTAGCATTTGACTTATTTATTATACTCTTAAATTTCCTTCTTATGTCGGCGTCCTGTATATAATATCTAAGAATACGATTTTCTATAGACGAACGTCGTTAAAATAAAAGACGATATTATATTCCTTACAACATGTATATAAGATACATGAAAATTCTACTGAACATATAGCTTATAAGAACACTTGGTTTTAGAATTCCCAATCCAACGACCTACTATGTTGAAAATCTGACACCAGATGGTATAAAGTCCTGTGTGATGCAGAGTGCATTTCTTACACGGAAGAAGATTTCCATCATATTCACCGTAGGTTGAATTATAGTTTACTTGAATTTTATAGATATTCTTTTATTGCTGAATTTACGCTTGATATTTTTCCGATTTTTGCACAGGATTGTGCTTAATTAACTTGTTCATTAACTCTTTGGGTAGAAGTAAATGACTTTTTCTAATATATTGGGATTTTGGAAGTGGTAATCTTTCTTCAAAATCTTTGATAAAATTCCATAATAAACTTTTCTAACAAAATCTTCTGATGGAGTCTTCTTAATAGAATTTCAGATGAAATTCTATGACATAATTCCATGATAAAATCTTCTAATGAAGGCTTTTATAATTCTACGGAATAGGATCTAACTCTACTAACTCTTGAAATTTCCTCGTGTATGTCTCGACGTTATTTCCTTTTATCATTAGATAGTGGAGTTCTTCTTTCATCTTCTCGATCATCTTTCTAAGATATATTTGAAATTAAATCAAGCGATCTTATGTTCTTCTTTTATCTCAAAGGGTTGAGCATAAATAATTTTCCAAGATAACTGACGAAGTGCTATCTTCTTATAGCAGGCTTCACTTTACAATTCCAAACACGATTAATACGATAGAAAACTGAATTGGCTCGTTCAATCCAACGGGTGATACTAGTAGCATCTTTTCTTCCTTGGATATCAAAAACTAACAAGTGATGAATCTTCTTTCGTATAATACTTCTTATTGGCAATTTGTAATTGCAGGATTGCAGCTACCTCATTGTTAATCATTCGTCAAATACTTTTAGTGTTTAGAATGATAGATAGAAAAGAAAGAATTCAGAATCCAAGGTATACTCATATCAGAAAACATCTGTCACATATGTATATGGATACATATAAATGTTTATCAAACACAAGATATATCGTTGGGTTTATTTAGGAAACTTACTATGCTGATCATCATTCATATCTAAGGATAATAAATCTAACTATGAAATAGGATTTCAAAGTTTACAAGGGATTTAAAGATATGACTCATACATAATCGAAACATATTTATCCATGATATAGAATGAAGGAATATAACGTTAAATGTAAAAACTCGTCTTATAGAACAAGCTTCTCTTTTACATATCATATATTCTATAAAAAGAACCTTTTGATAGACAAAAACTGAGAATAGAATATTCCTAGAAAACTTGGGAAGTTTCCTTATTATTTCTTCAAACTTGTGGGTTATATTCAATTGATAATTCGTATTATCATAGAAGATAACATAAATTCAAAAAATATATACTTTATCAAGTATATTCTTTTTCTAGAATTAACACAATTTAATTCATAATCATAGTGAGAAAACCAAGAAATACAGATATCTTACTTCTCAGAAATAAGTATGAAATAACAATATTTGATGAAAAACACAACTTTTATTTATTAACAACTTGTCGGCATATACTTACAAGGTAAGCTTCACTGTTAATATAAAAGTAAAGACATAAAGTTGAAAGTATTTACAACTTAATAGTCTAATGTCTTCATCTCCCTCTTAAGTTCTTTGATGGCATCAAAAAAACTTCGTATATTGGCTTGATGTCTAATTTGAATGTCCTCAATGATTAACTCTAGAGTAGAAATCTTCAGTCGAGTTTGAACAATTTCTTCATCGTGTATCATTTGTCTTCTCTGCAACTTAGCCTTAACTTCTTCAAAATCTTCTTATAACTTCTCAAAATCTCATTGTTTAATTATTCGGCCTTTCCTAAGTCCTTCAACTTTATCTTCAAGATCATCATACGCTTGGGAGGAAGTTCTTTCAAATAGGGTATGGTATTTTTAATTTGTTTTTTCATAGGTATTTTTGGGTAAGTTTCCAAATATAGGTGATGATACATTAATAGGGTAAGGTGATGGAAAATTTTGTTGTCTATGTATAAAATCTATTTCTTTATTATATGCTCGTATAACTTGCATATAGGGGTCGTCATCAAAGGGTAAAATGGCTTTTGGGATTTTCTGATCTTTGGGTGAATTTTCTGAAGTATCATAGGGATTATTCATCGGAAGATTGGAAATATACTTTGGGAAATGTTGATACAAAAGTAGGATGGACCGAGCTTGACCCGAATTGGGCTTAATTTGGGGTCTTGTGGACTCTGGCTCTTGCGCCAAGTGAAACTTGTTTAAGGACCCTGCATACTAAAAACAAACACTGTTAGGCTTATCGTGGGTTTGTAACCCACGATTAGACTCCGGCGTGAGAGTAAGTAATCGATTTGAGTATGTTAGGGTTTAGGGTATTGTGTTGTTAGCCTCAAAATATTGAGTCAAACAAGAATGTTCGGTCATAGGTTTCTATTGTAATATTTATTAGAACGTTGTAATAAGTAGTTATTTAGTCGTGGTTCACGGGCTTAGATTTAAACTAATTAAAGTCCAAAAGACAAGCCCGGCCCAATATATAGTCCATTAAAGCCCGCATGTGGGTGGACTATATATACTACCCTCCTAGCATGTTAGGAGGGTGAATGGTCATTTTTGTAACAAATTCTTTTCTCTAATCTAATCTCACCAAGTTAATCATCCTCCTCTCTACTTTCTCTCACTACTTTCTCTCTCTAGGAATTCATCTCTTCTTCATCTATTTTCTTTCTTTCTTCATTGCTTAATCAATCACAAATAAATGGGACAACATTTGGTATCAATCGCCATGGGGTAGTTTTGTGATTCGTTGTTGATTTTACTTGGTTCGTGTGATTTTCTCTTATAATCATCTCGAATTCGAGATTCTTTTTGTGTTTCTATGCTCTAAATCTTGATATAAATATTCTACATAGCTGTGGTAGGGATTTGGTCGCATTTGGTTGGTTAAAATCGCGGATTTCTTGTCGAAAAATTCAATTTTTTACCCAAAAATATCGTAACAGCACTATTATTCCGATTGGTGTAATCGGAAAAGGGATTATAGATTCCGATTGTGATTCCGATCAGTATCATCGGAAAAGGGTTTACACATTCCGATCAGCTTTCTGATCATCATTCCGATCGGACAAAATATTCCGATTTGCATTCCGATCAGCTTTCCGATCATCATTCCGATTGCACATTCCGACAAGCTTATTCCGATTAGATCATTCCGACAAGGATTCCGATTAGTACATTCCGATGACATCATTCCGATTAGGGGACATTCCGATAAGTGATTCCGATTTGACATTCCGATAAGTGATTCCGATAAGTGATTCCGATGATGTGTTTTGCTAAATTTTGTTTGAGTATTTTTTTAGACTTAGCCACCATCTAGACTAGTTTCGGAATATCGTTTCCACGAAGATTAAAAAAAAAAAAAGAGTTTTTTGTCTGGAAAACCCAAGTAAAATTTATTTTTCCTAGACCATTTTTAGGCCATTTAAGCTTCAATTTCAAATTTTGGCGATGCGAAAAATTTTCGACCAAAAAATTCAAATTTTTCGGACCAAAATTCAAATTTTAGGTTTTATTTTTCGTTAAAATTTTTCATTTTTCAAACTTTTTCCCTACTAGTTATTGGCTATTTCTAACTCGTTTTCAAATTTTGGTTATTCAAAATTTTTCGGTTTACCGTTTTAGTCGGACTGAGGAATTTATTGTCGGACTGAGAAAAAAAAATTTCAAATTTTCGGAATTTCAACAACAACACAATCACACCATATCTACTTAAGATCTATTTTTACTTCATCAACTGAGAAACCATCATCATGGAAACGAGCAATGCGTGTTCAGATAGAGAAGAACGAGAGATGCAACTACAAGAACAAGTCCTTAAACAACGTTCTATGCAAGCTTTCAGTGATCTTAAAACGAATCTAAAACGTCTAGAAAGAGAGACCTTCTCGTACAATCCTTTGTATATGCATGCTTTTCATTCCTTTTTCGGAAATGATCATCGCACGTTCACTTATGACTTAAGAGACCACTTGAAGAATCTTGAGAATGAATTACTCAACAAAAACCTTCATGAGACAAACTCCAAGAATGCCTTCAAAAAACTCAGAACATCGTTTCAACCATTCTTTGCTTCACAGCTATTCAAGAATCCCAACTTTGAGTCAGAAGTTCGAGATGCAAATCAACACTTCAAAGACTACACTACAATGGAAGCAAAATCATTCAGAGATTTGATATTTGGAAACATGGAATCAATTGAGAGGCTTTTGGATGAACGCCTACTTCATGCAAAAGACATGATCAAGAAGATGATTGACAAAAGGCTGAAAATGCAAGAGTGCACAGTTGTAAAGATTCATGTAATGGATACGAGTCCAGTTTCAACTGTAAGTAACGAGACAATATCGAGTAATGCAACTGACAGCTGCAGAACAGGGAAAACAACGCATGGTGAGCAGAATGACCATAACAGCTCTGGGAAAGACAACAGCAGCTCTGACAAACAACACATCGACTTTGAGAATGTCATCAGCAATACACCTTCCTATGATAATGGTCCTGTTTACGATTCTGAGCCATTGGAAGAGGTACACAATGCTGAATTTAATGTGTTTGCCAATGCCAATACGCATGAGCATAGTGATCAAACAACAAACCTTATTGACACATGTATGACAGAAAAGGTTGATAGCAATACCACACCCAATTCATCAGACATGTGCAATAATGAGTTTGAGGATGATCAACATGCAAATGAGTATGATGATGAGGAGCGTGTCGTGCTTGCTAATTTAATTGCTAGTTTACAAAAAGATGTCAATGAAACTAGAAAGAGTCAAAAGCAATTAAAGAAGGCAAAAATAGCGCTCACTCAAAACTTTGAAGAATGCAAAGCCGCTCTAATTAAATCTAATGAGACCCTTGAAAGTAATAGGGCTGAGCTTCTTCAAAAGACCAAAGCGCTTGAGGGGTACAAGGTTAGTGCGTTAAAAAGTCAAAAGGACGATTTTGAAAACAAATATAATACAACTCTTGAGTTATTAGCCAAAGAGAAGCGTTAATATAATGTTTTCTTAATGGATGAACGTCAAAAAACGTACCTGGCAAATACCAAAGTTAACGAACTTGAACAAAAGCTCTCTATGACCACTACTGATTCTGCTAAAATCCTTGAGGATAAGAAACAAGTGGTAGATGCGTTAAAACAAGACTTCAAAAGTAGATACAAGAAAGAAACTGAAAAAGTAACAAAATTAGAAGAACAAGTCGAATTTTTGAAGAACGTTGTTTATAAAACGCATGATTCTATTCAATCCGTAAGAATGCTAGCACCTCCATCGATGTTTAAGGGTCAAGCTAGCTTTGCAAGTCCTGAGTACCTTGCCAAAGCTCAAGCTGCGAACCCGTGTCTCTATCTTGATGAGACTGAAAGGACAGATCTTGATTGCATGCCTGTTAGTGCCAATAGTGAAGAGACTACCCTTTGGGACGATGACAATCAACCACTTGTTAATAAGGAGTTTGTGAAACCATATAATTATGCTTATGAGAATAGTCTTTATGGCCTTTTCAATAAACAAACTCAGAAAACTCGTGAGGAAGTGTTCCTTGAATGCAAACAAAAGAGAATTCAATGGAAGAAAGCATTTGCCCCTAAGAAATCTAATGTTTACAAATACATAAACTACCTCCCTCTAGATGAATCTAAAAGCAAGAGGAGGAAAACATTAGGTATTCTTAAACATCACATAGATAATGTCAAATCTATTGTTGAAAGAGACTGGGCAAAACGTGAAAATGCTGAGTGGACACGTCCGATTCCTCACGATATTACCTTGCTTGTCAAAGAACTCCTAATTCCAAACACGGCGTTGATTAAAGAAACTGTTCTTCAACTTGAGGAGTTCATTCGGACTGAAATGTTTGATGATTTAAAATATGTTGAATCTATTGAGAAACACATTGATGATCTTCAAATGGAGAAGTCTAATTTCTCAGATGAATATGATTTACTCTTGCAAGAATGCGTTTCTAAAGATGTTATGTGTGCTTATTTTACATCTTGTGCTGATATTAATGAATATTCTGAAGTTGCATGCCAATATCTTGATAAGATCAAAGAATGTGAACGTCTTGAAATTGAGCTTTCGAAACGTAAAGAAAATGTTGACAAAAAGGCTTTTGAGTTACTTCAACACAAAACTGATTTCCTTCAAAAACATTGTCATTCACTTGAACTTGCTCTTCAAAAAGAAGTTGGTAGTTTTCCACATGATAATAAACTGCAAGAAAAACTTTCCCAAACATTTCGAGAAATGAATGAACAGAATTTGGAAATTAAAGGGTTGAAAGCTCAATTACAAGACAGGGACAGAGCAATAGCAGAGTTGCAGAAACTCGTTGCTAAAATGGGTGGGAAAATCGTGGAACCTAGCATTAAGAAACCTGTGGTTCGACAACCAAATGCCTACAAGGATTCAAAGCTGTCTATCTTAGGAAAACCGACTCCGTTCTCCAATTCTTCTCATATGAAATCTAGGTTACCCCCTAAGACTGATGTGCAACCAAGTGTTCCAAAACCATCCATATCACCCTATGTTCCTCCATTTAGAAAGCACACTGTTGCTAATCCCAACCATGTGAATGCACCTAGCACTTCTAGGACTCCTCCAAAACGTGTGACATTCACGTCCACAAAGGAATCTGTAGGTTCAAATGACCTCGTTCATACCCACAACCTAGAGGATGCGAAACAAAAAGGGAAGATTCAGAAAGAAAAACCAGTGTATGAAAAACCTAGTTCACCAAATCCCGCTAGAGTTCTACACACTCCTAATGGTAGTCAACCAAAACCTAGGATCCCTCTTCAGCAATCTAGGAATTGGAAACCATCCATGAATAGTCGTGTTTCAAACACTACGCCTGAACGATTTGGAAAACAAAGGAATACAAGTACTTTCGTGAATCCAAAATTCCCTGTATGTCCCACTTGCAAAAAGGGCATTCACAATGGAAATCATGACCATTGCATTTTGCAATACCTCTATAAGGTCAAATCTCGTTCCTTTGAACGGAGATCGAATACAGAATCCCATAAGACAACAAGGAGATACAAACCCGTCGTAAAGAAAAGCAACCACACCAAATCTGAAACGTGGATTCAAAAAGGACATAGTTTCTCTCCAAAGAAGTCTTCCGCTGTGCAAGAGAAAGCTACTCCTAAATCTAGTCTTCAGTGGAAACCAACGGGTCGGATCTTCACAGAAGTTGGTCTTAAGTGGATTCCAATAGAGAAGAGTGATGACACCTGCACCAGCACTAATGCTACTGTTCTACACGCTGAAAAGGAATTTGTTACTCCTAATTCTAGTATTTGTGCAAACTCGTCTTATGTGATTGCAGGTACAACAGCGGATTCTGAACCCACTTCTCCTTCTTCAAAGGGTTCCAATTCTGTACATTCGATATCACCTTCTTCTGTTGTACAAAAGTCTATTTTGGATTATTTTCGAAAAACTTGAAAAAATAAATAAATAATAAAACGTAAATATCCATAGAAAAACAAAATAAAAAATGGAAAAACTTTCAAAATACCAAAAATATTCTTCTCGACATGTCTTTCAGTATCGATAATATGGACGTACCTAGAAATGTCGCTCAATAACGACACGGGTGTGTACATAAAGCTCGAATGAAAGTTGTAAATATTTTTCAAAACATGTCATTTCAATGATTTACAATTACCTCAGATTGTGACTTGTACTTCCAAGAAAGGAAAGTTGATCACGAATGATAACTTATCCTTAACAACGGGAAAATAAATTTTCTCGGTCATGAGCTCTCATTAAAAACATTCAAAGTTTTTAAGCTCATGTAAACGACTTACAGTTAAATGTCAGACTGTAACTAGGACCTCAAATAAAGGAAAGTGTATCTTTAAAGATACCATATCCTAACAAACGGGTAGAGCAATCTATCACGGGTTGAGCTAGTCACAAAACATTCAACGTTTTGAGCTCAACACAATGGCTTGTAATCACTTTTAGATTGCAACCCGGATCTAAATTCACAGGGGAGTGTACGCTTTTGTACTCTTACCCTTTGCAAAAGAAGTTAAATCTTCTTACACTTGAGTGGATTCGTCAAGACATTCAAAGTCTATGAACTCAAGTTTATGCTTTAGAAAAACCTTTTCGTCAAAAAGAATTGATTTTTCAAAAAGTGTTGAACATAATTTTTTCAAGAATTTCTCATTGATATTCAAAATCTTTTAAAAATTGTGTGTTCAACAACTCCTATCCTCAAAAGTTTAATGTGGATCAAATCCTCGTAATGACAATTCCATTGGATCAATTTTTGAGGGGGAGCAATTCAACTTCATGCAAAAGATTAACACATCTTTCTCCCGAAGATTTTCAAGACTATTTTTCGAAATATATTTTAATCAAATTTAGTATCTCTAATATCAAAAGATTTTATATATTAGAGATAGGGGGAGAAAATGTGATTAAAATGTGATCTATAAGACTCAAGCACTTTAACTCTTACCCACATGTGCGAAACACTTTCGATTATCGATGCACATGTGAAGGGGGAGCTTTTCTTAAACGACAAAACTAGCAAGGTGTTAAATGTTTTTCAAACACTTTGTTAGAATTTAAAGTGGTTTTCATGGTTACGATCAAATACCCACAACATATTTAATTCACGACGTTATTGGTGTCAAAAGGGTGGTTAGGTTTAAGTCCTATGATCCAACCAGAACCGGAGGGATCTTCCCAGGGACAATCCAATAGATTATTAGAAGTCCTTAGGAAAGATGGAGTAGAATGTGAACGTAGCTGAATGCCGACTAAGTACTGATGATAGCACTGGAACAATCACAACAAGGTGCTATTAATGATGTCTTGGTAAGCATTGAAGGGGTTGAAGAATGAAAAAGAAATGTAAGGATAAAGGGTCTAAAGAAAGAAGCCCTCCATACAACTTAGGCAGAAACCGGGTCAACTCATCATGAAGACAAACTCATCATGGACCCAGTGATGTGAAGCACAACCCTTTCCTAGCTACTCAGGCTTCTCTCAAAAGAAGTTTGTTTTATTGTCACGGAGATCAACACGACTTCTATTGACTTTCTCACTCTGAGATAGTTGATATTGAATAGGTGGCATCTGCTCCAGCCTCCGACCACTAAAAGTGCACAAATAGAGTCTAGAGCCAAGAGATCAATCAAATCTCGTTAGGACACACGGATGAAGATCAAGAGAGTCCTACGCTATATCCTTGCGATATTGCTAGAACACTCAGAGTGATACTACTTAGTATTCACAATGATGAGTGGAAATCCTTCCAGTGTTAACATCAAACAGCACTGCGGTAGGTCATATGCAAGATTCTTTATGAATTGAATATATGTAAAACTGAAAAGCAACAGTGGTTTGATTCTGAACTGATTCAAACTCGTTTCAGGTTTCTACGTAATATCTTTATGGTCTTGCCAGAACATTCAGAGTGATATTTATTAATATTCACAGTGACGAATGGAAATCCTTCTAGCGTCAACATCACACAGCGCTACGGTAGGTAACTTGTGAGATTCTTATGAATCAAACTTGTGTCAACTGGAAAGCAACAATGGTAAGATTTTTAATGAATCAAACTTGTTCCAGGAATTTGAATTGACGACTTTAATCAAGCGGATATTTATCCAATTGATTCACTCTTTATGTTCGCAGTCTTGCTTTGAGACGGTCGAGTAAAGAGAACGGCTAGTACTGCCGCGAAACCCTGTCAAGGAGATTCTTAATTGAATCTACCTGATCACAGGTACGATATTTAATATCGTATAACGGTCTTCACCGACCGGAGGTAAAACGCTACCGATTTAGGACGAATGTCAAAGTCATTCAGTCCGTGTCTATGTTTTGTCTCGAGAAGGTGGCGTCACGGTGTACTCAGCAAAGTCAAAGATTCACAACCACATATTCATGCCCAAAGACTTATCCAACAATTGATAGTGTGAGCATGTGGATAAAGACACAAGATCACAAGATGGCAAAGACAAGTCAAGAATGATTTGAAGATCTCAAGACTAAAAGACAAAGTCGAAAGACAACGACAAAGGCTCAAAGATCATAGCATGAAGGAACAAAACTACTGTTACACGTTCAAGACTCATTTATGACGAAATTCATAAATCTCCATTGGAATCCAAATATCAAAGAGGAATGACCTCACATTGGGGGAGATTGTTAGCCTCAAAATATTGAGTCAAACAAGAATGTTCGGTCATAGGTTTCTATTGTAATATTTATTAGAACGTTGTAATAAGTAGTTATTTAGTCGTGGTTCACGGGCTTGGATTTAAACTAATTAAAGTCCAAAAGACAAGCCCGGCCCAATATATAGTCCATTAAAGCCCGCATGTGGGTGGACAATATATACTACCCTCCTAGCATGTTAGGAGGGTGAATGGTCATTTTTGTAACAAATTCTTTTCTCTAATCTAATCTCACCAAGTTAATCATCCTCCTCTCTACTTTCTCTCACTACTTACTCTCTCTAGGAATTCATCTCTTCATCTATTTTCTTTCTTTCTTCATTGCTTAATCAATCACAAATAAATAGGACAACATGTGTGTATCGTATGTGGAACCATGGGGGTTCCTTTTATACTCGAGAGAGACCTAGCTGGGCTCCCTATTCTTGCGGCCAAAGGAAGAGATAATGACCCATAATAGTTTGATCCTTAGCGCATAACCAAGGTAAGTGTATATCTCTTCCCTTTAGGAGAATATATCTACATGATAGATTATATCTTAGTCTGATCCTGTCGCAGTGCGACGAGGACATAGTTAAGTAATAAACAGTATGTGCGATAGCGACGTACCGGGCCTCTTGGGCTGTGCGCACATCGTATAAGAATTAATCCATTCCTGATGGATACGGGTAGTACCCGTAAGTCGGACTATCCAGCCCGACTAGGGACTATACGTCATCATATCCCCCCCAGTCTAGTTGGTCGTAGGTTCAAACCGTGGCTACTAGATTACAACCTTCTAAGCGCTCAAAAACAAATATGCATATAGACCACACACGAGTATCCAATAAGAATTCAAACATTCCCGCCAAGAAGACATTCATCCCCCCCTTTTACCTAACCTCCTCGAAACCCGGGAAAAGCGTCTGCCACGTCATATTTAACCCTTCATCTTCCACTGTTGGATTTAGCAAGTGGGTAATACGTGGCGCAGATCTAAGCATTAAACTGTAACTCAGGAGGGCTATATATATACCCTTGACGCCCCCCTTTGACTGTTTCATCACTTCTAAACTCTCAAACTTCCATTAACGTCTTCTAATAAACTTCATCTTTGCCAGATTTCTTCTAAGGTAACCTTTGCAATAACCTTATTTTATATGTGCAATCATGGTTAGACAACTATCCGATTTCAATTTGATTCTGACCATAGGGGAACTTGACCAGTTCATGACAGACTACTACATTCCAAATTATTTACACCTAGAAATTCCCAACCCCCGACAAAATATCAGGCAGGCTCCAGTGGGAAAAATAGGAATGTACACCCGGTTTTTTAACTATGCAAATCAGCGTATACCCATTCTGCACATTCTTATCCGTGTGCTAATGCATTATGAGATCCACGTATCTCAATTGCATTGTATAAGGGCGGCCAAAATTTCGAATTTTGAAATTAATTACCGTACGCTAGACATAGAGCCGACTGTAGACGTATTCCGTGTATTTGATATGAGCTTAAATACTCATATCATTTGTATCAAATAACATTCAATAATTGCATAAATATCATCAAAAATGCCTTGTATATGTTGTTTTGTTGTTTTGATGTGTGTAGGTACCAAGTTCACGAAAATCGGCAAAATCGGCACGAGATTGAAGAAAAAGATCAAAGAAGCCAAAATCAAGCTCGACTTTAGCGGATTTCATCATTTGTCAAGAATATTTACCAAGTGGGTCCCACATGAGCTTATTGGGCCTGAAAAGCCCAAATTTGGATATTAAGTGTATTACTTTTGGACAAGGTCTAACACATGGCCCAATTTGATGAAACATAAATACATGGAATGGAAGTATTCAATATTTGGGCCAATAGCCCAACTCCTCAATGAAGAAAACGAATTGGGCTTAGGGTTTTTGCTATACTAAATAAACGAATTGTGATTCATTTTGGCTGGTCAAACTCTCTAAACCATTCACACGATTTTATTTATTATTCCATTCGTTTATCACCACACGTTCCTCTCATCCACTCATTTTTTTCACAAATAAATAAATAACGTATAAACTTCTACCCACTCATTCTTCACACGTTTATTTATTCCATTTGTTTATATCCTCACACCCACTCGTTCCCACACACACATATAAATAAAAAAAACCTTTCGATAAGTTCTATGTTATCTTTCTTCTTCACCATAGCAAAACCAGTAACAATAAGCTACTGTTCAAAACCCTAGCCAAATAATTCATCAATATTATTTAAGGCTTTTTATGCACACGTGTAATTCACTTGAGGGGGAATAAAACCCCCATGGTTTAAGGAAGAGATTGTGAGGAAGAGAAGAGGCTACGTGACGGATTTTTATTGGAGGCAACAGCTCAATCTTCCTATTCCACCAATCAAAGGGCTAGAAAGAAACACAACTAGCACACACGGATGCCACGTTGGCAATCCGTGTGCTAGTGGTGTTTTCTCAACCATCAGATTAAAACAAACAAGAGAGAGGATTGATCTAAGGGCCATAGATGAAAAGGAATATACTCAAGAAGATTCAGATATTCTCCCCAGCAAAGCCTTGGGGATGGCTATAAACCCCCCCCCCCCCCAATTTACTTGTAAAATCATCCTTACTTTTCTTTAAAGTTATTATGTAGAAATTGTTTTAGGGTTAATTTTGTATTTCTTTTAATTAAATCTTGTAATATTCCTGAAATTAAAGAAAGTTCAGTCGTTTAAATTTAAATTCGTGTCTCGTTTATTCTCTTTTCCTGCTTAAATTGATATACGAATTGAATCTTATAACTGTTTCACAATAATAATGTTTGAGATGTTGAATATAAGCTAAGTAATAGCTTAGATTTAATATTAAAAGAAAATATTCGGATTAAAATTTATCCCCACTGGATAAGTAAAAAAGGTAAATTGGAGGTGAATTCGGTTCGGATTATTATGGTGGTTCAATGGTGATGGAGTTTTCAATACGGTTCAAAGGTAGCGCAACGCTATCCTTCTTCCCAATGGTTCCGTAAAGAGGTTTTGACTTCTTTTAATTTTATGTAATTTACAAGTTTTTTTTTATTTAACTGCTATTGTTTAGTTGTTCTTTATGTGTTAATGTATTTTCTGATATGCTATATTAGGATTGTACTTGATTTAGGTGATTTGAGTTTTCAGAAAAATGTTTGAAACTTCGTTAAGTTACTGTTTAATTCTTTTAAATTGTTGGCTGCGTATATTGATGTCTTAGATGTTTAATTTTGTTATAAATGGTTAATCTGCTTAGTTATCTGGTTAACTGTTTGTTCTGCTTAGAGATTTGCGTTTGAGTTGCATATTATTTGGTTAACTGTTTGTTTAGGGAAGTCTGTTAGAATGGAATCAAGGATGAAATTTGATTGCTGGTTAATGGATTACTAATATTGCCTTCCTTGTGCTTTATCTTCTTTTGTGTCTGAGCTTGCTGTTATATAGGTGCGTTAGATCTTTGTTTATGAGTCTATTCCTCAGATTATTTTCATTGCTGATTCTGAATTTGATACAAGAAACTGAATTACTGATCTGAGGTTTTCTTTATGCTTTCTAAAAGTTGTATGACTGCATCAGTTATGCTTGTTTTTCTATCATTCTGTTTGATTTAAATTGCCAGTTATCTTAGATTTTGCTGGATGTTTTGAGTCGTATAAGGCTGTGTTAATATTGGATGTTTTGAGTTTATTACTTTGTTATTGATCAAGTTTTAGCTTACCAGAGTCACTTATCTGATAAGCTCAATAGCTGTTTCCTAACAGCTTATATAAATATAAGTCTTGCATAAGGTCACTCCTGTGATCCTTAATTTAAGCTGTCTAAAAGAATAATAGCCAAAAAAAATGTCCCAAATGGGTTTCGACCTCGAGACCTCTTGTTTGTATGCCCAGCGTGATAGCCATTTGTGCTTCATGCTCATTTGATTTTATTTCCAGTTATTTAATTAATATAGTAAGACTGAGTTTTGGCAGAATTTTGACTTTATACTTGTTTTCATTAGTTTTACGTTTTTGGATAATTAGTTAACAAATATTTTATTATAGTAAATTTTTAGTTTCTTAAATAATATTAGTTTCAAAATTTAAAATAAATTCTAAATAAAAATAAAATATAAAAAATGTTTTTATTAGTTAATTTTTATAAATAGATTTTAATAAAAATAGTTTTTAAATAGATTTGTTTAAAGTAATTTTTAATAAAGTAAATTAGTTTTAAAAAGTTTAATTAGATTTTTAAATAGATTAAAAGTTATTAAATAGATTTATTTTATATATTTTTAAATAGATTAAATTTTAAATAGTGTTAATTTTTAAGTAAGTAATTGTTTTAGATTTAAATATAGCGGGGTTTACGATTCATGCACTTTAGGTTAATTTTAAATAGTTTAAAATTGGTAGATTTTAATTTTAGTTTAAAAACCGAAAACCAATTCAAATCGATTGTCCAAATCAAAGCAAAACGTCTCAAATTCATAAGATCTTCGTGTACAACGAACTTGATTCACCAACGTGTTTAATTGAATTCGTCTTTGGTAATATTAGTCTATTACTTTTTCCTAAAGGTAATTTTCTAATTTACCCTATAACGTAATCAAATTATCACTATATATATCAACGACACATCAAAAATTTTGGCGCCGCTACCGGGGATCTTGTGTGCGACTCGTCTTTGTGGAGATTTGTTGATCGTTGATTTGAAGACCCTTTCCGTCCTCGGAAAGTTTTGTTATTTTTCTATTATATAGTATGTATCGTTTTTCTCGTTTTTTTGTGAATATTATATTGTATTACGTAGCACAATAAAATTACATACTTATCAAATAAGGCCTTAGTTGGGATTTCATCACCTAGCTATTGTAGTCGTATCCAAAACAAAAATAAAAGGCAAAATAGATAAATACTAATAAGAAGTTTGAACTTGATTTATACAAACTATAACGTGGGTATAAGGCGACGTGCTATAAAAGGCCGTCTAAGGAAAAAGGTTTTTAAGTGCTTTGTGCCACCTCGTTCCCGCTTGCTTGTGCGTATATTGAGAGGGACAACCTATTATTGGTTTGCCGACTCAAGTAGTAATAAATCTTATTTTTGTTGTTTACTTATTGAACCTCTAGACGTTTAGGTTTTCACCTATCGTTTCAAAGTCGACCGAGGGTAATTTACTTCCATAGTAGTTATCCTTATTCCTTGTTTTTTATCGATCATTATTGATTGAGCAATACCAAATAAATACCAAAAATAATCTTCTTCTTGTCTAATTTCTTTTCTTCAATCCTCTAAATTCTCGTCTTTGTAGTGTATGCAATTACGTTCTTCTCGACTTGTGATTGATTTTAATAGGCTTCAAAATATTCCTCGTAGAAATAGAAATCGTCAACAACGAATAGTGGAACCCGAGCTTCCACCTATTGTTGTAGAGATGGCCGATAACCGAACAATGGAGGAATTGCTCCGTGCACCCACCGAAGGGTATGGGGAAGCAATCGTTGTGTCGGCTATTTTGGCGGATCATTATGAGATTAAGACGGGTCTTTTATCGCTCATTCGTGTCGACCAATTTTGTGGCAATGAGACCGATAACCCCCACTCTCACATTCGGAATTTTCTTCAAATTACCTCGACTCTCAAGTTTAGAGATGTGCCGAATAACGCGATTAAGCTCATGCTTTTTCCGTACTCGCTCGAGGGTAATGCTAAGATTTGGTATGAGAAAGAACCACCGGGTTCGATCTTAACATGGGATGATTTAGTGTCTCAGTTCATGAATTATTTCTTTCCACCATCTAATACAACACACTTTAAGAATGAGATCACTAGATTTGAACAAAAAGTGCATGAATCGTTTGGGGTAGCTTGGGAGAGATTTAAAGATTTGTTGAGACAATTTCCACACCACGGTTTTCTCGGAATTGCATCAAATAAACACTTTTTATAATGGGCTTAATATGATTGAACAAGATTCTTTAAATGCCGCCGCGGGTAGTAATCTTTTAAGAAAAAATCCGAGAGACGCGTGGGGAATAATTGAGAATAAATCTAGAGCACAATATTTACGAAACACACCGGGTGTTTCCAATGTGAATTCATTTAATCCCGAGATTGCTAGATTGGACTCTAAGATTGACACGATTTTGAATGAGCTTAGGAAGAATCCTCATGGATCCATTAATATGGTTGAGAATGTTTGTGTATCATGTGGTGGAGCACATCCTAATCATGCTTGTTTAACCACGGGGTTTGATCAAGCTAGTGCTTTTGCCGCGATGGGAACTTATGGCTCCAACGGTCAAGTTCCTCGTCAAAATCATGTTGCTCCACCGGGTTTTCCACCGGTTCAAAATAGGTACAACAATGGAAACAATGGGAATAATTTTAACCGTGGTAACCAAGGGAATTTTAATCAAGGAAATGGGTTTAATGCTAATCAAAACAATCAAGTTTTTCAAAGCAATAATCAAAATGATTTGTCAAGCTACATTAAAACGAATGAGGCAAATTTGAAAGCTTTTTAAAATAACATTCAAGGACAAATGGCAACTTTGAAAAATGAGTTTCTAAATACGATTAAAGGGCAAAACAATAAGATTGAGCTTAATCAACAAATGCTAGAACAAAACCAAAACCGTTTTGAGCAAAGATTAGAGCAAAGTCAAAATCGTATGCAACAAAGTTTGGAACAAGGTCAAAATAAATTACTCTCGATGTTTGAATCTTTTATGTCCAAACCTTCCCCGTCTTCGGGTGGCTTACCTAGTAATACCATTCCAAACCCGAAGGGTGAGATGAAAGCTATAACCACACGTAGTGGGAAAGCTTTAGACGGACCTTTGCTTCCACATGTGAGTACCTCTCCGGTGAGGGAAATGGAGCAAGAACCCAAGGTGGTTAAAGAAAAGGAAATTCCTATTCCACCAAAGGTAGACCAAATGCCTATTCCGGAACCCGAGATTCTGAAGACTAAACCCACACTACCCTACCCTTCGAGACTTAACCAAGAGAAGCTCCGCAAAAAGTCCAATGCTAAAATGACTACTTTTTTAGAGATGTTTAAGAATCTTTATATTAATGTTAGTTTCACGGATGCATTGCTTTACATGCCTAAGTTTACTTCGACTATTAAGAGATTGATGAATGATAAAGGGAAATTGGTTGAAGTGTCTACATCTTTAGATGCTAATTGTTCCGCGGTTCTTACACAAAAGCTTCCCAAAAAGCTTGGAGACCCGGGCAAGTTTGTGATACCATGTGATTTACCTAATATGGAAGAATGCTTAGCTTTAGCCGATCTTGGTGCTAGCATCAATTTGATGCCTCTTTCCGTGTGGAAAAGGTTATCACTTCTCGAGCTTACACCTACTAAGATGACTCTCGAGCTAGCGGATCGATCGATCGCCTTACCAAAAGGTATAGCCGAGGACGTGTTTGTCAAGGTAGGGAAACTCGTCTTTCCAACGGACTTTGTGGTTTGCGATTATACCGAAGATTCTCGTGTACCACTAATTTTGGGAAGACCGTTTTTGATGACGGCTAGTGCTTTAGTTGACATGAAAGCGGGGAAATTGACTTTAAGAGTTGATGATGAAAATATCACGTTTGATATTGCTCATATCTCTAAATTTTCTTCCAAGTATTAAGAGGAATCAATTAATCAAATTGATGTGATTGATGTTACTTGTGAAGAATATTCTCAAGAAGTGCTTGGATTCTCGGCTTCTTCTAAAAGTAGCAATCCCACTTCTTCGGATCCTATTATCTCTTCGGCTAAGCCTCCACTCACTCTATTTGAGGGAGGTGACTTCGTTCTTGAAGAGCTTGAGAATAATGGTTATTCAAAAATCGAAAAGGAAATTGATGATTACCTTAACACACCATTTGATCCTAGTGAGTTTGATAGTGAGAATTTTGATCCCGAGGGAGATATTGAGTTGATTGAAAAATTGTTGAATATGGATCCTTTTGAATCACCACCTATGGATTTAAAAGTTGTGAATGAATATGAGGCTAAAGTGAAAACATTTATTGAGGAAGCACCCGAATTAGAACTTAAGGAATTACCCCCTCATTTGGAGTATGCTTTTCTTGAGGGATCGAATAAGTTACCCGTGATTATTGCTAAGGGATTAAAGGAAAATGAAAAGGATGAGCTTATTAAAGTGCTTAAGAAACATAAACGGGCCATTGCATGGAAAATCTCCGACATTAAGGGTATAGATCCAAAATTTTTTACTCATAAAATTCTAATGGAGGATGATTATAAACCCGCTATCCAAAATCAAAGAAGGGTCAATCCAAAGATTCATGATGTGATCAAAAAAGAAGTCACTAAACTTCTAGACGCCGGAATGATCTACCCTATCTCGGATAGTCCATGGGTTAGCCCCGTGCATTGTGTTCCAAAGAAAGGAGGAATGACGGTTGTTACTAATGAGGATAATGAATTGATTCCTACTAGACTTGTGACCGGTTGGCGTGTTTGTATTGATTATAGGAAACTTAATGATGCCACTAGGAAGGATCATTTTCCATTACCTTTTATTGATCAAATGTTAGAGAGACTAGCGGGGAATGAATTCTATTGCTTTTTGGATGGATTTTCCGGCTATTTCCAAATCCTCATTGACCCTCGTGATCAAGAAAATACCACATTCACTTGTCCTTATGGAACATTTGCTTATCGTCGCATGCCTTTTGGACTATGCAATGCTCCGGGGACGTTCCAAAGGTGCATGATGGCCATTTTCCATGATATGATCGAGAAAACCATGGAAGTCTTCATGGATGACTTTTCGGTTTTTGGGGAATCTTTCACTTCATGTCTCTCTAACCTTGAAAGAATGTTGCAACGTTGTGAGGAAACGAATCTTGTGCTTAATTATGAAAAATGTCACTTCATGTGCAAAGAGGTAATTGTGTTAGGACATAAGATCTCTAAGGCCGGTATTGAGGTTGATAGGGCTAAAATCGACGTGATTGCCAAATTGCCTCCACCCACCACCGTTAAGGGAGTAAGGAGTTTTCTCGGCCATGCCGGCTTCTATCGTCGTTTTATACAAGACTTCTCTAAGATAGCTCGGCCTATGACCCATCTTTTGGAAAAAGAGACTCCTTTCATCTTTTCGGATGAGTGTATTCAAGCTTTTGAGATGCTTAAAAGAAAGTTAACCGAATCTCCAATCTTGGTTGCCCCGGATTGGGATCTACCTTTTGAAATTATGTGTGATGCTAGTGATTATGCGGTAGGTGCGGTTTTGGGGCAACGTAAGTTAAAACACTTCTTGCCTATACACTATGCAAGTAAGACTATGACGGATGCTCAAACAATGTACACTACAACGGAAAAGGAGCTACTTGCCGTTGTGTATGCTTTTGAAAAGTTTAGACCATATCTCGTCTTGTCTCAAACCATAGTGTATACGGACCACTCAACTATCAAATATCTTCTTAATAAACAAGATGCTAAGCTGAGGTTGCTCCGGTGGATTCTCCTCCTTCAAGAATTTAATGTCAAAATTCTAGACAAAAAAGGAGCCGAGAATCTCGCGGCCGATCATTTATCTCGACTTGAGAATCCTCACCAAAGCGATCGAGAGAACAAAGAAAATCAATGAAACATTTCCTCTCGAGACGCTTGGTATGATTGCTTTTCGTGGTGATGATAGTACCCCATGGTTTGCGGACATCGCAAATTACCATGCGGGGAAGTTTGTGATCAAGGGTATGTCGTCCCAACAAAAACGAAAGTTTTTCAAGGATATCTCCTACTACTTTTGGGACGACCCCTATTTGTTTCGTGTGTGCGCGGATCAAGTGATTCGTAGGTGCGTGTTTGGCAAAGAAGCTCAAGATATCCTTAAATCTTGTCATGAGGGACCCACCGAGGACATCATGGTGCTAACGCCACCGCGAAGAAAGTCTTTGATGTCGGCTTCTTTTGGCCTTCCATATATCATGATGCCCAAGACTTGATCAAGACTTGTGATGCTTGTCAACGTCAAGGAAAGAACTCACAAAGGGATGAAATGCCTCAAAACATTATCCAAGTTTGTGAAATCTTTGACATGTGGGGGATCAATTTTATGGGGCCGTTTCCATCTTCGAAAGGAAATAAATACATTCTCGTAGCCGTGGACTATTTGCCTAAATGGGTCGAAGCTAAGGCTTTGCCCACGAATGATGCTCGAGTTGTGGTGAACTTTTTGAAACAACTCTTTGCTAGGTTTGGAACTCCGCGGGCTATTATAAGTGATCGTGGGACCCATTTTTGTAATGAACAATTTGAAAAAGTTCTAAAGAAATATGGTGTCACTCATCGACTTTCTACGGCTTATCACCCTCAAACGAGTGGTCAAGTGGAGGTTTCAAACCATGCTCTTAAAAGGATTTTGGAGCGTTCTATTGGAGAAAATCGCACTTCATGGTCGGATAAATTGGACGATGCATTGTGGGCTTTCCGTACGGCTTACAAGACGCCAATTGGTTGTACACCATTTAGGTTGGTCTATGGAAAAGCATGCCACTTGCCAATTGAACTCGAACATAAGGCGTATTGGGCTCTTAAGCATTGTAACTTTGATTTGAAGACCGCGGGTGATCATCGCAAGGTTCAATTAAATGAACTAAGTGAATTAAGGGATCAAGCTTATGAAAATTCTTTGCTCTACAAAGAGAAGACTAAGAGAATTCATGACTCTAAGATCAAAAACCGCATTTTCAGTGTTGGTGATCAAGTCCTCTTATTCAACTCTAGACTTAAGATTTTCTCGGGCAAGTTAAATCCCGTTGGTCCGGACCATTCACCATTGCACAAGTTTTACCTTATGGCACCATTGAGCTAGCTCAAAAAGACGGGCCTAACTTTAAAGTGAATGGTCATCGTGTGAAACACTACTTTGGAGGGGACATACCTACGGAGGTTGTCCCGGATCTTCAAACTTTCCCTAAGGACCAATGAATGCGAGGATCGAGTCGAGCTCATGACTCGGTGAACAAAAATGAGGTGCCTTGTGGGGGAGTCCCATACATTCTATCTTCTTTCTATTTTCTAACACTAATAAGGCTTGATCTTTCAAGCTCGTGCTCGTGTTTTGTTGTGTTGTGAATCTTAGGTATGACCCTAACATTTGAAGACTCTCGTGTTCGGTTTTTGCCGGTCCACTTGATCTTCCATTCTTTGAATGCCAAAAAGGGGCACACTTTCTATCCCTTGATTTTTATCGACTAACGTTTTTCTTGAGGCATAATTAATAAACGGATTATAGATTTGCGTTCTCTTTCCATGCTAGGAATTTGCATTAGACTCTTCGTGTTTTAGCAAGGGGGTGTTACTCTTGAGCTAAGAAACATTGAGGACAATGTTTGGTTTTAGCATGGGGGAGTCAACCGATATAATCGCTTGCAATTGCTTTTGTCGGGTCCAAACCTATTGTTTTTCTCATTTTTCAATAAAATTTAAATTTTTAGTGTTGTTTTTAAGTTTTAATAAATAAAATTAGTGCTTTTGACACGAATGTAGGCTTTCCGTTGGTGAAAATAAGAATAGTTTTTGACTCGACTCGGGTTTTAACCTTAGCTTTTCCTTAATGTATTTGAATTAAGTTTTGCTAGGCTTTTATATAGGGAGCTTTAAAACGCTAAAGTCTTAATTCATACGAGTTAAGAACAAGAACTTTTCGCAAGTTCCTATAATTGATCCTAGAAAGTCGTTTATTAAGGGAACTTTAAAACGCAAATTATAATACTTGAAAAAGTATAAGAAGATGCAAGACCCTATAGATGACTTGAAAACCCAAAACTCTGATTTAATAGGCTAAGTATCCATTGATTTCACATTCTTGAAATTTTACAATATGGAGAACAAGAGATGATAGAGCCAATTATAAGTTTGGTATTCTTTCGGGAATTTATGTGAGTTAATTATAAGCCTATTCTCCCATCGCTTGCCAATAAATTTATCTGCAATAAATAAGGTTGTACGATTTGAAAAGTTACTTAGCTTCTAGCCCAAGATCGTTTAAAAGTTGCTCGGTATGGATTAGAGTTCATAGCCAAGGCATAGCTTATTGAAGCGGGATGCGAAGATTGGCGAGTCCAAAAAGGTCCTAACAAGACATGAGGGCTATATTTTATTGCTAAAGATCTCAAGTGATGTGAAGAATCATTTATCAAAAATCAATATGAAGGATCGAGACACACGACGAAAAGCAAATACTCCCCAAAAGTCATGGAGAAGTCTATCCAAAAAGGCCTTAACAAGGTATGAGTATAAATAAAGCCAAGTCCAAAAAGGAGGCGGATCGTTCTATATCAAAATCCCAAATAAAGATTGGAGAAAAATGAAGAAGTCGTGGTCCAAGTATGAATCTCTCAAAACTTCAAGTGAAGAAATTCCTATATGAAGAGAAGACCATTATTTCATGAACGTCTCTCAAGGTTTGAAGTATAAAGTCGCTGCCAAATATCGGTCCGAGAAATGTCTCAAATCGCGAAGCAAGTTATGCCAAGATATGAACTTTATGAGGTCCCGAGAAGCAGTTTTAAAAGATTTTGTCCTTTAGCTAACTATTGATTAAATCGTTCACTTTATTTTCGGCCTAATAAATTATCGAAATAATTCAACAATGCATCCTCGTGATCATTTAAGACAACAATAAAATATAAGAGATACACCTAGGAATAAGGGAGTCTAAGTGAATAATTGGCCCACATGAGTTCGTGTTAGTTTGCTAACTTATAATAACAATGATCTTGTTTTTGCACTTGGCATGGAAAAGTGAAAAGTCGAGGACGATGAATCTATTTTAGTTTTATGATCCTTAAAGTTATTTTTCAAATAATGAAAGCAATACATTATGACTTTGCAAAATAAAATGTCAAAAGTTGAATAATGGTGTAGTTAGTATTTTATTTTATCATTGCGTGAGGACACGGAAATTACTTAGCATGGGGGAATTTGATATGAGCTTAAATACTCATATCATTTGTATCAAATAACATTCAATAATTGCATAAATATCATCAAAAATGCCTTGTATATGTTGTTTTGTTGTTTTGATGTGTGTAGGTACCAAGTTCACGAAAATCGGCAAAATCGGCACGAGATTGAAGAAAAAGATCAAAGAAGCCAAAATCAAGCTCAACTTTAGCGGATTTCATCATTTGTCAAGAATATTTACCAAGTGGGTCCCACATGAGCTTATTGGGCCTGAAAAGCCCAAATTTAGATATTAAGTGTATTACTTTTGGACAAGGTCTAACACATGGCCCAATTTGATGAAACATAAATACATGGAATGGAAGAATTCAATATTTGGGCCAAAAGCCCAACTCCTCAATGAAGAAAACGAATTGGGCTTAGGGTTTTTGCTATACTAAACAAAACGAATTATGATTAATTTTGGCTGGTCAAACTCTCTAAACCATTCACACGTTTTTATTTATTATTCCATTCGTTTATCACCACACGTTCCTCTCATCCACTCATTTTTTTTCACAAATAAATAAATAACGTATAAACTTCTACCAACTCATTCTTCACACGTTTATTTATTCCATTTGTTTATATCCTCACACCCACTCGTTCCCACACACACAGATAAATAAAAAAAACCTTTCGATAAGTTCTATGTTATCTTTCTTCTTCACCATAGCAAAACTAGTAACAATAAGCTACTGTTCAAAACCCTAGCCAAATAATTCATCAATATTATTTAAGGCTTTTTATGCACACTGTAATTCACGTGAGGGGGAATAAAACCCCCATGGTTTAAGGAAGAGATTGTGAGGAAGAGAAAAGGCTACGTGGCGGATTTTTATTGGTGGCAACAGCTCAATCTTCCTATTCCACCAATCAAAGGGCTAGAAAGAAACACAACTAGCACACACGAATGCCACGTTGGCAATCCGTGTGCTAGTGGTGTTTTCTCAACCATCAGATTAAAACAAACAAGAGAGAGGATTGATCTAAGGGCCATAGATGAAAAGGAATATACTCAAGAAGATTCGGATATTGTCCCCAACAAAGCCTTGGGGATGGCTATAAAAACCCCCCAATTTACTTGTAAAATTATCCTTACTTTTCTTTAAAGTTATTATGTAGAAATTGTTTTAGGGTTAATTTTGTATTCTTTTAATTAAATCTTGTAATATTTCTGAAATTAATGAAAGTTCAGTCGTTTAAATTTAAATTCGTGTCTCGTTTATTCTCTTTTCCTGCTTAAATTGATATACGAATTGAATCTTATAACTGTTTCACAATAATAATTTTTGAGATGTTGAATATAAGCTAAGTAATAGCTTAGATTTAATATTAAATAAAAAGATTTGGATAAAAATTTATCGCCACTGGATAAGTAAAAAAGGCAAATTGGAGGTGAATTCGGTTCGGATAATTATGGTGGTTCAATGGTGATGGAGTTTTCGATACGGTTCAAAGGTAGCGCAGCGCTATCCTTCTTCCCAATGGTTTCGTAAAGAGGTTTTGACTTCTTTTAATTTTATGTAATTTACAAGTTTTTTTTATTTAACTGCTATTGTTTAGTTGTTCTTTATGTGTTAATGTATTTTCTGATCTGCTATATTAGGATTGTACTTGATTTAGGTGATTTGAGTTTTCAGAAAAATGTTTGAAACTTCGTTAAGTTACTGTTTAATTCTTTTAAATTGTTGGTTGCGTATATTGATGTCTTAGATGTTTAATTTCGTTATAAATGGTTAATCTGCTTAGTTATTTGGTTAACTGTTTGTTCTGCTTAGAGATTTGCGTTTGAGTTGCATATTATTTGGTTAACTGTTTGTTTAGGGAAGTTTGTTAGAATGGAATCAAGGATGAAATTTGATTGCTGGTTAATGGATTACTAATATTGTTTTCCTTGTGCTTTATCTTCTTTTGTGTCTGAGCTTGCTGTTATATAGGTGCGTTAGATCTTTGTTTATGAGTCTATTCCTCAGATTATTTTCATTGTTGATTCTGAATTTGATACAAGAAACTGAGTTACTGATCTGAGGTTTTCTTTATGCTTTTTGAAAGTTGTATGACTGCATCAGTTATGCTTGTTTTTCTATCATTCTGTTTGATTTAAATTGCCAGTTATCTTAGATTTTGCTGGATGTTTTGAGTCGTATAAGGCTGTGTTAATGTTGGATGTTTTGAGTTTATTACTTTTTTATTGATCAAGTTTTAGCTTACCAGAGTCACTTATCTGATAAGCTCAATAGCTGTTTCCTAACAGCTTATATAAATATAAGTCTTGCATAAGGTCACTCCTGTGATCCTTAATTTAAGCTGTCTAAAAGAATAATAGCCAAAAAAAATGTCCCAACTGGGTTTTGACCTCGAGACCTCTTGTTTGTATGCCCAGCGTGATAGCCATCTGTGCTTCATGCTCATTTGATTTTATTTCCACTTATTTAATTAATATAGTAAGACTGAGTTTTGGCAGAATTTTGACTTTATACTTGTTTTCATTAGTTTTACGTTTTTGGATAATTAGTTAACAAATTTTTTATTATAGTAAATTTTTAGTTTCTTAAATAATATTAGTTTCAAAATAAATGAAATAATAAATAAAAATAAAATATAAAAAATGTTTTTATTAGTTAATTTTTATAAATAGATTTTAATAAAAATAGTTTTTAAATAGATTTTTTTAAAGTAATTTTTAATAAAGTAAATTAGTTTTAAAAAGTTTAATTAGATTTTTAAATAGATTAAAAGTTATTAAATAGATTTATTTTATAGATTTTTAAATAGATTAAATTTTAAATAGTGTTAATTTTTAAGTAAGTAATTGTTTTAGATTTAAATATAGCGAGGTTTACGATTCATGCACTTTAGGTTAATTTTAAATAGTTTAAAATTGGTAGATTTTAATTTTAGTTTAAAAACCGAAAACCAATTCAAATCGATTGTCCAAATCAAAGCAAAACGTCTCAAATTCATAAGATCTTCGTGTACAATGAACTTGATCACCAACGTGTTTAATTGAATTCGTCTTTGGTAATGTTAGTCTATTACTTTTTCCTAAAGGTAATTTTCTAATTTATCCTATAACGTAATCAAATTATCACTATATATATCAACGACACATCAGTATTCTACCAACGACAACTTGCCAATAGTTGGGTTTCATTCGCTAAGCGAAAGAACAAAATGCAGTGTTATGACGGGAAAATAGATTCCCTAAGGGATTGGAATGATAGGTTCTTTTGGATTGACGAAACCGTTTTTCCCTTTCACTTTCCTTTCTTGACTACTAGAACGGTGAGGAAGGACCCAACACCTGGCCCTGACTCCTACTATAATGGGGACGCGGAGACCTTGAATAACAACCGCATTCCTATGCAACCGTACCCAGAGACTTTGTTTGTTATTCTTGGCTTGAGCCGCGCAGTCATCTGTGGTGCACATAGATACCTGTCTTCCGCACCTAGAGTGGCCAAGGTTAGTGGTTCTTCCCGTGTTCTTCATATCAACATGTAAGTACCACCGATATCTGAAAACTAAAAATTTGTTTTCTTGTTTGCTTGCTTTGTCGTTGTGCAGCAATGGATATACTCGACCTTGTTCGTGGTGCTTTCTCTAATGATTTGATAGTCTACACTCGCCCTGGGAGGGAAAATGAAGAGTCGCTGCAAGAGCGCGCGCATAAGAACACCATGGAACTGGAAGTTGGGGAAGCTTCCGTAGCACAAGAACAAGAAGATACTGGCAAAGAGCAGCCAGCACAACCACCAGTACAACAACAGCAAGAACCACCACAAGAACAACCACCACCACCGTTTCTCAGCTCCTCTCTATCATCAAATAATTTTACTGAGGATGCTGAGCTCGCCGCTCAGTAATTTGAGGAAGAGGATGAGAACTCTACTTTGTTGGGGAAGAGGCGGAGGAGCCCCCCAACAGCTTCTCGTAAGTCCACTTGTAGAACAATGATAATCTTATAATTAATCAAGAGGGTTGTTGTTATTCTAGAGAGAGAGAGAGAGAGTAGAGAGAGAAACACAGAAACTTTATTAAATGTGTAAAACAAACTAAACAACCAACACCCCTTGTCATGGTGGAAAGGGGTTTATATACCCAAGTCCTTAAGTGGACTTGGGCCTCCGGCCCATGAACATGCTAATGGGTCGGGCTAAACATAAGTATTACTTAAACAATACTACGAGCCTATAACTATATAGTTGGAGTGACCGAGACTTTCTTAATACACAAAACGTATTTCTAACAATCTCCCCCAAAGGGAGGTCACTCCAAATTTACAAAGTCCTAATCTAGCATGTTAGATCTTGTTCTTGAGCTCGTAGTCCACTTTTCTCTTTTCTCTTTTCTTTTTGTTGTGAATATGTTGATGTTGATCTTTTAGGCTTTGGCTTTAGAGCATTGTTCTTTTGACCCTTCACGTGCGATCTTTGCCTTCTTGTGATTCTTGCCTCCTCGTGACTTCATGTCCCACACACTTATCCTTTGTTGAATTCTTTAAAAGTTTCAGAGTCGATACAGCGGAAGACTTTTTAGGTCAGACTTTCTTGAATTTGCTGAAATATTTGAAGTAGAAGGAATAAATATGTGAGGATGACTTCAACAGGTACACCGCAACGCCACCGTCTTCAACAGGTACACCGCAACGCCACCGTCTTCGAATGCAGCAACATAAAAAGATACGAATGAAATGGCTTAGAACATTTCATTCTATATCGCTAGCATTTTACCTCTGGTCGGTGAAGACCATTGGACGATATTATATATCGTACCTGTGACGGATAGTTTCAATTAAGTAACTTCCTGACAGGATTTCGCGGGTAAACCCGTTCTCTTTATTCGACGATCACTAAGCTTGACTGTGAACATAAAGAGTGAATCACTTAGATAAATTATCCTTGTGATTGAAGCCGTCAATTCATGAAACCTGGAACAAGTAAATTTCAATTAAGATTTTCACCATCGTTGCTTTCCAGTTGTCACGATCTTGATTCAAATAGAATCTTGCTTGTCACCTACCAAGTGTTGTTTGATGTTAACACTAGAATGATTTCCACTCGTCACTATGAACACTAAAGAGTGTCACTCTGAGTGTTCTAGCAAGATCATACGATAATGCGTAGAGGCCTGGAACGAGTTTATGTTCAATTAAGAATTAAACTACTGTTTCTTTCAAGTTTTTCATAAGATTGGTTCTTGAAGAACTGCACGTGTCACCTACCTTGAGCTTGTTTGATGTTGGCACAAGCAGGATTTCCATCTTCATTGTAATACTTGCATATCACTCAGATGTTCTGGCAATATTACAAGAATATTGCGTAGGAATCATAAATATCTCTTACTTTTCACAGTGTGTGAAGAAGCAAGGAATAAATGAAAAGTATCCTAATAAGAATTTTGATGATCTCGTGGCTCTAAACTCGATAGTGCATTTTGATTTAGTGAGCGATGGCTGGAGAGGATTGCCACCTATTCAATATCAGTCTATTCGGAGTGAATAAACCAATAGATAACGTGTTGAACTCCGTGTAATTAAAACAAATACCTTTTGAGAGATATTTGAGTTATCTGGGATGGGTGGTGCATTGCATCACTGGGTCCATGATGTCTATCTTCAATATCAAGAATCATTAAAAAATGATCTCAATAGTATATGTATTGACCCGGTTTCTGCCAAAAGTTGTAAGGAGGGCTTCTTTCTTTACACCCTTTATCTTTACAATTCTTTTTCATTCTTCAACCCCTTCAATGCTTACCAATACGTCATCACTAGAACTTTGTTGTGATTGTTCCAGTGCTAGCTTAAGTACTTGGTCGGCATTCAGCTACGTTCACAATCTTTCTCCATCTTTCCTAGGACTTCTAATTCTATCTAGGGAATTATCCTTGGGAAGATTTCATCGGTTCTGATGAATCATTGGACTAATACCTAATCCTACCACCCTTTGGTCACCATGTTCGTCGTGAATTAAGTGTGTTTTGGGTAAGTATTGTCACCATGAAAAATCCTTGAAAATCACTTAAAGCACTTGTGATATTATAATCAAAGTTTTTATACCTTAAGTGTTTTGTTCATCAAAAACGCCCCCCCTTAACATGTGCATTACACATATTAAGTTGGTTTATCTTTTAAGCCTTTTTCATTGTTTAGCCAAGTATCATTAAGTCTCCTTAATCCCATTTTCTCCCCTTTCCAAAATGTTAACCATCAATATTTTGGATATTAATGGATTAACCGGTATTTGGGTAATAAAATAAAATTAGATGTTGGCCAAAGAACATATTAATGCTCCCCCTCAAATTAATGAGGGTTAGTTGTAGTGCTTGAGTATGATAGATTTTGAAAGATTTAGAATCTCGTGAGAAATTCTTGAAGCATTATCATACTTTCACACTACAACAAGCCACAAAAGCACAATATTTACAATATTTACATATTCACAAATTTAACAATATGGAGATGAACTGAGGTAGTACGACCCATTAGATGGATCGTTCCATGAACTTGTGGTGCGCTCCATACGGTCTTCCACCAACGAATCGTTCTAAGCTTCTGATAAGACGTCTTTCTCTCAGCTTTTCATCAATCTTCTTGATCGTGTATGTAGCACTCTGTTGATATACCTTGTCCCAATCTACAGTGACCTCTGGAAGAGTCTTATGCTTGTTGAGATGCACCAACTTGTCCCGAATATGGGTGAGAGTCCCGTCACTGAATTTGTTGATCTCTGGAATTCTCAGGAACTTCATAAGAACACGACCATTCAGGTAGAAAATGTCGGGCATTGGGTTAGTGGTGCTGGTGTAAGGAGATTTGTTTGAATGCCTCTGGAAGACTTTAGTACGTGGTTTTGAAAGGTTGAGCTTCCTTTGATAACTTTCTACTCCAAGTTGCAGATATTCAACTCGTTTCTTGATAACAACTCGACGTGTGTACATTCGAAGAGCTGAATTTAGGGCAATTAGTTCTTCTGACGTCAAGTGTCTGAGGGCGTTGTGAGTTAGCAAAAGCAGCATGTCCTCAATGTCCTCGAGACGAAGAAGTGGAAAATCGCTTTCCTGGATAGTGTAGACTTTTTCATCTTCTCTAATGAGTCTGATCTCTGTCAAATGCTGATAGCCTGTTTTGGGTTCAATCCTAACGCCTTGGATGCTTTTGATTCAAATTAGGGAGAAGACTTGAGAACCTGAGTTGTGCACACATGCATAGTTGTAGGCGCGTCGCACACGCTCATCCCAATGTGAAGCACCCAATTCTGCATATCGATCATATTCAGGATATTTCTGTGGAACCCAGAGACGATTAACTTTTTCTTCTAACCAAGGCATCAAATCCCAGGTTGCAGCCTTTACCAATGTTAAGGAAGTTGCATACTTGTTTGCTCCCCTGACAAAGTATTCGAGATCCTCACTGACAAAGAAGTCAAGTGCAATTTGATCATCATCTGCAGTTATAGTAGGAGGAGGTTTTTCAGGCGCATGAAGACCATCCCTTTGAGTAGTTCTCAACGCTTTCAGAAGCTCATTTGCGTTGTACTCGTATTCCGTACTGCTGAGTTTGGATTTAACACGAAGGTTGGGATTTTTTAGTCCTCTCACAACCATTGCTTGAGTTACATTAGACCCATAGTTGTACTCCAAGTATCTCGAAAAATCTATTGGATTGCTTAGGAATTGAGAGAAATCAGCTTCATCAGCCTTTGTCAGTGGACGAAGTGCAGCAGCATTCGTCACCCAAGGTTGTACGGGTGCATTTTCATCTTCCTCGAGTGTATCCACCCATGTTGGTTCACTTGACTCTGGAACATCAGGAACTGCAGTAGAGACATGAACATCATCAATAGGTTCTGCTACTGCTTTAGTGTCTGGTATGTCTTGGACTGGATCAGAGACTGGAATGTATGGTACAGGTTGATCGGGTTCCGTCAGTTGTTGTTGCACTAAAGGAGTAGTGACTGAAGCAACTGGAGCAGATGTGGTTGCAGGAGTGGTTGTGGCTGGAGTATATGATGAGGCTGTATTAGCATCTACATCATGAAATTTCTTGGTGCGTTTGCCTTGACGAGGTGTAGGTTTTAGAGTGGATTTACCCTTGGTAACCTCATATTTGGAAGATTTATCACCTTTGGACTTGTCTTGCTTGTCTCCATCCTTTTTCCCTGTATCATCGTTCCCTTCGTCTTGATCATCACCATTTTTGCCATTACCATCACCTTACCATCATCATTATCATCACCATCGCTATGTTTAGCACTTCCTTCTTCGTCATTGGTACCTTCTTCTTCATCATTACCTCGTTCTTCATCACTCCCTCCTTTGTCATCACTACCTTTGTCTTCATCACTCCCTCCTTTGTCATCACTACCTTTGTCGTCATCACCCTTGTCATCATCATCATTGTCATCATCAGCATCGTCGTCATCATTGTCGGATTCATCTTCTTCTTCATTTAAGATATCATAGGGAACTTCAGAACCATGTTTCTCAAATATCTTAGTATCTTGATCTATAGCCGTCTTAATAGCTTTGTGAAGGATCTTTTGAGCTTTGGTTTTGTTATAGGTCCCGACTTGAATCATCCGAGCATGTAAGATTTTCTTTAACTCATAATCCGTGAACATTTGAGCCATGAGAAAATCCGACTTTTTAGCGTCAGAAGACTTGATCATGACGTTGCTTGCAGCGATTTGTTTCAACTCGTCGCACAGATTGTCAACAGATTCCTTAACCTTTTCATCAAGTGATTGAACAATTGCTTCATTAGTTTCGGCAAGAACCTCTTTCTCAGCTCGGTACCTCTTTTTGAGGTCTCGAAGACGAATGAACGTTGCTTCGTGTTTGGTAGCTTTCTTTGCTTTGACGTGAGCTAGTTCTTCTACATGAAGTTTGTGAGATAATTCTAACTCTTCTTGGAATTTAGCAATGGCGTCTTCTTGAGCTTTTCTTGTAGATTATTCACTTTGTTGTCTACGAGCTAACTCTTCTTTAATCCGAGCCATCTCTTCTTGTTGAGCTGTCAAGTGTTGTTCTATCTGCATCATGAACATTGTTGATAATGATGGAATCAATGATATCGGTGCATCTGTGGTTTGTTGTGTAGGAGCAATGGTCATGGAAGTGCTAGACAATGAAGTGGAGAGAGGTCGACTTGGTAGAGTTAACGGGAGTTGCGTTGACGCAGGTGGAGTCTCTGTAATAACCGGTGGAGGTAGCGTTAAGACTGGTGGAGGCACTGTAGTAACTGGTAGAGGCACTGTAGTAACTGGTGGAGGCACTGTAGAAACTTGTAGAGGCACTGTTGAGAGTGGTAAAGACACTGTAGAAACTGGTGGGGTCATTGTAGAAACTTGTAGAGGCACTATAGAAAGTGGTAAATACACTGTAGAAACTGGTGGAGGCATAGTAGATACTGGTGGAGGCATTGTAGTAACGGGTATAGACACTATAGAACTTATGACTTTGGTAGTCTCAACAAACGATGTCGTATCAGTAGACCTCATATCCTACAATCCGTCATGAGGTTGTTGTTCATCAGCAACATCATCAGCAGTTTGGGCAGATTTGTCACGACGAGGTGTGTGCTCATCAGGTTTCCCAAATTCAGCAATATCAGAAGGTAGTATGGTTTCCTTTGCTTGCATACCAGACCCACAACCCCCAGTGTAACACCCCCAAATTTACACAATTCAATACAGCGGAAGACTCGTTGGTGTTACGGGATAGCACATTACTCACATCATAGACAACGCTTAAAAATCGCGTTGTTTAATAACAAAGCATTTCCATTCATAAATATCAAAATTACATAGGTCCCAAGTCATATTATTTCATACAATTTTTACAAAACATTTGAATGGAAATTGTTGTTTAAGTGCGGGCCATGAATTCTTGTTGTCTTCCCGAGAATTACCTTCAAGTACCTAAGATAAAACATGTTAAAAGAAAAGGTCAGCGATAACGCCGAGTGAATTCATAGAATTTAATAAACCATCAATATATCATCGGTATAAAATTATTACCGAAAACCATTTTGTACAAATCATTTTAATGGGCCATAAAATAGCCAAAGTCATTTTATACAATTCCTTATCAAAATCATAATGTAGGCTTTCGCCTTCCAAATCGTTATACGAACCAACGTCGTAAAAATATCATACAATACATTTTATATCCTTGTATGGAGTTAAATAAAAACCGTTATATGATTATGGTTATGAAAACCAAAACACGAACATAATATCAATAGTATGACCCTGTATTGCTAGTCAGGCAATACATCGTAATTCGGTGCGTATAGCAGTATTTCGTTAATTTGGATTATTATAAGCCGCATGACATTGTTACCTTACTACAACACACAACGGGTAGCTAGCCCGAAACTCATTTGCCCATCTAAATTAGTGTGTCGTCACAAAGGTCACGCTATGTAAATCTTCTCATACATAAATTCGCTTACCAATCAATGTGGCACGACGGGGATCAACCGTCAAGGCGCGAACTGGGGTGATCGTCCCCAAATAGTACTATTATATGCATAAGCGTCTACCAAATCCCGTTAGTTCACAATTCATGCTAATGGGACTTTTAGTGACATAACCTAACTTTATTAATCCATTTTTATTTCATCTATCGGGTCATTTAATCATTCATAGGGTCATACAATCATCCGGGTCCAAATCAATAAACAAACAATCGGGACAAATGGTGTCCTATTTTATAAAATCTAACATGTTATCTCCCTCGCGGGTTTATAAAACATTTCATAAAAACATTTAAAAGAGTTCGAGGCTATGAACTCACGTTGATGTGGGAAGGCGGGTTATCGACAATTCGGACGTACGGTACGTGCTTCAATCACGGAAACCTAGACAAATAATACTCGTCTTAGACTCATGTCCAATGACTTTATAAAAATAACAATTATGAATACATATGATGATTTTATATATATGATGATCAAGTGGGTTTATATATTCTCATTTACTCATTTTAGTGTTATGTGTCGATAACTTTTATACTAGTTTACTAGTTTTACATATTTACATATTTTAAGTCAAATAAACTTATTATAAGTTCTTTAACTTGTATTAATCCATTTCATACTTGTATTATACTAGTTTACTAGTTTTACATATTTACATATTTTAAGTCAAATAAACTTATTCTAAGTTTTAATTGGCGAAAAACGTTAATTTTACGGTAATAGCCGAAAAAGTCGTAAAAATCATGTTTATAGTTTTATTACTTATAAAACTTATCAAACTACCATTTTTATAAAATGTCCATTTATTTATCCTTATACATATTTATATAAATGTATTATATAAGTTAGTGGGTTTTAATTCACATTTTATACTATTTTTATTTGAGTGCTTATATAATACTATTATACTTTAATTTCCAAATCTGATTTTTATTTTCATGTTCACCAAAACAGCCATATCTAGAGTTCTATATGGAGATAGAAGCTCAAATTTTTATGACATAAACTACATGATATGTGCTCCATTTAACTCCTCTATAGCTACTGTTGAATCAGCTTCTAAGTATTTTCTAAAAATCGTCCAAAACAGTATACTCAGATTTGCACTCTAAACTTGTTTTGATCATATCTCACTTATCCTAATGATTCCATTGCATGGCCAACTCTCACATGTGTACAAGTCTTATAACTTACTATATATTAATTCATCTATGCCATTTTAACAGTTTAACATAAGGTTCTTTACTGTTTTATACAGCCTACATTTTTAGCCATGATTTTAACATCCTTTCATGTAGCTTTTAATCATTTTAATCAAATCTATCAACACCAAATCCCCACATAATATTTTTGATCATCATTCATCATCATATACATATACATAAATGAAGAAAATACAAAATTACATATTCAAAATAATAAGAGGATAGGAAGAAACAATCTCTATACCACCAATAGTGATGAAAATATGAGGTTTTTGATGAACAAGGCTTGGTTCTTGTCACCAAATCTTTAATCTTGGCAAATGAACTTTTGAGTTCTTCAAATGGATGAACACCTTCATGGAAATCAGACCTAAACCTCCTTGAAAATCAGCCCAAAGACCTCCATGAAAACTCCTTTTTATATGTTAAAATCACCTCCAATCTTCATCTTTTCAAATGGGGATCAACATATGTAGATTGTATGTAAAGTTCATGGTTAAATTTGATGATGAAGATGGTGATTCAGGGTGGTGTTGGACGTTCATAGAGAGAAGAGGAAGATAGATTGGGATGGTTTTGCATGTGTGTGAAAGTGAGAGAGAGTTAGCTAGTGGTTTTGTGTAAGTAGTTTACAAGTAAATGAACAAGTGTCTCAAGTCTTGTATTAGCTTGACACACAAGGGTGGTGGTGGGACAAGTGTCCTAATTGTCTTACCTCCACTAATTTACGGGTACTCCTCGATTTTAGTTTCCTCGATTTGCGTGCCCTCGGGTCGTTTTACGAAAAACGTTTTTATAAATTATGAATCTACGGCACAAAACGAGTCTAATAACAATTGTCTCATCAAAAACGGAGTTCGAAAACGTAAATACGTAATCCTAAGGTTTCCGGTTTAGTCGTAAAGGACGTTAAATTATTCACGTAAGTCCTAATCTCTTCTCGTAAATTTGTGAGTTTATGAACCAACACAAATTTAAAATCCCAAAATAATATTCACGGATAAATTTATTTTCTGAAATGTCAGACTGTCACCAAAACGGTGTATGTAAACATAAGCACGTAACGTAGAATCCTCCGGTTTAGACGTAGTCGGTGCTACTTCAAGACGTAAAATCCAAATTTCTTCCCATAAATAAGTGAGTTCATAATATAACATTAAAATAATGTTTTTAAATAATATTTGAGAATAAAATATAAATCATAAATTGACGGATTGTCACAGCATTTACCCCTAAACAGGATCTTTGTCCTCAAAGATCATCTTATATTACTACTCGCTTCTTATAGAGTTAAAGCCATGTGGGTATTTCCTCCACATTCGGTCTTTTCTCACAAGTGGAATCCATTACAATACGCGAGTTTCATCAAACATAACTACGGGAATAAGATCAGGCTTATTGTTGACTTACTTTCTCTATCCATGATGTTCACGGGTTTTTGATGAATGCAACTTTTCGCCGATCTAAACTTCATCAAGAAGTGATCAGATTCTCACTTGATAGACATTTTATCAAGTTCGATATACGAAACATAATTCACGCATCTCTTGAAGTCCTAGGGTAGATCCAGCTTATATGCCTTTCAAACCAATCTTTTACATCATCTCAATGGTCCCATACAACGGGGACTTAATTCCCATGATCTTTCAGATCTTCAATTCATCTTTCTATGGTGAAAATTTTTGGCATAACTTCGCTACCCATCCTGCACTTCAAGACCTACATTTCATATTCACATAAACTCCTGCCCGATACCGGCAGTCAATAATTGGATTCTAATTTCAACAATCAATTCAGGTTTCACGGGTCGGGTATCTTGTAAGGTCAGGTTTGTCCTCATAGGCAACCTTAAACCTAAAAGACATGTCCAATTCACAATGAGTGTATGTCGGGTGTCTTCATCCCAACTCCTGCTTACAAATGCTCTCATGTTTAGATCCTAACAAGATTCGATCTCGATCCTAACACGATAGTTATCAATGATAATATCTCCAAAGGAAAGCTATTATACGGTTTATTACCAAAGGTCAATCATTCAAGCATAAACCATCACTTATAGTATTTTGTATCGTTACTTTACTTCGTCCCTTCGATTGGGGTGGTAAACAGTACTCTCATCAAGACTCGTTCTCAAAGACTTCTGAGCAAATCTCTAGAAATTCGATGCGAAGCGAGGATCTTGATAGAGATGATCGATACAGGCACACCATGTTTACACAACTCCTTTTAATACAAAAGAGTCAATTTCTTCATCAAGAATCTATCATTAACGGGAATGATATTAGCAGATTTGGTCAGTCTGTCGACGATGACCCATATCGAATCAAATTCAGATGATGACCTTTGTAATAGTTAGACGTTTACTAATGTATGAGGCGATGTCTGCCTTCATAATTTACCATCAATACAACTTCTTCAGATAAAGATACACTAAATCAAAAATAGCATGAATAGAATACTTAATCTTATGAGATTTCAACATGACTAAATCTCTAAATTTCCATATTTAGGCAACCACGAGCGGCCTTTAAAACATTTAACGCCATCGACTTCTCAACTCTAATGGTTCACATTAGCCGTGAACCCCTTTTATTATCTATATTATCCTTTTTACAAGCATCGGCTATATTTTAAATTGCTCGGCAATTTATTTTTCACAGTCATTACTAAGGTACACATCCTAATTAAATCTTTATACTTTCTATATTATGTGTCAGTATTTACATTCACCTTCACTGATGAAATAATTATCATGACCACAATTCACTCAGAAATTCTTCCTTCATATTTTCTAAGTTTTAATTTCGTCTCAACTATTATTTTTTATCAGTTTTGCTCAATCCGACGTTTTAAAGTGTCGATAAATATTACAAGTAATTAAATAATAAATATTTAATTTTATGAAACGCATGCGTAAAAATTTTAATTTCTTAGCTCGACCAATTATATAAAAATGTTCAAAATAAATTTGAATTTAATTAACACGATTTTTTGTTGATTTATCGAAAATAATTATTAAGATTCGTAAACGTTCGAAAAATCTTTGTTTATACTTTGGTCACAATTTTCTTAGTTGACAAGCAAAAATTGTCGTTTCAAATTTCAAGTCATAAGTTATATAGTTTCCTCAATTCTTCTTAAGTTGTCTAGAAGTACACACAAACATTTACCCCTAAACAGGAGTTTAGTTAAATGTTCTGGGTATAAGAGAATAATCCCTCAAAAGTTCTTTTTGATAAGACATTTGTCAAAACATATTTTCACTTTCTTTTTAGTAAAACCCAAAGTTTCAGATGGCTCTAATTTTTAAAGAGTCAATATATATATATATATATATATATATATATATATATATATATATATATATATATATATATATATATATATATATATATATATATATATATATATATATATATATATATATATATATATATATATATATATATATATATATATATATATATATATATATATATATATATATATATATATATATATATATATATATATATATATATATATATATCTTACCATCATTAATCGAACGGTCATTTAATATAAAGGATTAAGCCTTAATTCACATGTTAAATATTCAAGGTACATATTTTCATTGTTCAGCCAATTCAGGGCAATGATTATTAACTTCTTCTTATTTTTATAAACAAACAAATGGTCCTTAATGATCACGAGCATGAATTTATCAAATTACAGCCTACACACGTGATTCACCAAACTTATGAATGCTACATGTGTATTAGTCAATCCAAACGACATCACGTGAAACTCATAATGTTCATTACAAGTTCTGGATGTAGTGATTGGAATAGATAATCTTTTTCGCAGACGCGAATTTGATGATAATCATGCCATGGATCGAATCTTTAAAACATACGCTAGAACCTTGTAAATGATCGAACAAATCTCCCATTTCGAGTTATGGATATCGTTTTCGATTGTCAATTTACTCAGTTCACAGTAATCCATAAATATAAGGAATGATAACACCATAGCTCTTCATAATGACGAGCTCGGTAAAATAAAAGCTTTCTCCGACAACTCTCTCAGTTGTTCAGTTAATTCTTTTAATTCGGATGGTCCTGATATAGGGTGCACACGCCACAGGTGCAGCACCGGGAATATAATCAATACCAAATTTAACTTTCCTTAATGGCGAAAGTCTAGGTAATTCATCAACAAATAGTTCCTAAAGTTTCAGATAACAGAAACATCTTTTAATAAATTCATACTAGGTTCTTTCTAGATTATAATATCTATGACTAGTTCACAACCATTCACGGTATAAATTTCAAGTCTAAATGCAGGATATGGTCATCCATCAAGAATTATGTAGATCACTTTTGATAATCAACATCTTATCATTTAGGGGAATTCTATTCGAGTTCCCATCAATTAAGACAATGTCGTCATGTCATAATCAATCAATCCATTCTACTGGCACTATCAACTTTTCAGTTTTATTACCGTCGATAAGATGTGAACTTCTCAAAAGACTAATAATAACTCATAATCCTTCACAATTCATGGATATTTGGAGACATATCTAACCATAAAAAGAGTAAGGTTAACGCATGATCTACGCGAGAGAATTTCAAATCAGATATAGACGAAAACATTTAACGAATATGAATATATCCCATGTTTTCATAATTGGAGTACGCATTCGAAAGCTCTTCGGATCGTTACCCAGGTCATTCAAATGAAATCTAATCAAAAGAAATGATAGGAACGTCGATACATCCAATCGGGTATCAACACTCGGTAATCATATACTTTTCCAAAGAATCTCGCCACGGGAGAAATGGACAAGAAGGGAATATCAATTTGTCAAATAAGACAATTTCCACAGATGAGTAAATTCGACTCAGAAGAATAAATAGTACGGGCACATATGTAGGTGTCCCTAATAATATGTCCCTATTTTGCACTTTTTGCAGATCTCATAAAATTCAATCATTCACAATCTTCAAAGAAAATTTAGTGTTTATTAATAATTTCATGGTGACTACTAATCAGCCTTGCATGGTCACTTCCAAATTGTATGTAGGCGCGCAACTATATACAATTCCATGATTAACGATGCAATACTCAGTTCGTCAAAATTTTATCATCATGTTTATAATAAAAACATTTTCATGCTTAATTCTTAAATAAGAGTCAAGAATAAATTTACAAAGATTTTCTTTGTTATGAAAACAATTAAGTTTCCAAAGCGTTTCATAAACAACTTTACTTCAATAATGATTATTTATAAATCTCACTTTAAATAATCCGTATAGTGATGAAAATCCAATTATTCTCAAGGAATACCGTTTTAACTTATAAAACAACGAGTGATCTGCAAAAGAGTGATCAATAGTTGTTCACCAAGAAGTAACTACTATATATTAAGAAATGAGCTTAGCCACTTAATCATGAGGTTCATGACCTCAATGGCACTCAGAAAGAATAATTCACAACGTAACTCAAATCGAGATGAGTACTTGTTCAATGGTTGCATCACTAATGCGAACATTAGGATGAAGAAATAAAAGATAGATAAAATCGATACATGTAGAATTTAGCAATCAAAGGTAGTCTTTTCATTAATCACAAACAAGTCAGAATTGTACCGTAACACATTGTGTGTCACTATGTCATACAATTCCAAGAACTCATCCTACCAACTGATGTCTCAGTGAAGTTAGGGATTTTTAAAAGATGCTACAATGAATACTAATTTACAAGAGTCATTAGGTGTTCCACATGTCCCGAAAGATCCATCGGTCCCAATTCAGAAGAAGATTTCTTCAATTTATTTCTTGGACATTGGGCATCCTCGTTAATGGACAATGGCCTAGGAACAACACTTAGCACAAACAAACAATCATTTAAAACCTTATAATTCAATCACAGGACTTATGACTTCCTTTTAACAATCTTATATTCCATACAAGTTAAGTTTTACTTTATTCAAGTTTCAATCAACTTTTACTCAAGGCGATATCCTACCTCATTTTCCAATACTTTCAACCTTATTCATAAACCTTAAAAGGGCAATAAAAGCTCGATATGAACAACACTTAATTTCCAATCCTATATCTCTTACAACAATAGTTATCAAATGAGTCACTAATATGAAATGACTCACACATTCAATTAGACTTCTCGGAAAGGTACTAGTGGCATGAGGCTTTTGGGTAATGGTTCCAATGACAGCCTCAAGTGCAACATTCACCCTTTCGATTTCAAATTTACGAATTGGGTGACACTGAATCAGATGACACCTTTCCAGGTGGAAAGGTTTTGTCAAACTCCACTCTATAAGGAAAGATCGTCATGACATCGATATCAGATTTAATCTCGCCAGTTCTTCTTTAATATCATAATCAACTACTAGCAACATTTCTACGAATATCAACCATTTTGTTGGGATCATAAATATGCACAACTTGGTTTAGATCTAGGATAGCTAGAATTCCTACGAGAATAGCTTCGATTAATTTACTAGGGGATTTAGGGTTTCTTGTGACAATCTACGTCGTATAAATACCTCGTATAAATATCAAAATAATCATCAAACAATCATGTAATAAAATTACATCATATATATATATATATAATCCAAGTTATATATATATATTAAAATAACACTTCTCAGTGTGGCCTTTCGGTAACTCAAGAATTCTTCGGCACCGTTATAGTCAAAAGATTTTTAGACATTTATAGAAAAATGTTTATAGTTAAAAGATTTTGAAATATTTTATTCAAAACCTTGGTTTTAAAAATCTTTCGTTCTCTATAACGAGAGCTCTGGTACCAAACTGTAACACCCCCAAATTTACACAATTCAATACAGCGGAAGACTCGTTGGTGTTACAGGATAGCACATTACTCACATCATAGACAACGCTTAAAAATCGCGTTGTTTAATAACAAAGCATTTCCATTCATAAATATCAAAATTACATAGGTCCCAAGTCATATTATTTCATACAATTTTTACAAAACATTTGAATGGAAATTGTTGTTTAAGTGCGGGCCATGAATTCTTGTTGTCTTCCCGAGAATTACCTTCAAGTACCTGAGATAAAACATGTTAAAAGAAAAGGTCAGCGATAACGCCGAGTGAATTCATAGAATTTAATAAACCATCAATATATCATCGGTATAAAATTATTACCGAAAACCATTTTGTACAAATCATTTTAATGGGCCATAAAATAGCCAAAGTCATTTTATACAATTCTTTATCAAAATCATAATGTAGGCTTTCGCCTTCAAAATCGTTATACGAACCAATGTCGTAAAAATATCATACATTACATTTTATAACCTTGTATGGAGTTAAATAAAAACCGTTATATGATTATGGTTATGAAAACCAAAACACGAACATAATATCAATAGTATGACCCTGTATTGCTAGTCAGGCAATACATCGTAATTCGGTGCGTATAGCAGTATTTCGTTAATTTGGATTATTATAAGCCGCATGACATTGTTACCTTACTACAACAAACAACGGGTAGCTAGCCCGAAACTCATTTGCCCATCTAAATTAGCGTGTCGTCACAAAGGTCACGCTATGTAAATCTTCTCATACATAAATTCGCATACCAATCAATGTGGCACGACGGGGATCAACCGTCAAGGCGCGAACTGGGGTGATCGTCCCCAAATAGTACTATTATATGCATAAGCGTCTACCAAATCCCGGTAGTTCACAATTCATGCTAATGGGACTTTTAGTGACATAACCTAACTTTATTAATCCATTTTTATTTCATCTATCGGGTCATTTAATCATTCATAGGGTCATACAATCATCCGGGTCCAAATCAATAAACAAACAATCGGGACAAATGGTGTCCTATTTTATAAAATCTAACATGTTATCTCCCTCTCGGGTTTATAAAATATTTCATAAAAACATTTAAAAGAGTGCGAGGCTATGAACTCACATTGATGTGGGAAGGCGGGTTATCGACAATTCGGACGTACGGTACGTGCTTCAATCACGGAAACCTAGACAAATAATACTCGTCTTAGACTCATGTCCAATGACTTTATAAAAATAACAATTATGAATACATATGATGATTTTATATATATGATGATCAAGTGGGTTTATATATTCTCATTTACTCATTTTAGTGTTATGTGTCGATAACTTTTATACTAGTTTACTAGTTTTACATATTTACATATTTTAAGTCAAATAAACTTATTATAAGTTCTTTAACTTGTATTAATCCATTTCATACTTGTATTATCAGTATTTATACTTTACATGTTGGGCCTATATGGGTTAAGCCCAATAAATAAGTTTATAAGTGTTTTAGTCCATTTTGTTGTATTATTAGTCCAATAACGTTAACTTAGCCCGTTAATGTCCGTATGTTATATAGTTCGGGTTTTATATGTTTTTACTTGTTATATATGTTTATATATCAGTATATGAGTTTTAAAAACTTTACATTAGACGGGTTTGATCGTCTAAGTTTTAATTGGCGAAAAACGTTAATTTTACGGTAATAGCCGAAAAAGTCGTAAAAATCATGTTTATAGTTTTATTACTTATAAAACTTATCAAACTACCATTTTTATAAAATGTCCATTTATTTATCCTTATACATATTTATATAAATGTATTATATAAGTTAGTGGGTTTTAATTCACATTTTATACTATTTTTATTTGAGTGCTTATATAATACTATTATACTTTAATTTCCCAAATCTGATTTTTATTTTCATGTTCACCAAAACAGCCATATCTAGAGATCTATATGGAGATAGAAGCTGAAATTTTTATGACATAAACTACATGATATGTGCTCCATTTAACTCTTCTATAGCTACTGTTGAATCAGCTTCTAAGTATTTTCTAAAAATCGTCCAAAACAGTATACTCAGATTTGCACTCTAAACTTGTTTTGATCATATCTCACTTATCCTAATGATTCCATTGCATGGCCAACTCTCACATGTGTACAAGTCTTATAACTTACTATATATTAATTCATCTATGCCATTTTAACAGTTTAACATAAGGTTCTTTACTGTTTTATACAGCCTACATTTTTAGCCATGATTTTAACATCCTTTCATGTAGCTTTTAATCATTTTAATCAAATCTATCAACACTAAATCCCCATATAATATTTTTTATCATCATTCATCATCATATACATATACATAAATGAAGAAAATACAAAATTACATATTCAAAATAATAAGAGGATAGGAAGAAACAATCTCTATACCACCAATAGTGATGAAAAGATGAGGTTTTTGATGAACAAGGCTTGGTTCTTGTCACCAAATCTTTAATCTTGGAAAATGAACTTTTGAGTTCTTCAAATGGATGAACACCTTCATGGAAATCAGCCCTAAACCTCCTTGAAAATCAGCCCAAAGACCTCCATGAAAACTCCTTTTTATATGTTAAAATCACCTCCAATCTTCATATTTTCAAATGGGGATCAACATATGTAGATTGTATGTAAAGTTCATGGTTAAATTTGATGATGAAGATGGTGATTTAGGGTGGTGTTGGACGTTCATAGAGAGAAGAGGAAGATAGATTGGGATGGTTTTGCATGTGTGTGAAAGTGAGAGAGAGTTAGCTAGTGGTTTTGTGTAAGTAGTTTACAAGTAAATGAGACAAGTGTCTCAAGTCTTGTATTATCTTGACACACAAGGGTGGTGGTGGGACAAGTGTCCCACTTGTCTCACCTCCACTAATTTACGGGTACTCCTCGATTCTAGTTTCCTCGATTTGCGTGCCCTCGGGTCATTTTAAGAAAAACGTTTTTATAAATTATGAATCTACGGCACAAAACGAGTCTAATAAAAATTGTCTCATCAAAAACGGAGTTCGAAAACGTAAATACGTAATCCTAAGGTTTCCGGTTTAGTTGTAAAGGACGTTAAATTATTCACGTAAGTCCTAATCTCTTCTCGTAAATTTGTGAGTTTATGAACCAACACAAATTTAAAATCCCAAAATAATATTCACGGATAAATTTATTTTCTGAAATGTCAGACTGTCACCAAAACGGTGTATGTAAACATAAGCACGTAACGTAGAATCCTCCGGTTTAGACGTAGTCGGTGCTACTTCAAGACGTAAAATCCAAATTTCTTCCCATAAATAAGTGAATTCATAATATAACATTAAAATAATGTTTTTAAATAATATTTGAGAATAAAATATAAATCATAAATTGACGGATTGTCACACCCAGTGTCTTTCTTACTTTGCATGATAGTTGTCTTGATATTTCGTCTTTCAGTTTTGCGAAGCAGTTCTTCTTCATTAATATCTGCATCTTCATCCTCAAGCATTAGCTCCTTCCCACTAGACTTGGCAACCGTTTTCTTCTTTTTGGGCTTAGGTGAAGCTGTTTCATCTGATGGTTGACCTTGTTTGCGTTTGCCTTTGCCTTTGGGTTTTGATGAAGAGAAATATCCCAATGCAACTCTTTCCTTTTGAAGTTCCATTTCATCCAACAATTGCTTGTATGCCTCACTTGCTTTGAGTTCATCGGTCAACATATGAGTAGGAATGGCGGTTGGAATACCTGAGTAAACACCCGTGTGTCCGTCGTGTTTTAAATCTGCAAGAATATCATCGTCATCGGGAGTATGCTGAGGACTTCCTTCAAGCTTATCGATTGAGGCATCTAATTGCATGAAGTGACGAATAATAAGCTTAATGAAACGTGGGAAAGGAAAGTAACCTGTCTTCTTTTTGGTATTGTGGAATAGTAGATAAGTAAAATCCTCCCATAGTAACTCTGCATAGTTCACATTCTGACGCTTATAGATGCCCCAAAAGATACAAGCAGTTGAAAGACGCAAAGAGTCATATCCAGTTGATTTAGCAGTAAAACATCGAATGAGTATTTCGAAAAATGCTTTCCAAGGTTGACCCAAGTTAGCTGTAGTAAACTGAGACACCACTCGTAAGTCAGGATCACCGTATCCAAGAGAGTGATACATCTTCACAATTTCATTCTTGTCTGGGTCGACTTTAAACTTTTGACCTGTAGGTGGCAATGGTAATCTGAATATTTAAGCGAAAGATAGAAATTGTGAGAGTATATTCCTTTTTGTTGATGGTGAATGAGAACTTTCTGTCTGTTAGCCGTTTCTTTGAAGCCCAAAATTCATACATATAATCGGTTGGAACCGAAGCCGTACCCCATAACACCTTCTTAATTGGAGTTCGATCAATAATGTTGGAAATACGTTTCACGCATTTAGAAAGTCTCCGTCACTCCAACTATGTAGTTATAGGCTCGTAGTTATGTTTAGTTTCACTTATTAAATAGCCCGACCCATGAGCATGTTCATGGGCCGGAAGCCCAAGTCCATTAAGGACTTGGGGTATTTAAACCTCTTTCCACCATGGAAAGAGGTGTTGGTTGTTTATTTCTTTCATTTCAATATACAAGTTTCTTTCACTTCTCTCTCTAACTTTCTCTCTCTAGAAAAACATCAACCCCCTTGTTTCTCAAAGATTATCATTGTTATACAATTGGTATCATAGCTTGGGATGAGCTATAGGTTTGTTTTTGTGTTGCGTATTGTTTTCTAAACATATCGTAGAGTGTTGGTTTGTTTTTGCCGAAATCTTCAAATTTTTTGTGTTTGATCGTAGTTTAAAGTAGTGTAACATAGGGATTCGTGTTTAAAAGTGTTCTTGGTATCTTGGTTTTCGTTAAAACATCATCTTTCTTGGATCAAAAGTGCAAAAAAAGTCTTGTGTTCTTCATTCCGAAATTCAAGCAGAAATCTCCATCGGAAAGTACAAGTGAAAAGTGGGCTTCCATCGCAATAACCATCACCATCGGAATTGGTTCTACATTGCGATAGTTGGATTTCATTACTTATTCCGATCTGGACATTCCGATCGTACTTTGCGATCTAGGATTCCGACGGGTATAAGGAAGGTTTTTAAGTCGTTACTCTGCTTAAATTTTGTCAGCTACTTTGCGATCTGAGCATTCCGATCTGAATCATTCCGATAGGCTTTGCGATCTGAGCATTCCGATAGACTTTGGATCTGAGCATTTCGACAACTTTGCATTGCGATCTAGGCATTCCGATACCATCATCATTCCGACAAGGTTGCATTGCGATCTGAGCATTACGATCTGAATCATTCCGACAAGCACTTTGCGATCTGAATCATTTCGATAGCTTTGCATTACGATCTAAGCATTCCGATAGTAAGATTTTTCGATCTGGGTATTCCGACAGAAGGAACATTTCGACAGAACTTGTTTTTAGATACTTAGTGGATTTTCTTATATTTGGCATTTAATTTGGTAATTTGGAAAAGTTCAAAAGCAAACACTACAACAAGATAACAATATCTTTTAGTTAACAACACAAAAAACTCATAACCTTATTTCATTGTTTGATCATCTTTGATAATCTTTTTTCAAGGGATCACAAAATGAATTCACATTCATTTATGCCAACTATGACTTCACTCACCGATATATCGATCATTTCGGTTACCGATACTCGCCCGCCTTTGCTCATCAAAGATCTATTTGAAGCATGGCAAGGCCGTATGAGAACATATATCATGGGCAAACAAAATGGTCGACTTATGCTTCAATTAATTGATAAAGGACCATTAGATTGGGGAGAGGTTACCGTCAACAATGTGACAAGACCAAGGGAGTATCATGAGTTAACCGATGCCAATAAAATCATTGCAGATGCCGATGAAAGGGCTGTTCAGACAATTCTTCAAGCCCTTCCACCCGATATCTTTCGAATGGTGAGTGAACATACAGTAGCAAAGAATCTTTGGGATCGACTTGCGGTTTTGCTACAAGGGACATCTCTCACTAAGCAAGAACGAGAGTGTCAACTGTATGATTTGTTTGATAGGTTCACATGCCTTCCAGGGGAGACACTTCATGATTTTTATTGGCGTTTTACCACTTTGATGAATGACATGAATGTCTATAATCTAAGGATTGAACAGTTTCAGTTAAACACCAAGTTTTTGAACACACTACCCCCTGAATGGAGTCAATATGTGACTGATGTCAAAATGATTTGTGATCTACACAAGTCCAATTTAGATCAACTTTATGCTTTCTTATAACAACATGAGAAGTATGTGATCCAAAACCGAATTTCTCAAGGACCTTATCATGAAACAATGGCATTATTGGCAAACCATCCTACACTGTCATACCACAACTCTCAGCTTGCTTTAGGACACAAATCTTCATATCAACCTGTGTATCAAACACCAAGCTTTCCACAGTACTCGATTCTGCCACCGCCGCCAACATCTTATCACCAACCAGCAACATCATCATCACAAGGAGATTCACACCCATCACCTTATGCTTCACACCAGTATTCACCGTATCAACCTCCCACCAACCTTGCTAGTACCTATCCACAACTTGAGGCTCCTCAACCTCATTATTCACATCAAGTAAGTGCTCTAACCAATCAGTTTGTTGCTCAACCAGCATCAGCATTCTACTGTGAAGATGACATCCCTGTCCCTGAATTTAGACAAGGAGATAGCCCTACTGAAATCCTTGCTCTGATGTCTGCATATTTAAGTCAAACTTTGAACAAACGAGGTTACCGAGGTTCAGCAACAACTAACAATCAGTTAAGGAACTCGTCTAACTCTCGACAACAGGCAACAATTCAGGACGGAAGGGTCATGGTGCAACCACTTCAAGGGAGATCAAATTCGTCTACTGCTGGTGCACGTTCATCCACTACTACTGCTACAAGGGCTAACAACACTGGTAAAATGAAGGTGGTTATTTGCTACAACTGCAAAGGGGAAGGGCACATGGCCCGAGAATGCAAGCAGCCTAAGAGGAGAAGGGACGACACATGGTTTAAGGAGAAGATTTACCTGGTGAATGCTCAAGCCCAAAGTCGTGAGCTTGATGAAGAAGAATTGGCATTCCTTGCAGATCCGGGAGTAGCGGAAACTGATGGTCTCACAACAGTCATCAACAACAATGCTGCATATCAATGTGATGATTTGGATGCATATGACTCTGATTGTGATGATCTTAACACCGCCAAAGCAGCTCTTATGGCAAACCTTTCACTCTATGGAGCTGATACCATTTCTGAGGTACCAAATACTACTACAGATAATAGTATTGTACCTTATCAAGTTGAGCAAATGTCTGCGTATTCGGAACAGCCTCCGGTGGTTAGTAACTCAATCGAAGAGACAAACAATGATAGCAATAACATTGCAAGTCCTCAGACTTTGAGTGAACCACAACCGGGAGCTCTTACAACTATCAATTCGTCTGCTCAACCTGATTTGGTTATGGTCCCTGCATCTTTGCTTAGCCAAATGAATAATGCGGTCCTTGAAACCCTTAATGCTAATCAGACTTTATCTGCCGAGCTTGCTTTGCATAAGGACAAGGTTAAAACCTTGGAAATGACTCCTGTGTCCACTACCTTAACCAATCCTGAATTTGATAGGTTTAGGAAAGTTCAAATGGACAATCTGCTAGAAATTGAAAGTTTAAGAGCAAATCTTTCGAATGAGCTTAAAGAAAAAGAGTCAGTCGTTACTAATTTTCAACAACTTCAAACGGATTTTGAAATTCTTGAGTCCAAACAGCTTGAAATGGAAATTAAGACGTCTGAAAGAATAAAAGAAATGGAACTTAAGCTTTTAAAACAATATGCTGCTTCACATCTAGTACACTTGTTTCATGCATCATTTAAAGAGTTCAACCTATCGTGTCTCATAGACTTACCACCTAACCCGGGTTATGCAAAGCAAGCACTTAACCACAACCCATGACTTTATGATGCAACAAAGTTAGGATTGGTATTAGATCCGATTGTGTTCTCTAATGATTCTGAGAGTATGACACCATATGATGAAAAGCAGTTAAAATTACTTTCTACATATCCTGAATATGATTATGCTCGGACAAACCAAAGGAAATTCCTAAGAATCTTCCCCCGGTTAGTACGGTAAAGCTCAGCTTGGAAGAGATTGGGCAATACCTTACCGATTTTGACAAGGTCATTTTGGAATGTACGACTTCAACGGCTCAAACCGCTGGAGAATGGGCGTTCGAACACATGAAAACGGTGTTTGAGAAAGAGATCGTTCCGTTTGTGGACCATATTAAACAAGGAGTCTATGATCTAGCGTGTAATTTAAGTTTTGAAATTGGTGAAGTTCAAAAAGTTTTCAATAAAATGGATGATGCTTATGAACAACACTTAATTGAAAAGGAAAAGATTTTATCAGAATATGACCGCTTTTTAGAACATATGGTGTCTCTCGAAGTGATGCAAGTTGTTACTGTTAAATATACTCATGAAATTTCATCTACTGTGAATATTTGTGATGATGTGCATGAATCTGTGAATACTGTTGAACATGTGAATACTGTTGAAAATCATTCTTGTCATGAATCCAACGCTGAATTTTTAAAGCTTCAAGATTCATATATTACACTCTCAAAAAGTTTTAATGATCTTCAACAACATTCTATATCTCTTGAAATTGAGAATCAATCTAAAAATGAAACTCTTTTAAAACTAAATGATGGTGGAAACTCCGTTGAGACAGGTGACAAGATGATTCAGATGGTTCAGAATTTAGAAGAAGAGATGATGAGAATTAAGAGAGAATTACTAGAAACAAAAACGGAACTAGAGGCTGTAGAGACTAAGAATCATGTCCTAGAAAATAGAATTAATTCTATACTAGGACAGCGTGAACAAGTAAGGCAGCGAGACTCACAAATTTCTGGTTCAATAGAAGAACACCTCGCGTTTAATGCGACAGAGCAAAAGTCTTTAATTGACAAACTGAACTCGAAATGTGAGGAAACCTCTAACCTAAAAATTTAGCTCATAGACAAAAAAATGGTTCTAGCAGAATTAAAGGAGACACTTCAACTCGAAGGACGAGAAAGTGTTGATAATCCAGCTACTGTCTCTGCCTCGACCTCTAGTGCTCCCAAACCCAACCCACATGTGCTATATCGGGATCCAAAATTTAAGAAAAGTCCCACTAAGTTTGCCACATATATGAAAAATGCCTTAGAACATGCTGATCTAGCTAGAGAGATTGTTGATGAAATGCGTGAACGTGATCCCACAAGTCATAGTGTATATGAGCTTTTATTATATGTGGATCGCGTTCAGGATTGTTTAGCAAACTTAGAGTACATTGGGAAACCGATATCTGTACCATCTAAACAACAAACCACCATTGCCATTACACCATTTAACAAGACCCCAGGAGCTAAGCCCGTTTTAAACACACCCATCAAGGCTAAGTCAAAATTTGTAACTAATGTTCCCTTGGCTTTCACAGGAGTAACTGTGTCCACTAAGGCTAAAGGATCTCAAGACAAGAAAGATAGGATCAAGCCTTCCACTAATAGGACTGAGAAGAAGAAAGTAGAAGTGCACCCTAGGAACGTTATTTCAGTTTTAAATAAAAAGAATCATGTAGCTAAGACAAAAGGTTCTCTTTATGAGTGGAAACCTAAGCAAAATGTGAATTCTAATACGGAATGTTGGAATTGTAATGAATGCATGTTTTCTCAGCGTCATGATTTATGCCTTGTTGATCATGTGAATGAAATGTATGCTATTAAGAACAATATTGAATGGACACCAACAGGGAAGAAATTCACCCAAGTTGGGTGGCAATGGAAACCCACTGGTAGGACCTTTAATGCTAATGGAACTAAGTTCCCTTTAACTAGGATCACATCCACGGAAGTTAGGTCTAAGCGTCCTTTAGATAGGAACACTAGCACTAAGAAATGGAAAAAGCGCCCTTTAACTAGGTCTGCCCCCACTATTGTGCCTACCAGTGGTAATGTCCCCAGTCAAAAAGTACCTCAGAATACTAGACAACTAGAATCTAAGCCAACCACTAGTAAGAAAATCTGGAAACCTAAAGTTTCGTCTGATAGCAAATCTAAGATAATTGTATATGTACCTGCTAACTCAGAAGAACAATTAGAATCCGATACATCGTCTGTGTTTGGTAATATTTTCAGGTCGTCCAAATTATTCTTTGGTATTTGGACTCGGGGTGCTCCAAACATATGACTGGAGACCGCTCGATGCTCAGAAATTTCGTCAGCAAGTTTCTAGGAACGGTTAAATTCGGCAACGACCATATTGCAAAGATTATGGGTTATGGTGAATACCAAATTGGGAATGTCACGATTTCAAGGGTTTATTATGTGGAGGGACATGGTCACAATCTATTCTCAGTAGGACAATTTTGCGATTCAAACCTTGAAGTGGCCTTTCGACAACATACTTGCTTCATTCGCGATCTTGCAGGAAATGATTTGTTAAAGGGTTCTCGAGGGGATAATCTCTATACTTTGTCTATTCAAAACATGATGGCCGCCTCTCCTGTTTGCCTACTCTCCAAAGCATCTAAGACCAAGTCATGGTTGTGGCATCGACGGTTATCTCATCTTAACTTTGATGCTATTAACCATTTGGCTAGAAACGAACTTGTTCGTGGTCTTCCAAAACTTAAGTTCGACAAGGATCATTTATGTTCCGTGTGTTCATTGGGGAAAAGCACCAAGAAATCTTACAAACCTAAAGCAGAAGACACCAACCAAGAACCACTGTATCTTTTGCACATGGATCCTTGCGGGCCAATGCGTACAGCTAGTGTGAGTGGTAGAAAATACATCCTCGTTATAGTGGATGATTTCTTAAGGTTTACATGGGTAAAGTTTTTAGCATCCAAGGATCAAGCACCAGAGTATATCATTACTTTCTTAAAGATGATCCAAGTACGTCGTAATGCTACTGTTCGCCGCATTCGGACTGATAACGACACTGAGTTCGTTAATCAGACTCTTCGAAATTATTATGAAAAGGTTGGTATTTATCATGAAACATCTGTGGCTCACACTCCACAACAAAATGGTGTCGTTGAAATACGTAACCGTACACTTATTGAAGCTGCTCGAACTATGTTGATTTATGCGAATGCTCCTTTATTCTTATGGGCTGAAGCAGTGGCAACCGCATGTTATACCCAAAACCGCTCCATCATTCGCAAACGTCATGGTAAAACTCCATATGAGCTACTTCATGGACACAAACCCGATATTTCATATCTTCATGTGTTTGGTGCACTTTGCTATCCAAATACAAATAGTGAGAATCTGGGAAAACTTCAACCGAAGGCTGTTATTGGAATTTTCATTGGTTACTCGTCTGCAAAGAAAGCTTACCAAATTTATAACCGTCGTCTTGGCAAGATAGTAGAAACTTTGGATGTCGATTTTGATGAGCTGGAAGCGATGGCTTCTGAGCAACACAGCTCTGAACCCGCATTACACGAGATGGGAACCGGTACAATCAGTTCCGGCTTAATTCCCAACAACCCTATGTTAATTATGGATTCACTAAGAACACGGGTTCGATCTGGAGGTCGGGGAGGATAGAAGTGTTGTTTAGCCATGGTAGAGAGAGAAACAAGTAAGAATAAAAGTGTGTGTTTTATTCTAGTGAGAAAAAGACAAGAAGGAAATGATAAGCCTCACCCCTCCATGGAAGTATGGAGGGGTTTATATAGTCCGGGACTTAGACTTTACATATGACAATATTAGTCCCTGCAAGTCCCGGCTATGAAACTAATATAATTCCGTTAGTCGCACACATTTTAAGGCTAACAATCTTCCCCCAATGTGGTGACATACGGAATTACTTACAATGTTCCTAACAAATGCAAATACAACAAAAATATGACAGTATTAAGTTTGCTTCCAATGCTGAGGGTGACACGGTTGTCTTCAAGTCTTCTAGAAAAACTTATACCCCAGTTTGAATCCTCTTTGTCTTTGCTTGTTAAGGAACCATTGTATCATGTATGAACTGGATTAACTTCCCCCCAATTCATACCACATGTCTTGAAAAGCTTTCTTCATAGACTTCTTTTTGACGAAGCTTCTGAATCAGCTTCCCCCCAAACCAAAATCCCTGTCTTGAGCAGAACCTGTAGCTTAAGCAATCTTCTATCTTTGACATTTAAAGTGCACAGCGGAATTTTGTAGAAGAAGAAGCAAACCACACCAAGTAACTACTACCTTGACATTTTTGGTCTTCATGATTATGTGTTTGGGGGAACATGTAAGAAATCAGCAACAAATCTTCTCACGCTTGAAGAATGCTTCCCCCTGGAAGTTGAACTAAGTACTCCAGAGTGGGAACTAAGTCACCAAAGTACACGTTCTTCCCCCATGATAGTGACGAACTCTCGGAATCATCATCTGACGTGTACGGTCAAAATCGCGAGATGTTCTTGTCGAAAGATGACGGTGACGAACACTCGGTAGCGCTCTTTTCAAATGTATGGTGGTTAAGAACACTCGGTAGCATTCTTTTCAAAAGTATGGTGGTTAAGAACACTCGGTAGCATTCTTGTCAAAAGTATGGTGGCTAAGAACACTCGATAGCATCATCTGACGAGTACAATCAGAATCGCGAGAAGTCCGTGTCTGAAGCATTAATCTTTGTTGACATTCTGTAGCTCATGTTGCTCGTGAGAATTGTTTGCTGATCACATCTCTACTCTTGTACTCTCTGGCTAAACTTACCAACCTCGTATTCTTTCGGCTATCTGTAGTGACCACTGGTGAAGTAAACCTGATATTTCAAACTTGAAACTGAAGTACAATCCCCCAAATTTGTTACTTACGCTTAGCACTGTGTTGATTGAAGAACGGTGCAGAGAAACGTCTCTTAGAATCTTATACATAAAGAGAGAGGTATAAGATGTAGAACACCTCTTGAAGTATCCACAACTCCCGGTGAGTGTGACACTGAGCACTACAACGAAACTCCTTAAGTGATAGTTGTCCATGTCGTTGACCATCCACCCCTTGACAATGGAAACTAGATAAATCAAGTCTTAATCATTAATGCTGAAGCGAATCATCAATCGATAGAGGGGGTGAAAAGGCTCGATGATGAATTGAGTAGACGCCTTCGTGATATTCCACTTCACCTTCAAATAATAAATACCAAATCCACTTCGTAATCACTTGACATTACTTTGCCCGAATACTAGCCGTTTTGACAATTTTAGTGAATCTTAAAGGATCGTTTTAGTGTTTGTTTGTTTTTATTGTGTTTGTTGTGTTTGTTGTGTTTGTTGTGAGTGTTGAGTATGAGTGTCATTAACTAAAGAATAACATTGACTAAAAGAGATGAGAAGCTGTCAATGTCATCTAGTTAACTTTACTTGGAAGCCAAATCAATCATATACCCAACTGATGCGCGGATCGACCTCACCGAAATCATATATATAAGGGTTCAAAACAAAGATATTCTTTGGTCGATATGAATCCGAAATCACCAAATACTCATAATCCGACACTTTGATAAATTATAAATTCAACCCCGCATACCATAAGATCACCTTGAATAACAAACAACTAGCCCAAATGATATTCTAATTTACTCCTTGGTCCAAATTAGTGGCCAGCTCAGCATGTAACATTCACAGCCCACAATCTTAGTGATATATAGTACGTATATGAGACGTGGCTTTTGGTTTTAAATGGAACACAAAACGTGGCAAGTGACAAATAGGAGAACCCGGTTTATGGCCTAGGGATGAGAATATAAATAGGTTAACAAACCCTGATCTTTAGAAACCTAATCACTTTTTCATTAGAAACTCCGCCCCCATTATATCCTCTCTTAAAAACCCAGTCCCATCTACAACTGAATCTCAGCCTACCCATCTCATCTCTATCTCTATCGAGACTCTTCTAAATCCCATAAAAACATCGCCTCCAAAGATATGATGTCATACCAGACCATCTTCAGTTAAATCACCATCAATCATTATCATGAAGATTTAAAAACGATTCATGAACATAAGCCTCATTAACATTTAATACATCTAACGCAGCCATGATGCTTCTCTATCGTATATGCTGATTGAATATCCAAACACAGTCTCGGCTTCAAGATCATGCTAAAGGTCTCGGGTAGGTATAGAATTGATCTTGCATGTGATTAATTTAATTTGATTTAATGTTCTAGATCAGTGATGGGTACAATAAACTTGTGAATCTTTATAGATTTGAGAACAAGTTTAAATATCTGAGATCATTGTTTTGATATTATTTAGAGCCTAGGTGTTGATGATGGTTGAGATTAAAGTTAAAACAGATTTTCAAATTAATTGTTCTTGAACTTCAATCTCGTAATGTTTTCTGGAAATCAGTGTCGCACTGTAAAGAATTGCTATCGCAATAATTTGGAGAGTCATCGTAATGATTTTTTTTTAAACCAACACTGTCCATCGCAATGAATCAACACCCATCGCAGTGTTTCACTTCCATCGGAATGTTTCCTAAAGACTCCATCGCAATACTTCGATACACCCCATCGGAATGTTTTAAAAAATCTGGCAGCATAACGACATGACTACCATTGCGATGGATCAAGCCATCCATCGCAATGATGACAGCCCTAACCATCGCATGTGTAAAAAAAGACCCCATCGGAATAAATCCGTAGAAGAAGCTGTCGCAATATCCATCTGAAAAAGCATCGGAAAGTGACCATCGGAAAGTGGTTTAGACACAGAAAAACATGGAACTGTTATCTTTTGTTTTTAACAGTCCTTTTCCCAATAAAGCTAATCTGCTAATGTTTCTTGTCCTTTGACCAATAAAATGGTAAAGAGAACAGTAAACGAGATGGAGAAATTGACAAGGCAACTTAAAAAATGATAATAAAGGAAACTGTAAATGGGATTAAAGGTGATAACTGATAAATGAGAAAAACAGATAGGACAATAGACACGAGATATTTTGATAGATTTATAGAATGAGAAAGAAATTCAAACCATGAACAAATCAAACACAAACACGAATCAAAAACACGAAACACCCCCGGTTATCTCTGATGCCAATTGTTATTCCCATTTAATCCATAACACAAGATTCTTAGAGAGAGAAAGAGAAGAAAAGTAGAAAGAGAAAGTAGAGAGATAAATGGAAGGTTTACACTAAAACTATGTGTTTAATGAAATGAACCAACACCCTCTTTCACATGTGAAAGAGGGTTATATACCCCACGGCTCTAAGGCCTTTGTGGGCTTCATCTTGGGCCGGGCTTGGCTTTGTTTTGGGCTTACGCCCCTAACTTATACAATATTAGCTTAAAGTCTAAGCCCGGTTTTCCCGACTAACCTATTACAATACAAGACCTTTTAACGACTAAGATGACCTATTACATTCTTGTTCGACTATATAAAATATAGGGCTAACAATCTCCCCCAATGTATCGGTCATCTTAAAAAGCTTAAAAAGCATAAGATGATTGAGTGAATACATTCTTGTAGAGGAGATCTTCCTGCTTTGGTCTTGTATCTTGGTCTTGATCTTGTTTGTAACAACTTTGTTCCTTCATGCTTTTGTGATCTTTATCTTGAGCATTTGTCATTTGACTTTGAGTGCTTGAGATCTTCATCTGTACTCCTTGTGACTAAGATGACCTATTACATTCTTACATTCTTAGGTATCTTGATTATCGCCATCTTGTGCTATTGTGACTTCTGAATCGACATCGGTATCACAGCTACGCCACCTTCTTGATATGCAGCAACATGTATAGACACGGATAAAATGGCTTTGAACATTTCATCCTAACTTGGTAGCGTTTTACCTCCGGTCGGTGAAGACCGTTATACGGTATTAAAATACCGTACCTGTGATCAGGTAGATTCGATTAAGAACCTCCTTGACAGGGTTTCCCGGCGGTAGTAGCCAGTTCTCTTTACTCGACCGTCTCAAAGCAGACTGCGAACGTAAAGAGTGAATCATAAGGATAAATTATCCGTCTGATTAGAGTCGTCAATTCAGATTTCCTGGAACAAGTTTGATTCTAAAAGAATCGCACCATTGTTGCTTTCTAGTTTGTCACAAGCTTGATTCATAGAGAATCTTGCGAGTTACCTACCGCAGTGCTGTTTGATGTTGACACTGGAAGGATTTCCATTCGTCACTGTGAACACTAATGAGTGTCACTCTGAATGTTCTGGCAAGATCACATAGATTTTGCGAAGAAACCTAGAATCAAGTTTGAATCAATTAAGAATCGAAACTTAGTTGCTTTCCAGTTCTCACAAGTTTGATTCGTGTAGAATCGCACAAGTTACCTACCATGAGCTTGTTTAATGCTGGCTCAAGCAGGATTTCCATCTTCATTGTGAATCGTATCACTCAGATGTTCTGGCAATATCACAAGGATAATGCGTAGGACTCGATTGTGTCCTAATGAGATGATAAATTGATCTCGTTTGGCTCTAGACTCAATAAGTGCATTTTGGTAATCGGAGGCTGGAGCAGACTGCCACCTTTTCAATATTAACTGACTCGGAGTGAGAAAGTCAATAGATACGTGTTGATCTCCGTGACAATGAGACAAGTTTCTTTTGAGAGAAACTCGAATGGCTGGGAAGGGTTGTGCATTGCATCACTGGGTCCATGATGACTTGTCTTCAATAGATGTATTGACCTGGTTTCTGCCTAAGTTGCATAGAATATTCAACTCCTTCAATGCTTACCAATACGTCATCATTAGCACCTTGTTGTGATTGTTCCAGTGCTAACTTAAGTACTTGGTCCGCATTCAGCTTCATTCCACTCCATCTTTCCTAAGGACAACTATTTCTAGCTATGGAATGTCCTTGGGTAGATCCCTCCGGTTCTGGTTGGATCATAGGACTTAGTTTCCTATCCTAAACCACCTTTTGACTCCATCGTTCCGTCGTGGATAGTAGGTTGTTTTGGGTAAAGATCGTAACCATAAAACCATTGAAAACCATTCAAAGTGCTTGATAAAAATCAAAACTTTTAACACTTGAAAGTTTTACATTTCTGAAAAGCTCCCCCTACACACATGCATCGATATACGAAATAGTTTGACATGTGAAGGAAAGAGTTGCACTTGAGTCTTTAAGATCACATGTTGCGATATATTACATTTTAATCACATTTTCTCCCCCTATCTCTAATATAAAAATATAATATTAGAGATACCAATTGATTAAAATATGACATTTTCCGAAAAATCGTTGGGAGAGAAACATGTGTGCACGCATGAATCATGGAACATTTTCAGTCGGGTCGCTCCCCCTCAACAATATATGTGTGTCTTGAGACAAAATTTGACAAAATTTTAGAAAAACGACACCACAAAATATGTTGAGGTACGGAGTTGAGATGCCTTTTCCGATATAATATATTACATTTGACAATTTTATATCATTTTCGGAATGTGTTGGATACATAAAATATGACAATTTTAGAGATGTACCCAACAACATTAAAAGGCTTGATTTTAGAACGCTCCCCCTCAAAAATTGATCAAAATAACATATGACATTTTTAGATATAAAAACCTATTATGAGGAGGGAATGTTGAACACACAATTTTGAAAGATTTAGAAAAACCTTTTGAGAAATTCTTGAAATATTGTGTTCAACGGTTTTAAAATAATCAGGATAGAAGACTTCTCTTCTATTGATTAGGGAAAGCGCACTGAAACGTACACTCCCCTTTCGGGTCCGTTTTTCATGAGCTCAAAACTTTGATTGTTTTGTGACTAGCTCATGACCGAGAAAAATAAATTTCCCGTTGTGAAGGATAAGTTATCATCCGTGATAAACTTTCCTTAAGTTGAAGTTAGAGTTCTAAGCTGACATTTACTTAGAAATCGTTTTCATGAACTTAAAAACTTTGAATGTTTTTATGAGAAGCTCATGACCGAGTAAGATGAATTTCTCGTTGAGAAGGATAAGTTATCGTCCGAGATAAACTTTCCTTAGTTGAGGTCCGAGTTCTAAGCTGTGATGCGCCTAGAAGTCATAGTGAGAGAATATCAAGCAGTTTCATTTGCCAAAACCTCCAAGTCTTCTGGAGTCATATACTTCATACCAAGACGGCCAACGAGATACGCAAACCTATCTTTCGATAGAGCTTTTGTAAACAAGTCTGCCAGCTGGTACTCAGTTCTGACAAAGTATAATTCCACGATGCCGCGTTCCACTTGTTCCTTGATGAAGTGATATCTGACATCGATGTGCTTGGTGCGGGAGTGTTGAACCGGATTGCAAGATATGGCTATGGCCGACTTTGAGTCACAATACATAGGTATTTTATCAAAGTGGAAGCCATAATCCGTGAGTTGAGTTCTCATCCAGAGGACTTGAGCACAACACGCAGATAGAGCCACATATTCTGCTTCAGCTGATGAGAGCGAAGTGCAATCCTGCTTCTTTGACGACCAGCTGACAAGCTTGTCTTCTCCTAGAAACTGTATGCTACCAGAAGTGCTTTTACGACTATCAAGACAACCTGCGTGATCAGAATCTGAAAAAGCCGTTAGATGAAAACCGGTTTCCCTCGGATACCAGAGTCCCATGTGAATGGTATTCTTAAGGTACCGAAAGATCCGTTTAACCTCTTTGAGGTGCTTTTGTGTAGGTCTGGCTTGATATCGTGCACAATAGCATGTGGCATGATGAATATCAGGCCTGCTGGCTGTAAGGTACATAAGTGACCCGATCATACTGCGATATCGCGTTTGATCTACGGGATATGAGTACAAGTCAGCGTCTAGGGATATGGTCGACAATGGTGTACCAACGCGAGCACATGAGGTCATACCATGCTTTTTAAGTATCTCTTGAGCATACTTAGCTTGGTTAATGAAGATACCACGTGGGGATTGATGAATCTGGAGGCCTAAAAAGAATTTTAGCTCCCCCATCATTGACATTTCAAATCTGTTGTGCATTAATTTTTCAAAACGTTTTGAAAGTTTTGGGTTCGTAGAACCAAAAATAATATCATCAACATAAACTTGCACCAGCATTATGTCATCCCCATATTTATTAGTAAAGAGATTAGGATCAATAGAACCTTTGGAGAATCCTTTGGACACCAAGAAATTTGAAAGTTCTTCGTACCATGCCCTTGGAGCTTGTTTAAGTCCATATACAGCCTTTTTGAGACGATAAACTTTGTCAGGATGATGAGGATCGATGAATCCTTCCGGCTGATTCACATACACTTCTTCCTTCAAATGACCGTTGAGAAAAGCAGTTTTAACGTCCATCTGAAAAACCGTGAAGCCCTTATGTGCAGCATAAGCAAGGAATATCCTGACTGCTTCCAAACGAGCGACTGGAGCGAATGATCCATCGTAGTCTATGCCTTCTTGTTGACGGTATCCCTTAACTACAAGACGAGATTTGTTTTTGATGATGGTTTGTTCTTCATCCAGTTTGTTTTTCCAGATCCATTTGAAATGTAAAATTGACATTCCATAGGGTCGGTCAACAAGTTCCCAAACATTTAGGCGTTCAAACTGATGAATTTCGTCTTGCATTGATTCAATCCACGAATGATCAGTCATGGCTTGTTTGATGTTTGTAGGTACAGTTGAACTCACGGTGAGTGCATACATACACACATCGCCATCGGTTTCGAGTTGTCTGCGTGTTCGAACCGGTTGTGAAGGATTTCTAATGACTTGCTCCAATGGATGATCACGTGTCCAATGGTGAGTGGATGGATATGGTTGGTAGAATGTATGCATGTTAGACGGATCAACATGTTGACTAGAAGACTCTCTGACTTCGTGTACCGGTGTACCGAACGGATTGATAAATTCTTCATCGTCAGGTTGTGCATCGACTGCTTGATTGTTGTTTCCTCCTTCAGCATTGACGGTTGGTGATGTTGGTTGTATGACAGTTTCTTGAGTTTGTTGAGTATCCACTGGAATTGTCTCTTGAGCAACGGTTGCTGAAGTAGAGGCAGTTGTGTCTTGTTGATTTTGTTCAGGTGCATCAGCAGTATTGACAGCGGAAGGCTTTGACACAACTTGATTGTTTCCATAGTAATATTCATCAAACATAGGATCATATAAGTCAACCAACTCATTCATATGTGTCGTATCCGTCGAGTATGCTGTAGGAGTACTTTGTTGACATTCTTGCACGGGACGTACACTGTTTTGTGTAGGTGCCATAGTTGGACATTGAGGTGCGGGACTTGAGCTGTTGTGATCAAGTACCATTTGTGGCAATTCGTCAAAGTTCACATGAATTGTTTCGACAATGATCTTTGTTCTCTTGTTATAGACCCGATATCCTTTCGACAATGTCGCATACCCCACAAAAATACAAGCATCACCTTTTTCTTTCATCTTGTCGAGATTCTCACCGTCTTTAAGAATGTAGCATAAAGATCCAAATACGTGAAAGAATTTGACAGTAGGTTTCCTGCCATTGATGATGTGGTAAGGTGTCTTTTCATGTCTAGGGATAACGAGAGAACGATTCTGAGTATAACAGGCAGTTGCAATTGCTTCAGCCCAGAAGAATAGTGGTAATTTTGAAGCAGAAAGCATTGTTCGAGCAGCCTCAACCAAAGTACGGTTCCGCCTTTCGACAACGCCGTTTTGTTCAGGAGTTCGAGCAATAGACGTTTGATGTTCGATGCCTTCTTCTTGAAAGTAAGATTGCAAGTTCTTGTTCAAAAATTCAGTACCTCTATCCGTTCTTACGGTTAAGACTTGAGCTTGAAGATTGCGTTGTATCATCTTGAGAAAGTTTTTGAGAACCTCTGGTGTTTCATCTTTGGACCTTAAGAAGAAAGTCCATGTGTATCTAGAGTAATCATCAACAATCACTAGAATATACTTTTTCCCGTTAATACTCTCTACACGCATGGGACCACATAAATCCATGTGTAGAAGTTCCAATCATCCTTTTGAGCTTGGGGTAGTCTTTGATTTGAAAGACTTCCGTTTTGCTTTCCCCAACTCACAAGAAGAACAAAGATGGTCTTTGACGAATTTCAACTTAGGAAGACCGGTCACAATATCATTCTTCGAAAGCAAGTTGATGGTGTCAAAGTTGAGATGTGACAATCGTTGATGCCATAACCATGCTTGAGATGATGAAGCTATAGCCATTAAGCAAATCGGATTTGTTGAAGATGTGTCTTGAAGAGTTACTGTGTAGAGATCAGAACCACGAGAACCTGTAAGAAGGTCATTCCCATCGTAGTCTCTAACATAGCAAGTAGATTTCCGAAAAGCCACTTCCAAATCCGCATCACAAAATTGACCAACCGAGAATAAATTGTGATTCAGTCCCTCGACGTAATAAACCCGTTTTATAGTGATATTCCCTTGAACCAAGTCTCCATATCCGAGTATCGGTGCAAATTGATCATTTCCAAACCGTACCGTACCCAGAAACTTCTCCACGAAGTTAATGAGAAGCTTGAGATTGCCCGTCATGTGCTTTGTGCACCCGGAGTCCATTATGAATAGGATGAGTTCGACGAGCTGCATAAGAATTAGAAGACAATGTAGCATTTGACAAATGGGATCCCTTGATAGAGACGGGTTCCAAAATAGTAGTGGGCCTATATGCAAAATCTACAGGCAAGCTGATATTCCTAGACCCAATCACTAAAGTGGTTAACTTAGGTACCCATTTGTATCCGGGTGGTGTATATCTCGAATACCCCCGTGTACATGTCCTAATCATGTTCTCATATAACTTCCTTAATCTGTTTGTTTACGCAGAGTAGTCGAGTCTAACGCACTTAGTTTCTTAAGTGGTTGATCAGTGGATGGGTTCAAAGTTCTTGTGGGTTCTCTAGTACTAGTGGGCACAAGAATAGGCTTCCTAGTTCTAGCATTCACGCCATTATGATTAAGAGCACAAGCATCATGATTGAAAGTACGAACACATTTGCCACATTCAACACAAACAAATTCAACATTCGAGGTCTTAGCAGTTAAACTGTCATTACATGCAGTTACAGACGTTTTATTCGTAGAAAACTTAAAATTCCTACGGTGATCTTCTACTTCATTCTTCTTCCCTTGACTATTGTTAGGCATGACTCTATCTTCAACTCTAGTGCTCTTAAGTTGTGGTCCGCTAACACTAGTAGTGGGATTTACTCCTGTAGAAGAAGACACACGTTGATTAGTTTTCCTAGTATTCTGAGGTAACTGCGTTGTTCCAGTTTGAGTGGACCTAGTGTTCATCTTATACATTCCAGGTGCTATCACATTAGTGCTCTTATCATTTCCTATCTTAGGAAAAGTCTGTGGGGGTTGTCCCAAAATAGATGTTTTAGGGCATTTAACCGCATTTGGTTGACGAACGGCAGATGGTTTACCCAAAATAGACTTTCCTTTCATTTTCTCAATGAGTTTCTGTAACTCACTAATGGCAATGTCCCTTTCTTTTAGCTGAGCTTTCAAATCATTTATTTCGAAATCTTTTTCATTTAGTAGACGAAACGAAGAAGCTGACATTTCTTGACACTTTTTATGATTATGAGATTTTTCACCTTTTTGTAAAGCAAGTTCAAGAGAAATGGAGTGTTTCTCAAGTTGAGAAAAACTTTTCGAAAGTTTGTTATATGACTGAATTTGTTTCGAAAGCTCTACTTCAAGATTGCGACATTTCGCGTCCGATTCTGACACTAGACATGCTACATGACAATATTGATCCAGATCGGTATACACACCAAGTATAGCATTCATATGGTCAGCATAAAAATATTCCTTGGAAAGTCGATCAATTTCGTTAGAAAGTTGGTGTTCTTGTGTCTTTAATTTAATTTGAAGAAAATCAACTTCATCTTCAAGAGATTTGACATAGCTTAAATCAGTTAACATTTCCTCAGTGAGAGCATTATAAAACATTTCCACATTTTTTGAAAGATCATCAATGGTTGGAACAATGCATTGTTGGATGACGACTTCTACTTGTGGGTTAGGTTTAATATTCCAAATGGTATCCCTAGAAACTTTTTCATAGTCGACGACACCTTTGTACAAATTTAAAACCCCTTGTTTTATAAACTCAAATTGCTGAACACTTTTGCTTTTCTCATCCCATTTACGTTTTTCATCCAAAATTCGCTTTTCTAACAAAATTGATTGCTTTTTGAAACTCCTTTTTAAAGAAACTTTCTTTTGTGGTTCATCACTTGGTGGTGGAACACTATTATACATCTTTTGTTCTTTTGAAAGTTCTTTTTGAGGGACAAACTTAATATGATTGTTAGAATCAGAAAGGTTTATTAAATCACTTAAGTTTGATCAACTTTCTTCTTGTTGACGAATGATTTCGTCGCAGTCAGGGGAAAGCATAAGAGCAAGATTATCAACATAACAACCGATATCATAAAGAGCAGGCTTGGTACTTTGAGCTTTCTTGAGATATTCAGGCTTGACAAAACTCGTTTTCATATTTCTATTGAGCATATTCATAGTTTGAATAGACTGACCCATTTTGTAAACAATGTTGTTTAACGTGTCGACTCTCTTTTCCAAAGCAAGAATTTTTTCAATATCCTTTTCTTCACGAGTTTTATAAAGCTCAGTTTGTTCTTTGTTAACCGACTCTAATTCAGTAATTTGGAGTTTATGTAGCAGCAGTTGTTCTTCAAGTTCCGATATCTTCTGTTTTGACATATGAATTTCGTGTGTTACTTCAGAACAATATTGTTCGTTGAGCACCTTACGTTCATATACCAAACCATTAGCTATTGCAACCCGTCGATCAGCTTCTTTTACATAATCACACTCTTTAAGCCTGTCTATCTCCTCGGTAAGGATGTGTTTGCTTGCTTCAAACGTTTATTAGCTTCTTTGTTTTCATCAATTTCACGTTTTAAAGAATCAATAATAGACGCAAGCAAATCACGGTCCTCATCCGAGTCAGTATCTTGAACAGCTTTTCCGTCATCATTACACATATGCTGTGAATCCGTAGAGATATTTCTATCCTTCGTGTCCATTACATATGTGTCATTGATGCTTTCGGGTTGCTCAGGATGCCGTCGTTCATTAGCAAACACATTATAGTTATCATGTGATGGTACCTTTTCAAGTGGCTCAAAATCATAGATGGGTCCAGAAGTATCATCAGTCTCTGGGATCACTTCTTGAATCTTTGCCATGTACACATAATGTGCCTCTAACTCTTGATCATCGGCTTCATCATCAGTGTCATCACGCCAGTCAACTTCATCTGCTGTGAGTGGAATTCCTGCTTCTTCTTTCTTGCACAGCAACATCTTTTCCTTGTGATATCCCGAATCCTTAACCCGTTTTGGCTTCTTACATTCCCTAGCCATGTGACCAAATCCCTTGCAGTTGAAGCATTGAATCCCAGTCTTCTGCACCACCGGAGTGCCTACAGTATCTCTAGCCCCAACTTGATTCAGCATCCTCTGATTATCATACCTAGCATCACGATCATACCTAGGTGCATGATCAACTTCCTTATATCTAGCATTGGATGATGATCTGAGGTTGTTGTTGGTAGGTTTGTAGATCTTCTTATAAGTTGTGGTGAGTAAAGACATGAGTTCTTCAATCTTCTTGTCCCTTGAAGTTTGTTCATCATCATTGTCTCCATCTGACTCGGTGTCATACTTTGGAGGTGGAGTGGGGACAATTGCTTTTGCTTTGTGTTTAGCAGCAGCTAGAGGTTTGGTGGATGAACTTGATGACTTCGAGGAATGAGTAGGTGGTTGTTGACGAGGAACGGGTTTTGTTGAAGTAGCAGCCACAAAAGCAATAGAATTAGCAGACCGTTCTGCCTTTTCAGCCCTTAGTTCATTCACTTCATTCTGATGTTGTTTCAAGATATCATAAAGTTTGTGGTAAGATATAGTCTTGATATCCTCCCTTTGTTTGACCAAAGTCACAAACCTTTGCCATTCCGGTTTGAGTTGAAGTAGAAATTGAACATTGGCATGATGATTGGAGATGGTGCACTGATTTCTTACAAGCTCATTCATCATTTTGTAGAATCTCGAGTAATATGAGTCAATGGATTCACCATCTTCAGATGTGAATTTTCCAAACTCCCAAAGTAGATTAGTCTCGAGATCTTGAACATTGATTGACTCACCTTGCTTCAATCGATGAATTGCATTCCACATTTCCATAGCATTAGGACATGCATCAACTGTGGAATAGATATCGTTATCAATTCCAGTGAGTATGAAATTTACAGCATCAGCTTCAGCTTGGAGGAGTTTCTTTTTCTCAGCATAACATGTGTCAAAATCCTCCATAGCTCGTATAGTTGATAAAGTACCATCCTCTGCCTGTGTTGTAATTGGTTTGAATTCAAAAACTGGAGGTGGGTTCTCAAGGCAGTGACGAAGAGCAGTTCGGTTTTCTTTTCCATCGAGAAATCTAAGAAAACGAGATCTCCATTGAACGTAGCAACCGGCAGTGAGCACAGGTGGGTTATCGTTGCCACCTTGTTCCAAACGAATTTGATTAGCAGTTGCAATGTTGATGTTGTTGTTAGACATGGTGAATACTTGTGGATGAATTGCAGATCTTAGTGGATTTGTTGTGATGATGTGTGGTTAAAATTGAAATTCCGAAAATTCAAAAAAAAAAAAAAATTTTCTCAGTCCGACAATAAATTCCTCAGTCTGACAAAACGGTAAGCCGAAAAATTTTGTATCGCCAAATTTTGAATTTGAGTTCGTGTAAACTACGTTCCGAAACTAGTCTAGATAGTGGCTAAGTCTAAAAATTACTCAAACAAAATACCCATCGGAATGTCCATCGGAATACTTATCGGAATGTCCAGATCGGAATGTCCAGATCGGAATGCTCAATCGGAATGCTCAATCGCAATGCTCAGATCGCAATGCTCAGATCGTAATGTCCAGATCGTAATGTCCAGATCGGAAAGCCTGTCGGAATACTCAGATCGCAAAGCCTATCGGAATACTCAGATCGCAAAGCCTATCGGAATGTCCAGATCGCAATGTGGCTGTCAAAATTCAAGCAGAGTAACGACTTAAAATAGTTCCTTATACCCGTCGGAATCCAGATCGCAAAGTACGATCGGAATGTCCAGATCGGAATAAGTAATAAAAACCCACGTATCGCAATGTAGAACCAAAACCCTTTCCGATGGTGATGGTTATTGCGATGGAAGCCCAAGTACAATTTGTACTTTCCGATGGAAGTTTCTGCTAGAATTTCGGAATGAAGAAAAACAAGAAATTTCGCAACTTTTGATCCAAAAAATTTGTGTTTTAGCCAAAACGAAGATACCTAAATCACTACTACTAGTATGTAGATGATTTGTATCAAGAAAAGACCATAAAAACACAAAAAAAAAAGATATGGGACGTGAGATATGGATCAAAAAGGCCACGAAAATTCAAGAACACCACACACGAATCTTCAATCACCTATCCACTATAGGCTCTGATACCAATTGTTAAGTTGGATTCACTAATAAACACGGGTAAAAGATCCGGAGGTCGGGGAGGATAGAAGTGTTGTTTAGCCATGGTAGAGAGAGAAACAAGTAAGAATAAAAGTGTGTGTTTTATTCTAGTGAGAGAAAGACAAGAAAGAAATGATAAGCCTCACCCCTCCATGGAAGTATGGAGGGGTTTATATAGCCCGGGACTTAGACTTTACATATGACAATATAAGTCCCTGCAAGTCCCGGCTATGAAACTAATGTAATTCCGTTAGTCGCACACATTTTAAGGCTAACAATCTTCCCCCAATGTGGTGACATACGGAATTACTTATAATGTTCCTAACAAATGCAAATACAACAAATATGACAGTATTAAGTTTGCTTCCAATGCTGAGGGTGACACGGTTGTCTTCAAGTCTTCTAGAAAAACTTATACCCCAGTTTGAATCCTCTTTGTCTTTGCTTGTTGATGAACCATTGTATCATGTATGAACTGGATTAACTTCCCCCCAATTCATACCACATGTCTTGAAAATCTTTCTTCATAGACTTCTTTTTGACGAAGCTTCTGAATCAGCTTCCCCCCAAACCAAAATCCCTGTCTTGAGCAGAACCTGTAGCTTGAGCAATCTTCTATCTTTGACATTTAAAGTGCACAGCGGAATTTTGTAGAAGAAGAAGCAAACCACACCAAGTAACTACTACCTTGACATTTTTGGTCTTCATGATTATGTGTTTGGGGGAACATGTAAGAAATCAGCAACAAATCTTCTCACGCTTGAAGAATGCTTCCCCCTGGAAGTTGAACTAAGTACTCCAGAGTGGGAACTAAGTCACCAAAGTACACGTTCTTCCCCCATGATGGTGACGAACTCTCGGAATCATCATCTGACGTGTACGGTCAAAATCGCGAGATGTTCTTGTCGAAAGATGACGGTGACGAACACTCGGTAGCGCTCTTGTCAAACGTATGGTGGTTAAGAACACTCGGTAGCATTCTTGTCAAAAGTATGGTGGCTAAGAACACTCGATAGCATCATCTGACGAGTACAATCAGAATCGCGAGAAGTCCGTGTCTGAAGCAGTAATCTTTGTTGACATTCTGTAGCTCAAGTTGCTCGTGAGAATTGTTTGCTGATCACATCTCTACTCTTGTACTCTCTGGCTAAACTTACCAACCTCGTATTCTTTCGGCTATCTGTAGTGACCACTGGTGAAGTAAACCTGATATTTCAAACTTGAAACTGAAGTACAATCCCCCAAATTTGTTACTTACACTTAGCACTGTGTTGATTGAAGAACGGTGTAGAGAAACGTCTCTTAGAATCTTATACATAAAGAGAGAGGTATAAGATGTAGAACACCTCTTGAAGTATCAACAACTCCCGGTGAGTGTGACACTGAGCACTACAACGAAACTCCTTAAGTGATAGTTGTCTATGTCGTTGACCATCCACCCCTTGACAATGGAAACTAGATAAATCAAGTCTTAATCATTAATGCTGAAGCGAATCATCAATCGATAGAGGGGGTGAAAAGGCTCGATGATGAATTGAGTAGACGCCTTCGTGATATTCCACTTCACCTTCAAATAATAAATACCAAATCCACTTCGTAATCACTTGACATTACTTTGCCCGAATACTAGCTGTTTTGACAATTTTAGTGAATCTTAAAGGATCGTTTTGGTGTTTATTTGCTTTCGTCTTCGTGTTTGTTGTGTGTGTTGAGTATGAGTGGGTGCCGTTAACTAGGGAACCGACGATGACTAGAGAAAGAAAGGTAGTCAACGTCGTCTAGCAAACTTGATTTTTGAAGCCCAAATCAATCATATACCCAACTGATGCGCAGATCGACCTCACCATATTCTCGCAATCCGCCAATCCCATATAATACTTTTGAGAAATGATTATAAGCAAAGTGTGTCAGTCCAAATTTCGGCCCATCAAAGATTAGGTAAGACCACACTTACGAGAATACGGCCCAAAGTCATTTCCACTATATAAATCCAATGCCACTTTGTAGTATACTGAATCCCATTTTAACAAATTAGAATTGGGCCCATCAAATTTGTATACTACTTGACATATTAGGTCAACCCAACCAGCTCAAATATCTTGGAAACTCCAATACACGTGTAGGTTCCGAAAAGAAGAGACAAAAAATTTGCTCAATGCCTGTCACACGTGTTCCCAACCCACTCGAAGTAATACCAAGTCCCTATCACTATCATTGATTTGTCCGCCCCCTTTTCCTTCCATTGTTCTCTCCTTCCCATCTCACAACTCATTCCACCATTTATCACAAATCTGCCCATCAAAACTTCCACAGAACTCAAATCAAATTATCACAAAACATCTCCATATGATCTCATCTATGAACCAAATTAAGACTCATCAATCTCAATCACCACAAGAAAGAAACATCTTTCTTAAACGAACACATATAAACCTTTTATAACCCCAATCTTTCTGACTTGAATAACTAAATAAAAAACCGATCATTTTTTTTTCATTAGGAACATCGAGTACAACTTACCACACATCCGTTTCGAGATGAAGATGAATTTGACACATCATCAAGATCTGGTGAATGATCTCGGGTAGGTTTATTTGGCATGCATGTCGTTTAATTAGATGGACCAGTAATTTATCGAAGCAAAGATTTATTATGACTTGATAGTTATAAATTAAATCTTTAATTAGATGCATGTCGTTTAAGAATTTGTGTTGTTCCCATTTAATCCATAACACAAGATTCTTAGAGAGAGAAAGAGAAGAAAAGTAGAAAGAGAAAGTAGAGAGATAAATGGAAGGTTTACACTAAAACTATGTGTTTAATGAAATGAACCAACACCCTCTTTCACATGTGAAAGCGGGTTATATACCCCACGGCTCTAAGGCCTTTGTGGGCTTCATCTTGGGCCGGGCTTGGCTTTGTTTTGGGCTTACGCCCCTAACTTATACAATATTAGCTTAAAGTCCAAGCCCGGTTTTCCCGACTAACCTATTACAATACAAGACCTTTTAACGACTAAGATGACCTATTACATTCTTGTTCGACTATATAAAATATAGGGCTAACACCCTACTTCTCCATCATTCATACCACCAACAAGGTCCGAGTGGGATAAGTTATTTCAACCTATGTTTGATGAATTCTTTGGTCCATGATGACGTATAGTCCCCAACAGGGTCATGAGCCCAGCCCACGGGTACTACCCGTATCCGGCCCATCACAGATGGGTGGATAAATGTCATTCAGGCTTATGGGTTTGAGTGAATAGTAACCGCACATGTGTGCGGCCCACGGCCCAAGGCGGCCGACATAAGATTAGACAGAATCATATTCTGTCTAGGAATATCTTTATCCCAATAAGAGAGGATATTCACTACCAGAAATAGAAGATAACAATCATTCTAATTCTGGTGCTTATCTCTTCCTTGGGGCCGACGCATCAGTGAAAGCCCACTAGGGTTTCACTGCCTATAAAAGGAACCCCCAAGGGTTCCACAAAGGTATTACAGCTGGTACTCTAAACTCACATAAACCTTAAACCGATTACTTACTCTCACGCCGGAGTCTAATCGTGGGAAACATTCCCACGGTAAGCCTAACGCGTGCTGTTTAGTGTGCAGGATCCCAACCAAACGATTCACTTGGTGCAGGAGCCGGAGCCCAGCCAACCCGAATTAAGCCTAATTCGGGTCTAGCAAGGATCAACCAACTTTTGCATCAACAAGTTGGCGCCATCCGGGGGACCCATAACACTAAGCTAGAACAAAACCTCATCTCGAAATTCCAATGACGAAGGGGCATCCGCCAACTAACCCTAGGAATGTGAATCCTGGGAACCGGAAGTCCCAAGGGGAAGGGATTCTCATCCCCAACCAATCACCTAGCCGCCTCGCAGGCGGGCTGGGTAACCGTAGCGGTTTTCAGCCCGCGGGGGTGACGAGCACGATCTCGGTGACACCCCCGCCTACTTCAACCCTGGACAACCCTGATCCGGGGAGTGCGCCAGACCCTCCTAACAAGGAACCGCGCAGACCCTCGACGGAGGAAGAAGTGGAAGCCCTACCACTCAGTGAGGAGGATCTTACTCGAGTTCTCACTCAGAACATCGAAAGGATCGTCCCAGGGATCGCATCAAGATTGAATCTGGGGAGGAACCTCCAAGCCAGACTCAACTTTGGTGACAGTGGACCAACCACCCCCTCCCAAAACCGGAGAAAAAGGAGAGCTCGGCCTCAGGAGCAGGGGACCTTTGAGGAAACCCCTCAACCCCGAAATGTGTTTGAGCGCATAGGAGATCGCCTTATACAGGAATTAACGCAGTCTCAAGAAGGAGAAAGGTCGGATGGCTCACCCGAGCAACTAGATCGAGAGCTGACCAGAACCACACGCCGCCCGAGTGTGTGGGACAGAATGAACACTGGGAGAAAGGCTCCTGGTTCGTCTCAGAAAAGTGGTCCCTATTCGAAAAATGGGGCACCACCGCCGTCCCCAGATCCGTCTGGGGAGGACTCAGATGACCATCCGCCTAAGCGCCGCCGGCCCAGGCGCACCCCTCCACCACCAAATAATGAGGAGTATTATGGTGGCCCTTACTATCGAGATACGGAAGCAGAGGATCTCTCGCGTCCATGGTGTGAATCATGGGGTGACCCTAGGCTCACCCGACCATGGGCGGATCCCAGGGAAGACCCGTTCACCCTCCGTATACGGAACTATTCTGAGGACACCAAACGTCGCATGCCGGCGTGTATCAAGACTTATGATGGGTCCGGTGATCCTGTGGATCACCTCAAAATATTTGATACGCAGGCTAAAATTGAGCGATGGCCCATGCCCATATGGTGCCAAATGTTCAATTCGACCTTGATTGGAAACGCCCGTGACTGGTTCGAGGCACTCCCTCCACGGAGCATTGATAGTTTCACGGAACTACGCACTGCGTTTGAGAACAATTATACTCAAAGGAAGAAGTATAATAGAGTTCCGGTCTCATTGGCAACCGTCAAGCAACGGCCGGGGGAGTCCACAGAAGCCTTCACTGAGCGCTTCAATGATGAGTGCACACGCACAAGAACCATGCCAGAGCTCCTGAAAATCTCTGACTACATGCACGCCATAACAGACAGAGAACTGATCAGGCGCCTCAATGACAAGCGTCCAGAGAGATATGATGACCTCATGGAAAGGGTCAGAAATTTCATAGAGGGAGAAACAGTTGTTGCCGCGGCCTACCCATCCCGAGGAAATGGGTACCGGTCAAATGACCAGTCCCGGAGATAGTCGGGCGGTCAAGGTAATCAGAACAATAACAAGGGCTCAGACTATAAGAGCCAAAGTAAAGGCGGACGGTCGGACGATAAGTTCACCCCCCTAAAGATGTCCTACCGGGAGATCTTGCTGACTGAAGGGGCGAACTTTCCAAGGCCTCCCCCAATGACCACTCCCCCGGAACGTCGGCAGGGAAGTCGCTTCTGCGAGTTCCATAATGACAAAGGACACGGCACGGAGGAGTGTATCCAGCTCAAGAAGCAAATTGAGTCGCTGATCAAATCAGGCAAACTCAAGCACCTAGTTAAGGATTGGAAGGACGGAAAAGATAACAACAAAAAGTATGATAAGAAGGATCCACAAAAGGACAAGCCTTCGACCATATACATGATCCATTCCAGGCAGCGCCGCACGAGACAGAAAATTGGCCAAAAATTTTCACGCGGCAGGGAAATCTCATTCCCTCCCATCACAGCAAGCGATGTGATTGATGCGCCTCTCACTATTGAGATAAGCATTGGAACACACAATGTTCGTCGCATGTATGTGGATGGAGGATCGTCAGCAGAGGTACTGTATGAACACTGCTTTGTGCAGTTATGCCCAGAAATAAGAAGCCAATTAGTACCGGCCACGTCGCCGCTTACTGGCTTTAGTGGAGACACTATCTGGCCGATAGGGCAATTGCGTTTGCTTGTCACCATTGGGAATGAGGAACATTCCACTACGACGTGGATGAACTTCATGGTGATACGTTCACACTCTCTGTATAATGGGATCATAGGCAGACCAGGCATTTTGGCTATCCGGGCAGTACCCTCTACGGCACACGGAATGATCAAATTCCCCGTTGAGGGGGGAATCGTTACTATTTACAACACAGTCGTACCAACATCCGAGTGTCACACCGTGACAACACCGGCTCCACCTGTCCCACCCAAGGATGGGTCACCACCCCCCAATTAGAAGGTGGCCATTCACCCTGACTATCCGGAACAGGAGGTATCCATAGGAGGGATGCTCTCGAATAGCGGTAAAAGGGCCATGTGCTCTCTTTTAAGTGCAAACCTAGACATATTCGCATGGGAGCCAAAACATATGACGGGTGTGCCACGTGCGATAGCAGAGCATAAGCTCCAGATCCGCCAAGGGTACCAACCCATCAAGCAAAAGAAGCGCGGCCAGGCGCCCGAGCGCAGCCAAGTGATACTGGAGGAAGTACGGAAGCTAGTGGACGCAGGCATCATGCGCGAGGTATACTACCACGAGTGGTTATCTAATCCGGTCATGGTCAAGAAACATGACGGAAGTTGGCGCATGTGTGTGGATTTCACGGATCTAAACAAGGCCTGCCCACAGGACTGTTACCCGTTACCAGAAATCGACTGGAAGGTGGAGTCCTTGTGTGGATATCCTTTCAAATGCTTCTTGGATGCATATAAAGGGTATCACCAAATCCAGATGGCGGAGGAGGATGCAGAAAAAACGGCGTTCCACACGAGCCAGGGCGTATATTGCTATACGAAAATGCCGTTTGGATTGAAGAACGCCGGCGCTACATATCAGCGGTTGGTGGATAAAGCTTTTGAATCACAAATAGGACGCAACCTGGAAGTATATGCTGATGACTTGGTGATAAAAAGCCACACGGAGGAGGCACTTCTCCGGGATGTCCAGGAGACATTTGACACGCTGAGAAGGATTAACATGAAGTTAAATCCAAAGAAATGTACGTTTGGAGCAACGGAGGGAATGTTCCTGGGATATTTGATTGACCCAAACGGCATCAAACCGTGTCCAGAGAAGACGGACGCAGTGATACGACTACCGTCCCCTCAGACACGGAAGGAGGTGCAGTCCCTGAATGGGAAGTTAGCCGGGCTGAATAGATTCCTATCTAAATCCGCAGAGAAGTCATTGCCTCTATTTAAGACACTCAAGAAGTGTATTAGAAAGGGAGACTTCCGCTGGACGAAGGAAGCCGAGGAAGCTTTCGGCCAACTCAAGCAGCATCTCGCATCTCTCCCTATGCTAGTAGCCCCCCGGCCAAAGGAGGAACTCATTATATATCTCTCAGCTACTCATGGCGCAATAAGCGCGGTACTTATGACGGAAAGAGATACAATACAAACTCCGGTCTACTTTATAAGTAGAACACTACAAGGGGCGGAGCTGAATTATTCCTCCATGGAAAAATTGGTGTTAGCACTAGTATTTGCTACAAAGCGGTTGCGCCGGTACTTTCAGGCGCACCCAATTGTGGTGATTACGGATCAGCCAATCAAGCAGGTTATCTCTAGACCAGACGTGGCAGGGAGGCTAGAGAAATGGAGCATCCTATTGGGGGGGCACAATATATCCTACAGACCAAGGACGGCTGTTAAAGGCCAGATCTTGGCAGATTTCCTGATCGAGAAGCCGGATGAGGAAGAACCAATTATTAAGCAAGACGAGATCCCAACGGAACCTTGGGTGCTATTCACGGACGGATCCTCATGTACCGACGTGTCCGGGGCAGGTCTCATCCTCACGAATCCAGAAGGAATGGAATTCACATACGCCCTCCGTTTTGAGTTCACGGCCACCAACAACGAAGCGGAATATGAAGCATTAATTGCGGGTTTAAAAATCGCCGCTAGAATGGGAGTCTGCAACCTTGAGGCCTACGTGGACTCACGGCTTGTCGCGAACCATATTCTAGGTGGGTATGTGGCTAAGGAGGACAACATGGTCAGGTACTTGGAAAAAGTCAAGTCGTTAATCGCGACTTTCAGTAAGTTTTCCATCAAGCAGGTGCCAAGGGGCGAGAACAAGAAAGCGGACGCTCTTAGCAAGATTGCATCCACGAGCTTCGCTCACTTGTCTAAACAGGTTTTGGTGGAAATACTCAAGGAGAAATCTATCACGGAAGGGGAGGTAGCCGCTATAGTTGAGGAGGAGGGACCTACGTGGATGACCCCAATCATCGACTATTTGACTAATGAAACCCTTCCAGACAAAGAAAAAGCAGCAAGGCGCATTAAAAGGAAGTCACAACATTTTGAACTCCGAGAAGGCATCCTTTACAAGCGCTCTTTCTTGCAGCCGTGGCTGCGGTGTGTTGGACCACGCCAGGCGGCTTACGTCATCAGTGACATACATGAAGGGTTGTGCGGCATGCATGCAGGCCCATGATCCGTAGTAGCTAGAGCCTTACGAACAGGTTATTATTGGCCCACCATGCACAGAGACGCGCGCGACATGATTCGCAAGTGTAACGATTGCCAAGTGCATAGGCCAATACCGCGCCACCCGCAGCAGGAGCTTACACCTATCACGTCCCCATGGCCATTTTACAAGTGGGGAATTGACATTGCAGGACCATTTCCTGTAGCTGCGGGGGGGGGGGGGGGGGGGGGTTAAATTCTTGATTGTTGCAATGGACTACTTCACACGATGGATAGAAGCCAAGGCAGTCAAGTCTATCACAGGTAAGCAGGTCAAGAAGTTTGTGTGGGAACACATTGTGTGCCGTTTTGGTCTACCAGGAGAAATCATCTCGGACAACGGCAAGCAGTTCACGGACAACCCATTCAAAGATTGGTGTGCATCATTGAACATCAAACGGCGCTTTGCGTCCGTTAAGCATCCACAAACGAACGGCCTTGTCGAGCGAGCAAATAGGAGCTTGGGGAATGGAATCAAGGCGCGTCTGGATGAACGAAATGGCAAATGGGTCGATGAGTTATCACACGTGCTATGGGCGCATAGAACCATGATCAAAACAGCCAACGGAGATACTCCATTTGCATTGGCTTACGGCACTGAAGCCGTTATACCAGCAGAAATAGGGATGCCTACCATCCGCACGGCGGAGGTTAATGTCGTCACAAACGATGAACAACTGCGAATCAACCTGGATCTGTTGGAAGAAAAAAGGGAAATAGCAGCCATCAATGAGGCTAAGTCCAAGGCTAAGATGAAGGCTTATTATGACGCCAAGGTCAAGGGTGTTTCTTTTCGACCAGGAGACTACGTCTATCGTGCTAACGAAGCGAGTCGAGTGGAGAATACAGGAAAACTGGGCCCTAAATGGGAAGGACCATATGAAGTCACTGAAACCTTGGGACGAGGCGCGTACAAGTTACGTGACATGGATGGCCGCGACCTAGAGCGCACATGGAACATCTCCAATCTCAAAAGGTGCTATCTTTGAAAGCTACGGCTTCCGCATGGGTACTTCGCTATAGGCGGTCTTAATAAAGAACCATGCGGGTTATTTGTTTTGTTTGTGTTTCTTATGTTTGTTTAGTTTCCTTTCTTGTTTTTTAGGACTTGTCGTCATTCTCCAAACAAAATTGTAAACGTTCTAATAAAATGCCGTGGTGCCTAGCTAGCTCCACGGCCTGTTTCATGCAAATCATTTTCCTTTCTTTGTTAGATTCTTTGTTAGTCGTATGAATTTTACTTGTATTATAATATGCCATGTTTCATTCGTATGCATTCTTTCACATTACTGTACATGTACTATACGCCTCCAGTCGGGGTAAGAGGATTAAGTGAACCTACTAATTCAACTTGCAGCGTAAGAGGGATGCAACCCCAGCCGCACGGATCATGTATCCTTACTAGACGCCTTACTCACAAGACGTTGTGATAAGTTTTTTGTGCACCGTATCCACACGGTACTCTACATAGTAAAGACGCACGTCGCATGTCTCGTAAATTAGAGACTTGTATGTATTTTCCTTTTTTCTTTATGTGTAAGACGTGATACGTCATGCGGCATTGAAATACAACGAAGTACACAAGTTTCAAAATTAACAATAAACAAAAATGGCCGTGGTTCTCACGGACTTCTAAAATAAAGGACAAGTTATTACATATATGTCTTAGCCGTGTACATACACGGACGAATATAATCACAAGTGTTTACAACATATCAGTTACAAGGGGGAAGGAATTCTCCTAGATCCTTCTTCCCTTCCTCAATTAAAGCACGAAGGGCCTCCCCACGAGCATCTTTCCCGTCCTGAACTTTGACTGCAAGAGCATCTAGAGCTTCTCCAAGCGGCTTCTCACCTGACATGGCTTTGGATACAGAATCATACGTAGCCAGCGTCAAGGGAATTGGATCAGCACTCAGCCGGGACATTATTGCTTCGTTTGGAGTATCTTTCATGGCTTCAAGCTCGTCCAGGAGGGGGTGTTGAAGGTCTGCCAAGGCATCCATGGACGCAGTCATCTTACCCGCTGCAGAGGTGTTGTGATACGGATGCTGTGTGATATCCTCACCTTTTGCGATCATCTCCGCAGCTTGGACCAGGCCTTCATGCCTACCACGGTCGATCCCATCAGATACAACCCCAGCAAATGCCTGCAGTAGGTGCGGAGCGTTCAGGGCCCCACTTACGGCAAGCCGCAGTCCTTGCCCGATAATCCACCTACGACCGGCTGTCGCGGTTAGTAGGGGGGGCATACTTTCTCCGCGCAGCTGACAACCACCTTGCTCAACTCTTCATCAGCTAAGGCAACTTGATTTTCAAGGTTGGTTTGAGTCTGTGTCAATTCCTCCTTCAGTGCGTCACGCTCCTGGGCAATGCTGAATGATTGCACGGTCACCGCCTTAGTAGCAGCCTCAGCCGCAGACACCTGCGTATGAAATTTGGAGTTACTACAAGAATACATACTTTTTTGGACTACAAGCATACAAGAAGTAGGAGTGTATGTACAATGTTTCTGAAAATTTACCTTCTCGTTTGATGCGGCTACGAGGGCCTCCAACTCAGCAATACGCCTCTCTCTGGTATCGGCGTGAAGTGCTTGCTCCTTCACCGTCGCCTCGGCGGTCAGTAATGCCGTCTGCAAGGATGCGATGGTCTTCTCGTTCTTCACGACCATTGCCTCACGGCGGGCTATCCTTTTGTCGGCACGGCTCACATTAGTGAGGGCCTTAATCAGTCGGCGTCTTAACGCGGCACCCACCGTCACCTGATGTGCGGATGATACATCAAACTGTTCAATCAGGGCCTCATGATCTAGTTCATCTAAATCCTGTGCGAGGGCAGGCGGGGTGATGTGTTCGATGAATTCTGAACACTCGGATTCGGCCTCCAGCCGTGTCAAGCTCGATAAGTTCCATGCTAAGCGCAAGCTCTCTTCTGGCCCCTCGGGGTGCGGCTCCTTGGCACGTGCGGTAACAGGTGATGGGGGATTGTTGGTAGCCGCGGGGGATGGATTTCTCCCTTCTTCTTGTGCTCCGGCTGCCGGATTCACCCTGTAGTTCAAAAATTAGTCTATATATATCATACGAAGGTACAAATCATAATCACAAGGGGTACTTACGAGGTGCCAATATCAGGGTCGGTGCCGGTAGGAGCTACGGCGCTCACAGGTGCGACTCGCAGGACTGGCCCTTCCATGGTCAGGGTGGGGTCGGCTTGACCAGTCATGGTGCTGCTTTCTTCTTGATATTGTGGATGGTCTTTCCGCAACTTCTTGGGAGGAGCATTTGCAACTCCGGCATCCTCCCCAGTCTTCTTCGCCACACGCCTGGTTGTTTTTCTCTTTTTAGAAGTAAGTGTGGTGGATCCGGAAGCTTGCGTAGTGTCTTCATTAGGATCGCGCTCTTCCTCCTGGTTGATGGTGCCTCCCTCCAGCAATGGGTTGTCGCCATCTTCGTTATGAAAGTCCAATGGGGACTTCTCTATAACAGGCTCTTCTTCGTCCGACCTGGGCTCGGTTGTCTCTTCCAGCGGAATCGTACGGTCGGCTAAAGCTTCTAGCAAGGGGAGCTCATTCGGCTTTAACGGCCGGAATCCTTCCGCCACCTTCATAGGGTCGCCTTGACGAAGTAATCCGTGGAGGTTCATCTCTGCAAATGATTGTAGAAGTATATGGGTTAGTAACATTTTACACATATGTGATAGATCAAATTTACAAGATATATATGACCTACCCTCGCCCTGTTCCGTTAAGAAGCACGGATATAAGTCATCCCTCCCAAAGTAACGGCGGCTTATCCCTACTAAGCACAGAAAGTGTTCCGGCAACCCTCTATGAAATTCCGTGCGATGGGTATCTAGTATTTTCAGGTCCCGGCTACTATAATCTTTGGATTTGGGCGGATAGTCTTTTGGGGCTTTGGTTTTAAGTACGAAGGGGGTGGGGAATACTCTCTCATCTACAAAGAAGTAATGGTCGTACCAATTCTTAAGGGAGTCAAGAGGTTTCCTATATGTCATCGGGGCATTCCCGAGTCGTTTCTTGAACGACAACCACCCGTTCACTAATTGGGGAAAGTAGAAAGCCCTAAAAAGGTTCACGGTGGGGGTTACTCTGCAGGTATGGCATGTAATCTCAAACTGGTTGATTTTACACGCCCCTATACAGTGGAGCTGGGTGATATGAAAGTCATAATACAAAAGAAGGTCTACCAAGAACTTGGACAACAGAATACGATAGTTGGCTGAGTCAAATAGGCGGGTGTATATGCCTATTTTCCCCGCCGGTGCATCCGTAATAGCCTCACCATCACCCGGATAGGTGGGGTGCACACTTTCGGGCACATAATACTTCGACAGGAAGTCGAGGTATTTCTCCGCAGACATCACGTTCAGGACGTCCGTGATGAGGGGGTTATCCTTGACCATATTTTATGAAAAGGTTTTTGAAGGCGTGGTAAATCTAACCTGCGGTGACGGATATCCGTGGAAAAGAGGGCAAAAACTTTGGAGATAAAAGCTTGAAGTTAACAATGGCGGAAGAATGAGTGAGTTGTGTGTAACATACACGTATACCCACTCTTATATAGGGTGGCCTCGGTTTCCGAGGTGCCATGGATATTTGACACGTGTCAGTCACATTTCCTATCCAATGGATAGGGTTTCTAACATTTCTGCAACAAACAGTGGGGGACCCACGGGTCACTTCTTAAACAGTTTTGCGTGGCTCGAGGATGGGCAGTAATCATGCACTTTTTGCAGACATGCGACTGGATTATTGATTATCATTAATGCGACTGGATTCCTGTCGGGTTATGCGGCTCTTACGTAAGACCGTATTTAATGTTACATTTAAGTTGTCTCGGCCGATACGTGCGGCTGAGGTAGTATTCATTACAAAATCCTACGAAGGGGTGCCACGTGCGGCCAAAACAACAAAAATTTAAATGTCTCATTTCTTGTCTTCCCTTGGTATGTCCGGAGAGCATCTTGATAGTCTAGAGGTTACGTCTACGACTGTAACAACTAGACTGGGGGGACATGATGACGTATAGTCCCCAACCGGGTCATGAGCCCGGCCCACGGGTACTACCCGTATCCGGCCCATCACAAATGGGTGGATAAATGTCATTCAGGCTTATGGGTTTGAGTGAATAGTAACCGCACATGTGTGCGGCCCACGGCCCAAGGCGGCCGACATAAGATTAGACAGAATCATATTCTGTCTAGGAATATCTTTATCCCAATAAGAGAGGATATTCACTACCAGAAATAGAAGATAACAATCATTCTAATTCTGGTGCTTATCTCTTCCTTGGGGCCGACGCATCAGTGAAAGCCCACTAGGGTTTCACTGCCTATAAAAGGAACCCCCAAGGGTTCCACAAAGGTATTACAACTGGTACTCTAAACTCACATAAACCTTAAACCGATTACTTACTCTCACGCCGGAGTCTAATCGTGGGAAACATTCCCACGGTAAGCCTAACGCGTGCTGTTTAGTGTGCAGGATCCCAACCAAACGATTCACTTGGTGCAGGAGCCGGAGCCCAGCCAACCCGAATTAAGCCTAGTTCGGGTCTAGCAAGGATCAACCAACTTTTGCATCAACAGTCCACAGAGTAATGATTCTCCAGCACCCGTAGCAGTAGCTCCGATTCACGTAGTTGTTGCTCAAAATAATGGAAATCTATCTGAGGCATCTACTGTTACTCTTGAACAAGATGTACCATCCCCCACCAATCTCAAACAACACCTGAATCATCACCCCCACTCGTTCCTAATGATGTTGAAGAGGATCTATATGATCACGATCTGGAATATGCTCACTTACAAGAGCTTCCCTTCTTTGGTTCACATATACCTGAAGACCCTACCGGTGCGTCTACCTCAGAGGAAGCTCCTGTAATCGTTCACTTCCGACCACCACGGATTGAAACTCACAACACTAAATGGACAAAGGATCACCCAATCCGCAATATTATTGGTGACATCGATCGACCAGTCTTAACACGCCATCAACTCTAAGAACATGCATTATATTGCTATTTTGATGCATTTCTTTCAGACACTAAACCTAAAAACTGGCAACAAGCCATGACCAAATCATCATGGATTGAAGCCATGCAAGAGGAACTTAATGAATTCTAACGTCTTGAAGTGTGGGAATTAGTTCCGTTACCCAGCAACGTTGAAATCTTGACATTGTTGTGGGTATACAAGGTTAAGCTCGATGAGTTAGGAAGTGTGCTGAAAAACAAAGCTAGATTGGTTGCTAGAGGTTACAAACAAGCTTTGGGTATCGATTTTGAAGAATCCTTTGCTCCTGTTGCACGATTGGAGGAAATTAGACTATTCCTTGCTTATGCTGCTCACATGAATATGATCGTTTACCAAATGGATGTTAAGACGGCATTTCTCAATGGTGAATTAAGGGAAGATGTCTATGTAAGCCAGCCGAATGGATTCGTCAATTCAGAGTATCCTAATCACGTGTACAAGCTCAAGAAGGCTCTTTACGGGTTGAAACAAGCTCCACGCGCGTGGTACGATCTCTTATCGTCGTATCTCATCTCCAAAGGCTTCTCCAAAGGCAAAGTGGACCCCACATTATTCATTCTCAAGGAGGACAACGACATGATACTGGTACAAATTTATGTTGATGATATAATATTTGCTGCTACTAATCAACGTTTGTCTGACCGTTTTGAGAAAATTATGTCCACACGCTTTAAGATGTCGATGAAGGGAAAATTTTCATTTTTCTCAGGGTTGCAAATTTCTCAGAATCCCAGAGGCATCTTTATTAATCAATCCAAATTTTCTCTTGAATCCTTAAAGAAATATCACTTTGAAAACTGTGACCCCGTGGATACTCCAATGCTGGAGAGATCCAAGTTAGATGAAGATAAGGAAGGGATAGTTGTCGATCCTAAACTTTACCGTGGAATGATCGGCACCCTTCTCTATCTGACTGCTAGCAGGCCTGATTTGCAATTTGCTATAGGCATGTGTGCCCGGTATCAGGCTCGGCCTACCGAAAAGCACTTACATGTTGTGAAAAGTATCTTTCGGTATCTAAAACGAACACTTCATCGTGGTCTGTGGTATCCGAAGGATTCCTCTATTGCACTAATTTCATATGCAGATGCAGATTATGCCGGGTGTCAAGATACCAGACGTAGCACTTCTGGCAGTGTGCAACTTCTTGGAGATAGACTTGTTAGTTGGGCATCAAAAAGGCAGAAAAGCGTTGCGATATCAAGTACTGAGGCTGAATACATTGCTATGTCCGGTTGTTGTGCTCAAGTTCTTTGGATGAGGTCACAATTGACTGACTACAGTCTTGGATTCAACAAAATCCCAATGTACTGTGATAACAAAAGTGCAATCGCTCTATGCTGCAACTACGTTCAACACTCTCGAGCAAAGCACATTGACATCCGCTACAACTTCATCAAGGAGCAAGTGGAAAATGGAGTGATAGAACTATACTTCGTCAACACTGAGTATCAGCTGGCAGATATATTCACAAAGGCCTTAGATCGAGGACGCATCGAGTTTTTGATCGAAAAGCTAGGCATGAAATCATTTTCACCAGCGACACTTAAGGAGTTGGCAGAAGAATCTAAAGAATAGTACTGGTAAACTATTCTCGAGTATCCTTTGATCGTGATCTTGTATATTATCGTACATACTTAAACCATCAAAAGCAAAATACGAAAATAGAAAACATAGAAAATCCATAAAAAATATAAAACGTAGAAAATCCATAAAAAATATAAAATCAAGAAAATCCAAAAATATTGTTATTTTCAAATCGGGCATGTCTTTTAGTACGGTAATATTTACGGCTTTAGAAATGTCGATTAATATTGACACGGCGCCATAAATAGAGTCCGTATAAAAGTTGTACAAGTTTTAAAACATGCCCATTATGGCTTGTAGTTATTTCAGACTGCAACCCGTTTTTCGCATTAAAGTCACGTATTTCTTTTGAAAACGTTGGCTCACAACGGGAATTAATTTTCTCGGGCAAGGTTTACTTTAAAACCTTGTAAGGGACTAAGTTTACTTTATAACTTGGTCTAACACAAATTTGGGTACGTTTCAGTGCACTTATTTTGTAAAAATAAGAGAAATCTTATTTCCACCAGAATCGTTCTATAAAATCACTTAACCGGCAAATGTTCTCATTAATAGTTGTGTCCTTAATATCTTTGACTACTGCTCTTTAAATAGAAAACGGGTCAGGGATTAAGGGGGAGAAAATATTAATTCTTCGTGGAAACAAATTTGATCATTAAAAAGGATTGTCAGAAAATATTAGTTATTCTTCATCATCAGGTATGCTATGTGTGCCTTGTGCGATATAGAATCTCATGCATAGGTCATTAAAATTTTGGCGTTAAGTTTTTGTGGAAATGTTTGTGAGCGGGTTTATTTTTGTTAAGTTAATTCTTTTAACTTTAACTAGCATTCTAAAACAGGGGGACTATTATTGCATTTTTTTTGCAAAATGGTGGGTGTTTGATCAAATTTGACCAAGTCAAAACCACACCCCCCCCCCTCTTTCCCTGTCCTTACTGAAAACACACAAACACATCTTCTTGCCGCCATTGTTAAGACCTTGAGCTCTAGTTTATTTTTTGATTCTTGACTTATCTCTTGCTGCTTAAAATCTAGGTATTCTATCGTGTTTAAATTGCTTTCATTTAATCCGTTTCATCTCAACACATCTAAACAGTAACGTTAGATCATATCCAAGATTTAGGGTTTCATGTTTTTTGCTATGAATATGGTTTTTAAGTGGTGGGATTTGTTAAGGATGCATAGATACACATTGGTTTTGCCCATAATCTCTTAAAACATTGCCTAAGTTCCAGATCGAGAAGTCAACGTTTGAGATCGAATCCTTGTCACGGATTTCGATGTACATTTCGATACAATCATTGTGATGCCTGTCATTGCGATGAGTCATTCCAATGACTCATTGCGATGGGCTATTGCGATGAGTCATTTCGATGGCTCATTGCGATGGCTCATTGCGATGGTTCATTGCGATGGGTCGTTGAGATGGGTCATTCCGATGGCTCGTTGCGATGGCTCATTGCGATGGCCATTCCGATGGCTCATTGCGATGGCGTGTTGCGATGGCGCATTCCGATGTGTCATTGCGATGGCCTCACACTAGGTATTGCGATGTGTAATATTGCGATGAATTTTCATTTATTGCAATGGATATCAATATTGCGATAGGATGTTACTACATTAGGATTCCGATGCTTGATTCATTTCGATGGTTTGGTTAGGATTCCGATGGTTTGCTACATTGCGATGGAATTAGGATTCTTATGTTTATGCACTTGCCTTAGAATATCTAATGAGTTCGGCCTAGCTTGCACTATTTCCTCCTTAGGTTTAAGTTCGTTAGGGACACTTAATGTTGATCCCAAAGTCAGATCTTAAACCTTAATAGCTTGTTTAAGGGTTGTGATAGAGAGAAAGAATTCAATCTAACACTAGAGAAACTTTGCAAAGCAAAGTAACTAAACAAGATGCGGAATGTAATGTTTAGCACAAGAAGAAATGAGATTCAAACGTTGAACTTTAATATATCAAAGATATACGAATACCCAAAGTGGTATTAGGGTTTACAAAACCTTAAAGTAATAATAATGAAAACGAAATGAGAAAGACACACTTTGCATGCTAACCTAGTGAGTCCTTTTATAGATACAAGGACCCACGTACAAGATCACTACTAACAAACTATGGAAAGTATTAAGGAATAATAACTGAAACGCGTAAAAATCTATTCCATGTTTATCTTGACGGCAGGGCCTTTGACTCCAGCAGGGGAACGGATCCCCCTGCCTTTGTTATTTAGCAGGGGGAACTTACTCTAGCAGGGGAATGAATAATCAACTAGCAGGGGAAACAAGTAAGCATAGATTTATTCCCAACAATCCTCCCCTAAACTTGTGCTTTCCTCTAAAAGACAAGTTTCTGAATAAATGCTAGTTGATGAGGATGCTTACAAACTCTCTGGCCAAATCTGACTATGAACCATTCTTACCAGATCATAAGCAACAGGCTTTTTTGGCATCAAAAATTAACTTAGCCTGTGCTAACTTCTTCAAGGTTTCCTGAGAGAAGGGATAATACCTATGATTGAGTAAATAAACACTCACACCTTCCATTACTACCTCATAGACCCCAGAATTTGTAAATAGCTTCCAATACACCAAATCTCCTTTATTCACTGCATCAAATAGAGGATCAAATAATTCATGTTCATACATTCTATGCATGCACTCCCAGATTACCCAATCCTTCTCCACACCATCCATGGTAGGAGGTTTTGCAGCAAACGTTTTCTTCAATATTTTCCACAGATCTTCTAAGTCTTCACTATCCAAAATTTGAAACATGACATCTAGGCTTAGAAATGTCTGTGCTGTATTGTCAGCCCTTGTAAGCTTCCACCAAGTTCTCCCTTTGTGTTCATAAACAGCATACTCTATAATAGCAAACTTCTTTCCAAGTTCACTAGGTGAGATTTCATCATTTTCCTGCAAAATCAGCTGTTTATCAATTTCATCATTTGATGGCCCTTGAGACTCTTTCGTGATTATGCCCACCTGCTCCATTCTCTTGAGTCTCTTTGCTGCTCTTTGTGCATTAAGTACAGACTTCTCAAGTACTTCTGGAAAACTTTCACCTGCTTGGTGCAATGCCCCTGCTTGGGATGATGCACCTGCTTGTGTAGTCTCTCCAGCTTTTCTTTTCTTTGTTGCTCTAGATTTCTGTAGCACTTCACTTTGTCTCCTAAGATACTCAGCTTCCTTAGGAGTGTTGATAGTCATCCAATCCTCCACATCATACAACTTTAGAACTAGTCTGACTGCTCTCTTTATGGCTTCAAAGCTCATATCTCTAAAGTCACCATCCTTCCACTTTCTATGCCTTTTAAGCAGAACTTTGTAGTGATCAAGTTGCCCTTTCTCTGACGTTCGATACTTCTCACTCTGAATTTGCATTGCCCTTCTTTCCAGATATTCAGTTTGATATTTGTAAACAAGGCAAGTCAACTCATACCTGTCTTCCAAAGGAGCACTTTTCAACTCCTTCTCCCATTGATCAAGAAACTCTCCAACATGAGGTACCCTGTCATCTAGTTCCCTATGCATAATCTCAACCTGTTTTAGCATATCTTTGGGCCTCATCTTCTCCATCCTTTGATCCTGCATATCCATTTCCTCTTGTTGTAGCCTGAGAGCTACTTGTGCATCATATGCTTCTTGGACCTTCTGCTGTTCAGGAGTCAGATGCTTGTATTTTCTCTTGGGCTGTTGCACCATGATTCCTTTTCCTTTGTCTTTTGGATCCACTGCTGGTGCTGGTTTTGCTTTAGATGCAGGTTCTTTGATTGTTATCCCCTTCTGAACTGGTTGCTTTCTGTTCTTCCTAACAAATGTTTGAGTAATGTTCTTAGCAGGGGATAAACTTACAGCAGTGGGATCAGCAATGGCAGGGGAAACTTTTGAAGCAGGGGCTTCTTCTTGATTGCCCATGGTGAGAAATGTTTGAGCAATATCTTTGGTTTCACTCCCCTTGTCACTTCCCTTATCAGTACTTTCTCTCTCCAGTCCTTTCTTAGCACTTGTTATCTTTCCATGCTCCCCACCAGGATATGAATAATACTCAGTAGATCATTCTGTGTGTGGAATTTCCTCCCCTTTGGAAGCATCCTCATCTGTGGAAAGAATTAGTCTGGGCTTTCTCCTCCCCTCAAGAGTAGCAAGTCTGGTTTCCAGGTGAGAGATAACTAGACCTTGCTTTTTGACATCTTGTACTAGTTGTGCATTCTGCCTTTTCAGACTCATGCACATTTTCGTCAATTCTAGATTTGTCAAAGGTTTCATACTGCTCTCAATCCTAAAAGGGAATTTCTCCCCTTGTTGGATATCATGGAGTGGGGGAGAGGACTTATTGATGGTGTCACTATCCTGCTCACCCCTTGAGGATGAGACAGTAGTGGCAGCCAAACCCCCAGGTTGCTCCAAACTCTTGGAGACTCTCCTTTCTGCTGCTTGTGAAGATTCACCAGGCAAGGGAGACCTGGCAAACCTGGATTTTGAACGCCTTTCTTGTTGTGGATCAGCAGGTGGTAGGTTCTTGGCAGGGGATTCATCAGGTTGATTTATGGCTGTTTGATTTTTGGCTTCTTCCCGTCTGATTTGGTCTAGCATAATTGAAGTGAATGGAATGTTTCTGCCAGAGAATAAAGGTGATGGTGTAAGTAATGTGGTGAAAAGTTTGGTTGTGTGTTTGGTTGCTGAAAAATAGTTTCTGTGTGTAATAGGACCATGATCACTCATATTCAGCAAAACTTCTATAAACCTTGGATACATACAAAACTTTGAGGTGCTTGAAACATTTTTAACCATGCCTTTAAAAATCATTTGAGAAAAACAATACTTCCTTCCTGTTGCAAAGCAGATCAGGGCAGAAGCTATCTCACTACCAACCTCATTAAAAGCAGTGGTTTTGGGTGACAAACATTGCATAATAGTATGAATCAAAAATTTCCAATAAGGGGCAAACTGGCCTTTAGCAAACTTTAATTTTTGATTTTCAGAAAGTTTATACCCCAATTTATCAAGACCTTCAAAAATTTCAGCCTCAGAAAAGTTGGTTATTCCATCCTCATCATCAAGGAGGAGATTCTCCCTGATGGAGGCAAGTGTGATTACCTTGGAATGACCATCAACTGTGCTTTGAATTATGACCTCTCCATTCACTGTTTTGGTCATGGCTTTAGACCAGAACTGTTGAATGTGTGAGGTATAAATGCGAGGATTGATGAGAAGGGCCACTCTGAAGTACGAAGACTTTAGAAAGGCCACAGCCTCAGCAAACTCGGCTGGTTCATCATGAAGCAAAGCAATTTGGTTATGATTAGGAGCAATTTTAAGGGTCATGATGAATTTGGAAAATAGTTTAGAGGTTTATAGAGATGGGAGGTAAGTGGGATTAGGTCGAGAGAGATTTATGGACCTGCTGGTAAAGGGAATTAAGTTTATATAGACAAATTGAAGGGCTGTGATTGGACCAAAATTTTCAAATTGCAAAAATATCAAGGATAAATCTTGATAAAAAATTAATATATTTGAAATAGAAGGAAAAGATTACCAATCAGCTAAGAAAGCGCCTTAAATATCTTTTAAAAAGAATAAAATATTCCCTAACCAAAATTTAAGCAAGCAGGCCCAACGGCTATGAACAGGGTAACGGTATTGTCGGTCAATGGTCAAACAGGGGAATGTTGTGAAGGCAGGGGAATAAAAGATAAAAGCAGGGGAAACTTTCCTAGGGGTATTAAACTAGTCATGGAAGGACTAATGCTAACTAGCTCTGCTCTAATGCACACACTTGTATACACAAGATAGATACATAGAATCTCAAGAGTCCTCTATTCAGCAATGGTCCCAATACAAAAAGTTAATACATAAGTCCCCCTACACCAGGTAATCCCAAGAAATCATGCATACCCCAGTCACCATCCAAACCTTGTCCCTTACTTATGGTCAGTTAGTCTTGGCAGTGTGTGCCACAGGTCTATATTTGAACAGCAAGCTGTTTATAATAAAGAAATGTAAGTACACACTACAGTGCCTCAAGGTTTCAGAGTTCTGACAAGCTTTGTAGCAAGTCATCATTAACCTGAACCCTCACTCACCAGTGGATATGATGTAAGATCATATATGAGCATCCTAAGGATACCCTGAGTCCTAAAGGTGTGACCTAACCTCCCCTGAAACATAGAGTATATACCTGATTCACCAACAAGAATAGTATGCACCATATGAACCTCTACATTGTTAGTCTAAAACCACATAAAACCACTTTTGTAAAAAGAACACACCCAGCTTAAGAGAAAAATCCTCTTGGCAGGGGAATTAACCCCAAGCAGGGGAATCAGTGTTAAAAAGCAGTGGAATGAAAGAAATGGTAAAATTGACTAACAAATATACAACAACAGCAGTGAAGTAACCCTGATTACACATGACAAAATAGACATCAGATTTTAAGGAGTAACCATTCCAATACCTGCAACCAGATACTGAAACCTCCCTACCTCAAAAGCTTTTGTTAAAAGATCAGAAACATTAAGTTCTGTATCAATTTTTTCAGGGACAATCAGTCCTTTTTCAAAACAATCTCTGATAAAGTGATGTCTAATTTCAATGTGTTTGGTTTTGCTATGAAAAACAGGGTTCTTTATGATGCAAATAGTGCTGTTGTTGTCAATAAATATCTTGGTTTTAAGAAAGTTGTACCCATAATCAAGCAATTGATTTTGCACCCAAAGAACTTGACCACAGCATGCAGCAGCTGCTACATACTCAGCTTCAGTTGTGGATGTTGCCATGATAGTCTGCTTCTTACATTGCCAAGATATAAGCCTGCTCCCCAAAAATTGGCATCCCCCTGTTGTAGACTTCCTATCATTGTTGTCACCAGCATAATCACTATCTGAATAAGCTATCAGCTCAAATGGTGACTCCTTTGGATACCAGAGTCCTAAGGTAGGATGACATTTTAGATACCTAAAAATCCTTTTCACAGCAAATAAGTGACACTCTGTTGGTGACACCTGGTATCTTGCACATAAGCAGACTGCAAACATGATGTCAGGTCTTGAAGCAGTGAGATACATAAGAGACCCAATCATAGACCTGTAATTCCTGACATCTATAGGCTTTCCAGGACCATCCTTGCCCCATGGATGATCCTTGTCCATAGGAGTGGACACCTTCTTCCCATCAGACATGCCAAACTTCTTTATAATCTCAGCCACATATTTGTCTTGTGAGATAAATATCCCATCTTTCCGCTGCTGAACTTGTAACCCCAAAAAGAAGTTTAGTTCTCCCATGGCACTCATTTGGAATTTATCCTGCATCAATTTGGAAAACTCTTTGCTAAGCATGGAGTTAGTTGATCCAAAAATGATGTCATCCACATAGACTTGTACTAGCAGAAGATCACCCTTTTGTTTCTTGGTAAACAGGGTCTGATCAATCTTCCCCCTGCTGAATCCATTGTCTAGGAGATATTTGGAAAGAGTACCATACCAGGCTCTGGGAGCTTGGTGAAGGCCATACATGGCCTTTTTCACTTTGTATACTTTGTCAGGATGTTCTGGATCTTCAAACCCTGGTGGTTGCATGACATAGACTTCTTCATCAATGGTTCCATATAAGAAGGCACTTTTCACATCCATCTGGAAAACAGTGAAGTCCATGAATGAGGCATAAGCAAGAAATAATCTAATAGCTTCAATCCTTGCTACTGGAGCAAACACCTCTTCATAATCAATCCCTTCTTCCTGAGTATACCCTTGTGCTACTAACCTTGCTTTGTTACTGACAACTATTCCCCTTTCATCCTTTTTGTTCCTGAGTACCCACTTGGTCCCAATAGGCCTTGCCCATTTGGGACAATCAACCAGAATCCAAACCTCTTGTATGTAAAATTGTAAGAGCTCCTCTTGCATAGCTTCAACCCAGCTTGGGTCATTTAAAGCCTGAAAAATCTTCTTTGGCTCTTCTTGTGACAAAAATGCAGTAAACAGACAACATTGCATGTTGTCATGATTGAACTTCATGGTGATGTTAGCAATGAAGCTGTGCTCCTTTGCTGTATACCTTGTATGTCTGGGGGCTTCAGGATCGCCAATGATCTGAGAGATAGGATGGTCCTTATTGATTCTATAGATAGGCTGCATGATGACTTCTGTTTCATCTTCTTCCAAATCAGAATTGATGGGGCTATTTTGATTAGGAAAGAAGTCCTCAAAGGAACTTCCAAATGAGACAGCATGACCTAAAGATGGGTGCTTGTGAGCAGAATGAAGCTCTGAATAACTAGGGCCTCCACTCCTGATGATTCTGCTTCCACTGCTGGATATGATAGGACCATCATTTATGGGTGTAGATGATGAGATGAGTGGGGATTCTCTTTCTGCATCAGTAGTCTCATTAGCATCATGATCCTTTGTGAAAGAGGAATCAATTCCTCTAGCAGGGGAATCCTGGATTCCACTGCTTTCAGCCATTCCACTGCCTTCAGTCATAGCAGGGGATGAGATTGGCTGTTCTTTTCCTGAAGCAGAATTATCTTCTTGTTTATCAGCTTCACTAGGAAACAATGAGGGTACATTCATGTACCTCAGAGGTGACTTCTCAGCACCAATTGTTTCTTGAGTACCTGAAATGTTAGTGTTCTGCAAGACAACAGGTACATAATTCATGGACTTGGAAAGTACATCTATATCAAAGAACCAGTCAGGACCTGTTTGAACATCTTCAGGTTTGTCTTCAAGAAAGTTCACATGAAGATTTTCTGTGATTTTGCTTGTCTTCTTGTTGAAGACCCTATATCCCTTGCTGTTTAAGGAATAACCCACAAAGTATCCATCATCACCCTTTTCACTAAACTTACCAAGATTGGCAATGGTGTTCAAGATAATAACATGACACCCAAAAGGTCTGAAAAAGTCAATTAAGGGAGGTCTTCCATTAAACAGCTGATAAGGGGTCTTGTTGTGTGCCTTGACAACCAAGGCCCTGTTTTGCACATAGCAAGCAGTGGATACAGCTTCAGCCCAAAAGATAACTGGAAGTTTGGAATCAGACAGCATAGTTCTTGCAGCTTCAATGAGTGTCCTATTCCTTCTTTCTGCCACTCCATTCTGTTGAGGCGTTCTAGCAATGCTGAATTGCCTCTTGATGCCTTTGTTTATGCAGAAAGAATCCAGTTTCTGATTTCTGAACTCACCACCATTGTCTGATCTTATGGTAACTACCTTCATGCTTTTTGACAGTTCAATTTGATTGATGAACCCAATGAGTACATCAGCAGTGTCACTCTTTTCAAATAGAAAGAATGTCCATGTAAATCTTGAAAAATCATCAGTAATCACTAAGCAGTACCATTTCTTCATTATACTTGCCATAGAAGTAGGACCAAAAAGATCCATATGTAGTAGTTCCAATGGCTTGGTGGTGGACATACTTGTTTTTGACTTGCAAGATGCTCTGTGTTGCTTCCCTTTCAGACATGCTGCACAAGTATGTTCAGTGGCAAAAGACTTGGAAGGAAGACCATGAACCAGATTATGCTTTACTAGTTTGTTCATGTTCTTGAAATTAAGATGACCAAGTCTTCTATGCCATTTCTTACATTCATCTGCTGAAGCTTTGGCAATGAAACATGTTTCATTGTCTTGGAGAGAGATGTCCCTGAGATCAATTGTGTACATGTTCTTCTGTCTTGGTGTTCTGAGAACAATTGGAGTGTCTTTTGGCAAGACAAACTCCTTTCCTAATACCAAGCATTCAGTGTCAGTAAACAAGATAAAATTCTTGTTATCAGTCATCTGTGACACACTGAAGAGATTATACTTGAGTTCTTTCACCAAGTACACATTGTCAAAAGTCATCCCATTTGTGACAATAGTTCCTTTTCCTGTTATAGTTCCATGCCCATCTCCAAAAGAAACACCATCATTGTCATGCAGGGGTACAAAGTTAGACAAGTAAGCTTTGTGTCCAGTCATACTTCTTGAGCATCCACTATCCCAATATGCTCTATCATCCCTTGTCTTCTTTGTCACCTGCAAAAGGAAAAACAAATTAGTTTTTCTTGGGGACCCAAGCCATTACAGACTTGGATCTACCTCGTGTATCAATGTAGGATAGCTTATCGAAAACTAGAGATACACCATTAGATTGAGTACCCCTTTTGGGTGCCCAAACCCAACGAGCTGAGGCTTTCACAGCTTTTCCCCATCTTCCCATGTTCCTAGAATGTACAACTTTTCTAGCAGGGGATACCCCAGTTTTAGCAGGGGAATCCTTATGCTTAGCAGAGGGAACCCACCTTTTGTTTTGGCCTCTGTTCATGTGTTGGTAAGGTCTAGGGCCAGATCTATATGCAGTATAAGGTGTTGGGGTGGTCACAGAAGTGTTGGGCTTTGGGTGAACATCATTTTCCTTTCTAAGGGCTGGAACAACATATTTCTCAGTTACTCTATTTCTCAAGGCAGGGGCAACATACTTGGCAGGGGAAAAGGATTTTGCCCCTGCATTTAGAAGAATGGCTTTAGGTTGCATATCCTTTAAGGGATTTGCAGCCACCATCTCCATTGGTGCCTTACACTCTTTATAAGTGTGTTCAAAACTGCCACATGTGAAGCAGGGCTTGGTATTGATCACAAAGTCTTTTCCTAATAGATGAGACTTTTGGTCATTCCAATTTCTTTGATTACCTCTGACATTCCTGTACATACCAGCATATTTAATGGTAGGTTTAGGAGACTGTGGCCTAGCCTTAGATTTGGGAGAGATGCTCTTAGAGTTTGGATTGCTGCTAGAAATTCCTTCTTTTGAAAATCTAACAGGGTTGTCAATTTGCTTTAAGCCAACCTGTTCCTGTTTAACATCCCTAATGACACTAGTTTTAACTAGAGACTCTTTTGTATCAAGGTTATTAGGTATATAAGCACTCAAGTCAAACTCAATGTCATCCTGTTTTTCAAAACAAGGAAGACCAGTCCATGACAAGTCTTTTCTAGGATAGGCAGCATGGATGTTAGCAGGGGGTGGTGGTATAGTAGCATTCATATTCTTAATTCCAAACCCTGTTTTGTCCTTAGGAGATTGACCAATTTCAAATGCCTTGGTTAAATCTTTTGAAGCTTTTCCAAATTTTTCAATAGTTTCCTCATCTATCTTTTGGTTAGCTTTGAAAATTTCAAGTTCAGCAGTTAAAACATTTATAGATTGGTTATTCTCCTTGGCATCTCTTTCTAGAATCACAATGTGATCCCTATACTCACTTTCTCTTTGCCTATACTCTCGTATGGTGGACTCTAGTTGTTCTAAAGCACGTTTGTAATTATCAAGATCATTATCACAATTGGTATAGTCAGCTTTTACCTTTCTGATTTGATCATTTAAAGATTCAGTATTTTTCCTACAAGCTTTAGTACAGTATGAGTCATCATATACCTCATTGTCAGAGCTGGAACTTGACATGGCCATAAGTGCAAAGTCTTCTTCCTTTTCCTCAGCCATCAAAGCTTGATTTCTTTCCACACTTTCTGTCATAGCACTCCAGTCCCATCCATTTGCTCCATCTATCCCCTGCATTGCTACCATGGCTTTAGCACCAGAATCCTCATCTCTTGTTTCCTTTCTATGGCTATTTCCAGACTTAGGTCCTCTGCATTCTCTGGCAAAATGACCCTTCTTGCCACAATTGTAGCATTCAACTTTTGCTTTATCAAACCCAGCCACATCAGATGGATTAATTGTGATCTTCTTCCCATACTTCTTGTGGAACCTGTTTGCTCTCATGCTGAGCAAAGCCATATTCCACTTGATATCCAATTCTTCTAGCGCTTGCTTACTGATTTGACTCAGATCTTCATGTAACACTGTAGATCCTTGTGGCCCTTGATATGCTATAAAGGCACATGCAGTGTCAAGGCTGAATGTGGCTGGTCTTTCTTCATCATAGGAAGGTCCAGACCTGGTAGCAGGGGAATAAGTAGCAGGGGCTACTTCTATTCCACTGTTCTTGGAGATTCCACTGCTTTGTGATATGAATGCCATGTTAGCAGGGGAATCAACGATTCCACTTGAGTTGGTGGGAATTGTCCCTTTTGACTTCATTTCATTGACAATAGGTTCAAAAACCTTTAAGTTATTGTATATATCATCAATATCTTTTTCATCCAAATCATCCTTATTCTGCCAAATTGCCTTATAGACAAACCACTCTTTCTGAAGGCTGTTAAGAAACCTGGTGTTCACCTGCTCTTTTGACACCTGAATATCAAAGAATTCCAAGTGGGCCACCATGTCTTGAAGCCTATTGTAAATAGCTCCAATTGATTCATCACCAATTGCTTTGAAGGAGGCAAAATCATCCAGCATTTGGTTCTTCTTCTTCTTCTTCTTTGTGGCTTCATTTCCTCCAAAGGTTGTGCCTATGGCTTCCCATAGTTCCTTAGCTGTTTTGTATTTCCTGAATCTGAGTTGGTGTCTATCTGGTAGGGCCAACAGCAATGAGCTGTGAGCCCTGACATCATGCCTTCTAGCCAGTATTTCCTTATCACATAGAGCAGCAGATTTCTTCTTGTCCTTACCTTTGGAACTTTCACCTTCATCCTTGCCTTCTTCAACTGCCACCATTTTGTTGAATTGATCACCAAACTCTATGATCTCCCAGAGAACATAGTGTTCCATTTTCAGGTATTGTTGGATTCTGAATTCCCATAATTCAAAGTTTTCAGGATCCAACATGGGTAACTTGAGGTTATTGTGGTTGTTGCTGTTTGTGGATGAATCTGAAGACATGTTTGCTATGAGGGTTTTGTTCTTGATTTAGACAAAGTTTCTCAACAAGCTCTGATACCACTTGTTGATCCCAAAGTCAGATCTTAAACCTTAATAGCTTGTTTAAGGGTTGTGATAGAGAGAAAGAATTCAATCTAACACTAGAGAAACTTTGCAAAGCAAAGTAACTAAACAAGATGCGGAATGTAATGTTTAGCACAAGAACAAATGAGATTCAAACGTTGAACTTTAATATATCAAAGATATACGAATACCCAAAGTGGTATTAGGGTTTACAAAACCTTAAAGTAATAATAATGAAAAACGAAATGAGAAAGACACACTTTGCATGCTAACCTAGTGAGTCCTTTTATAGATACAAGGACCCACGTACAAGATCACTACTAACAAACTATGGAAAGTATTAAGGAATAATAACTGAAACGCGTAAAAATCTATTCCATGTTTATCTTGACGGCAGGGCCTTTGACTCCAGCAGGGGAACGGATCCCCCTGCCTTTGTTATTTAGCAGGGGGAACTTACTCTAGCAGGGGAATGAATAATCAACTAGCAGGGGAAACAAGTAAGCATAGATTTATTCCCAACACTTAAACGAAACCAAGTGTTATTGAAACAAGTTAATTTTATCTCATAAGAATACTTGAACGGTTTCTTATTACAGAAGTTCATCTTATTTAATAAGTTGATTCCTATGTAAACAAAAGAGATACAAATTACTTAGTCAATGTCTTGTGTTTTGTTTCCAGGCCATGGAAGACAAAGCTTCATCTTTGTTCAAGCCCACTATTGTTTGGGTTGAGGATAATCCTACAATTCCTGACATAGTGGTTGAAGCTAAACCAAAACCCACTGAAGTTTTGGTTGAATTTAGACCAAGACCTACTGAGGTGTTAGTAGAAGTCAAACCTAAACCTACTGAGGTTTTGGTCATGACCACCAAGAAATCCAAATATTTTTTGAACTAATGCTAGGTCGGTATCTCTTTAGAATAAAAATGTCTTTGGCAGTTATGTCATTATCCTAAGTGTATTGCTAAATGTAAGGACCTTGTTCATCTGATGTATGTATGAATGTTGTGGTAATAATTGTAATGACTTTCTCCCTATGTTTCAACTTGGCATAGACTTAAGACATCTACATATATCGTGTATATCATTTGTGATTATGTCATCAAAGCAGGAAAATGTCAATCACCGAGGAACAACAAAGACTTCGTGATCTTGAACTTGTCTCGCTCAGTAATAGGCTTCCATATGCTAAGAACAAATCTCGATTACAAGATGATTTTGATCCGGCTTTACCAGCTTTCAAAATAGCCACGGATATCCTAGACATATCACCCATCAAAGACACACTCAGACGTACCGCATCTGTTCCCGAAGTCTACATGCATGAATTCTGGAACACTGCATCTTTCTCCAAAAAGACTATCTCTTTCGAACTGAACAAAACACCAAGGGTACTCAACTTGAGCATTTTTCGGAAATTGTTTAAACTTCCTAGGTTGGCACAAGGAAAACAATTTGTGGCTAACCCAAATAATGATGAAATGCTTCGAGTCATTCGTGCCATGAATTATGAGGGTGAAATTAACAACCTATCAAAATTTAACACCTCACACATAGGGCAACCCTGGAAAGCACTTATCACCATCATCGTCAAGTCTCTTACTAGAAAAACTAGGGGCACCGATGCAATGAGACCACCACAGGCTCACTTATTTTGGGGATTGTATACTGCATCCAAAGTCGACTATGCACTTCTTCTCTGGCAAGAATTTTGTTATCAGTTCACTGGAACGAAGAAGAAATCCATGCATCTTCCATTCCCGAGATTCACCAAAATCATTATCCACCATTTTATGAAGAATGACCCAACCATCGACACACACGGGAATTTCTTCTATCACACCAAAGATGATGATTATGTGATTCTCTCAATGAATGCAGACACTAATTCCACAAAGTATGCATTACTCCCTGCACTAGTACCCGACACAATGCTTAATGATGGAATCAAGGAGAGTGATAAATACCAAGAGATGCTTAATGATATTGACGCACAGTTTAAGCGTGCAAATTTACATCCCTCAGAGAAGCAAAAAGGTAAACGCAAGAAACGAGTTTCAAAGCGTCAATCAGCTGCTTCTAAAGATAAAGGCCCAGGAAAAATGCAAATTGTTGATGAAGATGATGAAGATGAGCTGATCCAAACTGAAGAAGAACAGGAAGAAGTACCACTCCGCAGGCCTAAGAAAGCAAGGAAAGCTAAAGGCAAAGAGGCAAGTGTTGCTCCAAATGAACCTGCTCAACAACAAATTTCTGAAGCCAAAAGACTTCGTATTATTCTTCAACAAACTCGACAGGAAGCCTTTGGCGGATCTGGCTCAAGGGTATTTGAAGACTTAGCAGATTTTGGTAATCCTGATGGTGATACGGAATTTTTCGACGAGGAAGATACTTATGAAGATGCGTATGAAGATGCTGCTAACTTTCATCTTGAAAGTCGGGAACCAAGTGAAGAACGTGAGAGCAGTGCTGACACTGATACAAGTATGATGTATCGAGATGCCAATATCACCACATCTTTGCCAGAACCGACTCACTTGGTACTAAATGAAGATGCTCATGCAACTTTCATACCAGACAGGCAACTTCAAAGTAAGTCTACTTCAAACTCCGATGATGTTTTGAAATATCTCAATTTAGAAGGGGAGGGTGTTGAGGTCACCAACACTGATCCGTCAACAAATGAACAAATGGTGGATGTCCCTATAACCACTATTACATCGACCACCACTTCACTACTATCAACCCCAGTCATCAGTGAGGTCACCACCACCATCACACCCGCAATTGTTGAGCAACCAGAATCAACCACCACCAACACCACGGAATCTACACCGTCATCCACAGCTGAACAACCTGTATCAACCACCGTCCTAACCACTGTATCTACATCAACACCTATCCCGGTACAACCAGTATCATCCACGACCACCTTAGCGGTTATGGTTACACCTCCACCAACAGAACCACCAGTATCATCCACATCAAATCCTTTCCTCACAGTCAATGATCCGTTGATCTAGTCTCTTCAACAACAACTAGAGGCTCAAGCTACACAAATAGCTACGTTGATTGAAAGGCTTGCCACTCCTCCTAAGGAACCGCAACCTGATGAGCCTACTCTTCAAAAACTAATAGACAGAGTGTCAAAGCTTAAAGAACAACATAAATCATTTCTTAAAGAGAAGAAAACTCGGGATAAAGAAAATGCTGCTTTTCTCGGGTCAATTGACGAGCAGATGACCGCGATCATTCGACGCAAAGTCAAGTCTTATGTTGATCAACAACTACCACATCTTGTCGGTAATGGTTTATCTACTCTTCAATTAATGACATTGCTACAGACACGTCTGCTAGATTTGGGAGCTCATAAATCAAAATACAAACGCAAAGTTCCGCAATATCTCAACAAAGCAATTGATGATGAGAATCCTGCAGACACTACCGACTCTGAGTCTGATGATGATAATGAGTTAGAAGAGGAAGATGACGAGGAAAACGGTGAAGAGGATGATGGTAATGAGGATAAGGATAAGGAAGGAGATGAGGAGGAAGAAGAGGATGAACAAGGAAAGGATAAGAATGAAGATGAAGATGAGGACGAGGACGAGGATACAGATGATGATCAGGATGACGATGATGATAATGAAAAGGGTAATGAAGTCAACAAGGGTGATAAGAATGACGACACCGGTACAAATGCCGAAGAGACAAACAAGGATGACAATGATACGGCCACCGAGAAAGGTCTAGAGGACACTGCAGAAAAGGTTGCTGACACCTTGGTTTAAAAATGCGTTTTGCGATCCATTGCGCTAAAGGTCTCAAAAGCCATTGCGTGACGCGTGATGCGATTGCGAGCGCAATTTAGACGCGATGCGTTTAGTATAAAAAAAGTACAAAATTATTGAAGTACCAAGTAAATGCAATAAATTTAAAAAATAAGTTACTAGCATATTATAATTAGTCCTATAATCTTTGGTAAAACAAATAAATCGATAGTAAAGCTTCACGAAAAACACTTAGCAAAATGCAAGATACTATATTTTTGTTATTGTGTTTGTTTTAGATATTTTTATAACAAGTCTTATCTTTAAAAAGCCATTAAAATATGTTGACCTCTTTTAAAAGGTTAAATTGGACAAAAATCACCTAAGTACTACATTGCGACAATTGCTACCATTGCTAGCATTATATAATTGCGATAAATTGCGGGTTAATGCGGACGCATTCTGGGATTGCATTGCAATAGGCACCTTGATGCGAAATTTTGAATGCAACGCATTGATGCGCGCAATTTGCGCAATGATGCGCGCATTTTTAAACCAAGGCTGACACCACAGAAAAGACACTGGAGTCAATAGTATCAGAAACTCAACAGGTTGCTACAGGTATATCTACTGCACCAGAATTCACTACTGATTCTCACATCGAATCTGTAGAATATATGCAAACAGAAGAACCGACAGAGACAATGCTTGAAGAAGAACCTCACGATGATATACCGGTGATGCAAACTCAACCTTCAACATCATCTACAGTTCAGCATGACGATGACATGGAAGTTGAAGATTTAAATGTTCCAGAACCGACATTTGCTGAATCCTTTATCATTGATGATACTGTACAAGAGCAACTTTGGCTAACAAACGTAGCACCACAACATCCATTTGACACTGCAACTGAAATGGAGATGACTCAATTCCTCAACAACCCTATCGACTTCTCGGCTTTTCTAAGGTATTCTCATGGGAAACTGACGATGACCCCAGATCTGATCAAAATGGCAGCTTCAAATGTGGACTTCTTTGACACGTTAAAGATCAGCCATAATGAAGCAGAATATCACCTGAATGAGCTTACAAAAGAAAGGAGAGCGACAACTACAGGAATTCAGACTCCCGTGTTACGACCTCTTACACCAACGGTCATCACCGGTTCTGCTACGATCCCATTAGAACATTTTGTCTCACACGATCTTGAATACCTTGAAAATGGAGCAAAGAAATATGCCACGTCACTAACAATGCTCAAGGCTGTCAACTTGGAGAATGTTCCATGGATAGAGGATAAAATGCCTGAGTCAATATGGAGAAAGAAGCCGCTCAATTTTTATGATACCTATGCTTCACTTGGCATATCTCACTGGAATAAAAAGAAGAAGTTAGCTTATAATCACTTCAATCGTCCTAAGAGAGGTGCTTCCATTGTCTCAGCTCACAGAATCAAAAGCATCCAAGGAGCAACCACTCAGACCATCTTCGGTTATGATTACTTAAATGTAATCATGTTCAAACGTACCGATGAGAAAGAATACCGCATTGACGAAAGTGATCTCCAGTACCTTCAACTTGAAGACATCGAAGATCTTTTGTTGCTATTGGCTCAAGAAAAAGTTGACCATCTATCACTTGACATTGTCATAGCCTTGAGTTCAAACTTTCATCAATATTCCAGGAAAATAGTCATTCAAAACCGGGTGGAAGACTTTCAACTTGGAGTAGAAAGCTATCAGAAGAAGCTAAACCTGGAACCTCCCCATACGACTCCACTCAGTAATTTCCATAAGAACAAGAAGGTTTACATGGGGACTACCAAGCCGGAAGCAAGAATTTTTTATCCGAATGAGACTGGCGTCATGCAATATATGCGATTCTCATAACTGCACAAATTCAGTGATGGAACGCTAAAGAATGTTCGAGATGATCTGTCGGTTCTCAATGCCAACTTACCTCTTCCGGCAGTCACATACACCTGGACAACCCAGTGCAGAAAGGGATCCTCGTACGCAATCAGGAAGATTGAGGAAGTTCTAAGGAAGTGCCGGTTGCTACGAAGTATAGAACGATTCGTCGGTGGACGACCATATGGAGCTCACCATCGGTTCACGGATCGAACCAATTAATTTTGGTTCGTCTTATATCAGGTCAACTCCATATGTCTATAATTGTGAATATGTTATCTTTTTACTTTATCAGCTTTTTTGTGGCTTGTTGTAGTGTAAAAGTATGATATTTTTTCAAGAATTTCTCTTGAGATTCTAAATCTTTCAAACAAATCATACTCAAGCACTACAACTTACCCTCATTAATTTGAGGGGGAGCATTAATATGTTCTTTGGCCAACATCTAATTTCATTTTATTACCCAAAGACCGGTTAATCCATTAATATCCAAAATATTGATGGTTAACATTTGGAAAGGGGAGAAAATGGGATTAAGGAGACTTAATGATATTTGGCAAAAATAATGAAAAAGACTTAAAAAGATAAACCAACTTAACATGTGTAATGCACAAGTTAAGGGGGAGCGTTTTTGATGATCAAAACACTTAAGGCACAAAATCTTTGATTTTAATATCACAAGTGCTTTAAGTGATTTTTTTCAAAGACTTTTCATGGTGACTATATCAACCCAAAACACACTTAACTCACGACGGATGTGGTGACAAAAGGGTGGTAGGTATAGGTATTAGTCCAATAATTCATCAGAACCGATGGAATCTTCCCAAGGACAACTCCCTAGATAGAACTAGAAGTCCTAGGAAAGATGGAGAATGAATGTGAACGTAGCTGAATGCCGACCAAGTACTTAAGCTAGCACTGGAACAATCACAACAAGGTGCTAGTGATGACGTATTGGTAAGCATTGAAGGGGTTGAAGAATGAAAAAGAATTGTAAAGATAAAGGGTGTAAAGAAAGAAGCCCTCCTTACAACTTTAGGCAGAAACCGGGTCAATACATATGCTATTGAGATCATTAGTTAATGATTCTCGATATTGAAGAAAGCCATCATGGACCCAGTGATGCAATGCACAACCCTCCCCAGCTAACTCAAATATCTCTCAAAAGGTATTTGTTTTAATCACACGGAGATCAACACGTTATCTATTGGTTTATTCACTCCGAATAGACTGATATTGAAAAGGTGGCATTCCTCTCTAGCCATCGATCACTAAATCAAAACGCACTATCGAGTCTAGAGACACGAGATCATCAAAAGTCTCATTAGGACACTTTCCATTTATTCCTTGCTTTCTCACACACTGTGAAAAGTAAGAGATTTTTATGAGTCCTACGCAATATTCTTGTAATATTGCCAGAACATCCGAGTAATACGCAAGTATTACAATGAAGATGGAAATCCTGCTTGAGCCAACATCAAACAAGCTCATGGTAGGTGACACGTACGGTTCTTTACGAAATAATCTTGTGAAAACTGGAAAGAAACAGTAGTTTAATTCTTAATTGAACTTAAACTCGTTCCAGGCCTCTACGCATTATCGTATGATCTTGCCAGAACACTCAGAGTGACACTCTTTAGTGTTCACAGTGACGAGTGGAAACCCTTCTAGTGTTAACATCAAACAGGACTTGGTAGGTGACAAGCAAGATTCAATCTGAATCAAGTTTGTGACAACTGGAAAGCAACGATGGTGAATATCTTAATTGAAATTCACTTGTTCCAGGTTTCATGAATTGACGGCTTCAATCATAAGGATTTCTAATCCAAATGATTCACTCTTTATGTTCGCAATCAGCTTTGGACGGTCGAATAAAGAGAACGGGTTTACCCGCGAAATCCTGTCAGGAAGTTACTTAATTGAAACTATCCGTCACGGGTACGATATCTAATATCGTCCAACGGTCTTCACCGACCGGAGGTAAAACGCTACCGAATTAGAATAAAATGTCAAAGCCATTTTATTCGTGTCGTTGCTGTGTACCTGTTGAAGACGGTGGCGTTGTTGTGTACCTGTTGAAGACGGTGGCGTTGCTGTGTACCTGTTGAAGACGGTGGCGTTGCTGTGTACCTGTTGAAGACGGTGGCGTTGCTGTGTACCTGTTGAAGACGTCCTCACATGCTTATTCCTTCTGCATCAAATACTCCTGCAAATTCAAGAAAGTATGACCCGAAAGTCTTCCGCTGTATCGACTCTGAAACTTTCAAGAATTCAACAAAGGATAAGTGTGTGGGACATGAAGTCACAAAGAGGCGAACCTCACAAGAAAATAAAGACTACACGTGAAAGGCCAAAAAAACGTGTTCCAAGCAAAAGGCTGATATCATTCAACACATATTCACAAAAGAAAGAAAAAGAAAGAAAAGAAGACTACGAGCTCAAGAACAAGATCTAACATGCTAGATTAGGACTTTGTAAATTTGGAGTGACCTCCCTTTGGGGGAGATTGTTGGAAATATGTTTTACGCATTTAGAAAGTCTCGGTCACTCCAACTATGTAGTTATAGGCTCGTAGTTATGTTTAGTTTCACTTATTAAATAGCCCGACCCATGAGCATGTTCATGGGCCGGAAGCCCAAGTCCATTAAGGACTTGGGGTATTTAAACCTCTTTCCACCATGGAAAGAGGTGTTGGTTGTTTATTTCTTTCATTTTAATATACAAGTTTCTTTCACTTCTCTCTCTAACTTTCTCTCTCTAGAAAAACATCAACCCCCTTGTTTCATAAAGATTATCATTGTTCTACAAAGAATGTCTGTGACCACTTTGAAAGCATAGTGAGCTGAGGCATAATCTTCTTTTTCTTCTTTCAGTCGAAAGTTGTTTGGTATAAACTGTAGAGCCTTTGCGGGTTCAAGTGCCTGATTAGCTTTTATTTGCTTCTCGGTAAGTTGAGACATGTTTTCTGCTTAAGACGAACAAACATACAAGATTGATATACCCAAAAATATATATCATGATGTATCTATACCTAAGCAAATCAAGCATATAGCATAGACAACAAACAATACACCATCTTGGGATAAAGCTACAATCTTTGGATAAATGCACTTGACATTTTCGGAAGAAGTGACATTTTCAAAGAAAAACAACTTTTTCGGAATAAACGGATTTTTTCAGATAAAACAACTTTTTCGGAAAAACATTCTTTTCAAAGAAATCATATTCTTCGGAATAAATAACATTTTCAGAAAAAATAATTTTTTTAGAATAAATGACATTTTCAGAGAAAACCACTTTTTCGGAATAACAGATATTTTCAGATAAAACAACTTTTTCGGAAAAACATCCTTTTCAGAGAAATCATCTTCTTCGGAATAAATGACATTTTCAGAAAAAAACAACTTTTTCGGAATAAATGACATTTTCAGAGAAAATCACTTTTTTGGAATAACAGATCTTTTTAGATAAATCCACTTTTTCGGAATAAATGGCATTTTCAGAGAAAAACACTTTTTCGGAATAACAGATATTTTCAGATAAAACAACTTTTTCGGAAAAACATCCTTTTCAGAGAAATCATCTTCTTCGGAATAAATGACATTTTCATAAAAAATAACTTTTTCGGAAAAATAGACTTTTTCAGTGAAATCATGTTTTTCGGATAAACGATGTTTTCAGAAAAAAGTATGTTTTTCAGATAACTCTTCGGATAAATGCAATGTTTTCAGAAAACACAAGTTTTTCAGAAAATCTTCGGATAAAGGCTTGGTTTTCAGAAAAGAACATGTTTTTCATATAAATCTTCGGATAAAATCATTTTTTCAGATAAAGTCTATGACATACTCAACTACAATCTCGTTATGATTCTTGGGGCAAACAGTAATTCTAAGGCATCCTAAACAAAAACATCTATAATCGAAACCGATCCTTGTCAAAACCCACCTATTAAATCAATTATGCAACCTAATTAGATTCTTAAACCCTAATTGATATTTTTTGGGGATTTGACTAATTAGACTAATACACAAGAGAATCATAAACGAATTTATATAGGAACATGTTTACCTTTGATGTTGTTTAGCAGATTAAGTCAATGATAAGCTTAATGAAAGAAATCAATGGCGGCAAAGCTTTTGTGGTTTGAGTGTGATGTTAAACAGAGAAACGAAACTAAACAAATGAGAGGGGGGCGCGTATTAATATGTTTGACTTAGGTAAAAAAAGCCTTTTCCCTTTTTGCGCAATTAGTCCTCCTATTTCCGTATATTTGCGTTAAGTGAGTATCCTATTTAATCACACTCAATCCAAACCACATAATTGACCTCCTATGTCTTAACAGTCATTAAGTATATTATCACGAAAAATCCGAAGACCGAGTTACATAAATCACGAAAGGTCACGAAGCACAACGAGTACACACGAAGAATGATACACCATAAAGCAAATAACCAATTAATTTTTCTGAAAGACTTTTGAAGACCGATTTGATGATGAAAACAATTTGACATTTTCTCCCCCTTAAATACAGACCCGTTTTCTATTTAAAGAGTTGTAGTCTTTGTATTTAAGAGAACTGAGGAAAGACTTGTTCGTTTAAGATGATATTAAAACAATTCGTGGTGGCAATAAGATTTCTCTTATTTTAACAAAATAAGTGCACTGAAACGTACACAAAGTTGTGTTAGACCAAGTTATGAAGTAAACTCGATCCCTTGTATGGTTTTAAAGTAAACCATACCCGAGAAAATTAATTCCCGTTGTGAGCCAACGCTTTCGTAAGAAATACGTGACTTTAATGCGAAAAGCGGGTTGTAGTGAGAAATAACTACAAGCCAAATGGGCATGTTTTAAAATATGTACAACTTTTATACGAACTCTATTTATGGCGTCGTGTCAATTTTAATCGACATTTCTAAGGCCGTAAATATAACCGTACTAAAAGACATGCCCGTTTTAAAATGAAAAATATTTTTGGATTTTCTTGATTTTATATTTTTTATGGTTTTTCTATGTTTTATATTTTTTATGGCTTTTCTATGTTTTATATTTTTATGGTTTTTCTATGTTTTATATTTTTGTATTTTTATTTTGGTGGTTTAAATATATACGATAATATACAAGATCACGATCAAAGGATACTCTAGAATAGTTTACCACCACTAATCTTCAGATTCTTCTGCCAACTCCTTAAGTGTCGCTGGTGAGAATGATTTCATGCCTAGCTTTTTGATCAAAAACTCGATACGTCCTTGATCTAAGGCCTTTGTGAATATATCGGCCAGATGATACTCAGCGTTGACGAAGTACAGTTAAATCACACCATTTTCCACTTGCTCTTTGATGAAGTGGTAGCGTATGTCAATGTGCTTTGCCTGGGAATGTTGAACGTAGTTGCAGCACAGAGCAATTGCACTTTTGTTATCACAGTACACCGGGATTTTGTTGAAGCCAAGACCGTAGTCAGTTGATTGTGATCTCATCCAAAGAACTTGAGCACAACAACCGGACATAGCAATGTATTCAGCCTCAGTACTTGATATCGCAACGCTTTTCTGCCTTTTGGATGCCCAACTAACCAGTCTATCTCTAAGAAGTTGCATACTGCTAGAAGTGCTACGTCTAGTATCTTGACACCCAGCATAATCCACATCTGCATATGATATTAGTGCAATAGAGGAATCCTTCGGATACCACAGGCCACGATGAAGTGTTCCTTTAAGATACCGAAAGATCCTTTTCACAACATGTAAATGCTTTTCGGTAGGCCGAGCCTGATATCGGGCACACATGCATATAGCAAATTGCAAATCAGGCGTGCTAGCAGTTAGATAGAGAAGGGTGCCGATCATTCCACGATAAAGTTTAGGATCGACAGCTATCCCTTCCTTATCTTCATCTAACTTGGATCTCTCCACCATTGGAGTATCCATAGGGTCACAAGTTTCAAAATGATATTTCTTAATGATTCAAGAGCAAATTTGGATTGATTAATGAAGATGCCTCTGGGATTCTGAGAAATTTGTAACCCTAAGAAAAATGAAAAATTTCCCATCATTGACATCTTAAAACGTGTGGACATAATTTTCTCAAAATGGCCAAACAATATTTGATTAGTAGCAGCAAATATTATATCATTAACATAAATTTGTACCAGAATCATGTCGTTGTCCTCCTTGAGAATAAATAATGTTGGGTCCACTTTGCCTTTGGAGAAGCCTTTCGAGATGAGATACGACGATATGAGATCGTACCACGCGCGTCGATCTTGTTTCAACCCATAAAGAGCCTTCTTGAGCTTGTACACGTGATTAGGATACTCTGAGTTGACGAATCCATTCGGCTGGCTTACGTAGACATCTTCCCTTAATTCACCATTAAGAAATGCCGTCTTAACATCCATTTGGTAGACGATCATGTTCATGTGAGCAGCATAAGCAAGGAATAGTCTAATTGCCTCCAATCGTGCAACAGGAGCAAAGGATTCTTTAAAGTCAATACCCAAAGCTTGATTGTAACCTATAGCAACCAATATAGCTTTGTTCTTTAGCACTCCACCTAACTCATCGAGTTCAAGCTTATATACCCACATTAATGTAAGGATTTCAACGTTGTTGGGTAAAGGAACTAATTCCCACACTTCAAGACGTTGAAATTCATTAAGTTCCTCTTGCATGGCTTCAATCCAAGATGATTTAGTCATGGCTTGTTGCCAGTTTTTAGGTTCAGTATCGGAAAGAAATGCATCAAAGTAGCAATATAATGCATGTTCTTGGAGTTGGTGGCGAGTTAAGACTGGTCGATTGATGTCACCAATAATATTGCGGACTGGGTGATCCTTTGTCCATTTTGTGTTGTGAGTTTCAATCCGTGGTGGTCGGGAGTGAACAATTGCAGGAGCTTCCTCCGAGGTAGACGCACCGTTAGGGTTTTCAGGTATGTGTGAACCAAAGAAAGGAAGCTCTTGTAAGTGAGCAAATTCCAAATCGTGATCATAGTGATCCTCTTTAACATCATTAGGAACGAGTGGCGGTGAAGATTCAGGTGTGGTTTGTGAATTGGTGGGTGAGGGGACATCTTTTTCAAGAGTGACAGTAGATGCCTCTTACTGATTTCCATTATCTTGAACAATAACTTCAGGAATTGGAGCTACTGCTACAGGTGCTGGAGAATCATCACTAGGTGGATCAAAGAATTCATCAAACATAGGTTGAAATAACTCATCCCACTCGGGCCTTGTAGGTGGTATAAATGATGGAGAAGTAGGATTGTTAGAAGTTAATCCGAAACTAATTGTACCAGTTCCCATCTCATGTAATGCGGGTTCAGAGTTGTGTTGCTCAGAAGCCATCGCTGTCAGCTCATCAAAATCGGCATCCAAATTTTCTACTATCTTGCCAAGACGACGGTTATAAATTTGGTAAGCTTTCTTTGCAGGTGAGTAACTAATGAAAATTCCAATATCAGCCTTCGGTTGAAGTTTGCCCAAATTCTCACTATTAGTATTTGGATAACACAGTGCACCAAATACATGAAGAAATGAAATATCGGGTTTTTGTCCATGAAGTAGCTCATATGGAGTTTTAGCATGGCGTTTACGAATGATGGAGCGGTTTTGGGTATAACATACGGTTGCCACTGCTTCAGCCCATAAGAATAAAGGAGCATTCGCATAAATCAACATAGTTCTAGCAGCTTCCATTAGTGTATGGTTACGTCTTTCCACGACACCGTTTTGTTGTGGAGTGCGAGCAACAGAAGTTTCATGTGAAATACCGACCTCTTCATAATAGTCTCGTAGAGTTTGATTAACGAACTCAGTTCCATTATCAGTGAGAATGCGGCGAACAGTAGCATTAAGACGTACTTGGATCATCTTTAAGAAAGTAATAATATACTTTGGTGCTTGATCCTTGGATGATAAGAATTTTACCCATGTAAACCTTGAGAAATCATCCACCATGACGAGGATGTATTTTCTACCACTCACACTAGCCGTACGCATTGGCCCGCAAAGATCCATGTGCAAAAGATATAGTGGTTCTTGGTTGGTGTCTTCAGCTTTAGATTTGTATGATTTCTTGGTGCTTTTCCCCAAAGAACATGCAGAACATAAATGATCCTTGTCGAACTTAAGTTTTGAAGACCACGAACAAGTTCGTTTTTAGCCAAATGGTTTTTAGCATCAAAGTTAAGATGAGATAACCGATGATGCCACAACCATGACTTTGTCTTAGATGCTTTGGAAAGAAGGCATACAGGAGAGGCAGCCATCATGTTTTGAATAGACAGTGTGTAGAGATTATCCCCTCGAGAACCCTTTAACAAATCATTTCCTGCAAGATCGCGAATAAAGCAAGTATGTTGTCGAAAATCCACTTCAAGGTTTGAATCGCAAAATTGTCCCACTGAAAATAAATTATGACCAAGTCCCTCCACATAATATACCCTTGAAATTGTAACATTCCCAATTTGATATTCACCGTAACCCATGATCTTCGCAATATGGTTGTTGCCGAATTTAACCGTTCCTAGAAACTTGTTGACGAAATTTCTGAGCATCGAGCGATCTCCGGTCATATACTTTGAGCATCCAGAGTCCAAGTACCAGAGGATGATTTGGACCACCTGAAAATGTCACCAGACAAGGACGATGTATCGGAATCTAGTAGTTCCTCTGTGTTAGCAGGTACAAATATAATTATCTTAGATTTGCTAACCGAAGAAGTCTTAGGCTTCCATATTTGCTTCCTAAATGCCGGCTTAGATTCTAGTTGTCTAAGATCCTGAGGTACTTCTTCACTAGTAGGCACAATAGTGGGGGCAGACCTAGTTAAAGGGCGCTTTTTCCATTTCTTAGTGCTAGTGTTCCTATTTAAAGGACGCTGAGACCTAACTTTCGTGGATGTGATCCTAGTTAAAGGGCACGTAGTTCCATTAGCAGTGAAGGTCCTACCAGTGGGTTTCCATTGCCAACCAACTTGGGTGAATTTCTTCCCCATTGGAATCCATTCAAGATTGTTCCTAATTGCATACATTTCATTCACGTGATCAACAAGGCATAAATCATGATGCTTAGAAAACATGCATTCATTACAATTCCAACATCTCAAATTAGAATTCACATTTTGCTTAGGCTGCTGCACAAGCGTAGGGCCTTTAGTCTTAGTTACATGATTCTTTTTATTCAAATTTGAAATAACATTCCTAGGGTGAACTTCTACTTTCTTCTTCGCAGTCCTGCTAGTGGAAGGCTTGATCCTATTCTTCTTGTCTTGAGATCCTTTAGCCTTAGTAGATACAATTACTCCTGTAGAATCCAAGGGAACATTAGTTACAGGTTTTGATTTAGCCTTGATGGGTGTGTTTAATATAGGCTTAGATCCTGGATTCTTATTGAATGGAGTCATGGTAATGGTGGTGGTTTGTTGTTTAAGTGGTGTAGAACCCGGTTGTCCTATGTACTTCAAGTGCTCTAAGCATTGTTGTACCCTCTCAATGTAAGCATGAGCAGAGTAATAGTGACTATTCATAGGATCAATTTCATAGAAATCATCTACCACATCCCTAGCAAGTTCCGCGTGCTTAACTGCATCGTCTATGTACCACTTATATGATAGTGAATTGTGCTTATTGTACGGGTTCTTAATGATCACCACCTTGTTGGTTTTTGGAGCACTAGAGGTCGAGGCAGAGATGGTGGCTGGATTATCAACAACTTCTTATCCTTTGAGTTGAAGTATCTCCTTTAATTCAGCCAAAACCATGTTTTTGTCTATGAGTTGAATATTTAAGTCAAAGATTTCCTCGCACTTACGGTTCAATTGGTCAACGAGTGACTTTTGCTCTGCCGCATTAAAAGCGAAGCGATCTTCTAATGAACCATAAATTTGTGAAAAACCCTGCTTTACTTTATCAAACTCCCCTAGCATAGAATTAATTCTATCTTCTAGGGCATGATTTTTAATCTTTGCAGCCTCTAGTTCCAATTTCTCTTCTACGGATTCTCTCTTAAGTCTCATAATCTCTTCCTCTAATGCTTGAACCACCTGAATCATCTTGTCACTTGTCTCAACGAAGTTTTCACAATCATTTGTTTTTGAAAGAGTTTCATTTATAGATTGATTTTCAATTTCAAGAGATATACAATGTTGTTGAAGCTCATTAAAACGTTTTGAAAGTGTGTTATAAGAATCTTGAAGCTTTAAAAAATCATCGTTAGATTCGTGACAAGAATGATTATCTACAGTATTCACAGGTTCAACAATATTCACAGATATATCATGCACATCATCACATTTATTCACAGTAGATGAAATCTCATGAGCATATTTAAAAGTAACAACTTGCATCACTTCGAGAGACACTATATGTTCTAAGAATCGGTCATATTCGGGTAAAATCTTTTCTTTCTCAATTAAATGTTGTTCATAAGCATCATCCATTTCATAGAAAACTTTTTGAACTTCACCTATTTCAAAGCTTAGATTTCCCGCGATATAATTGACTCCATTTTTAATATTGTTTACAAACGGAACGATCTCTTTCTCAAACACCGTTTTCATGTGTTCGAAAGACCATTCTCCAGCGGTTTGAGCAGTTGAAGTCGCACATTCCAGGATGACCTTGTCAAACTCGGTAAGGTATCGCTCAATCTCTTCCAAACTTAGCTTTACCGTACTTACCGGTGGAAGATTATTAGGAATTTCCTTTGGTTCGTCCGAGTTAACGAGTGTAGGAAGTATACTAAGGCTTTCTCTAGTAGGCATGTAAGCGAATGTTTAGATAGATTTCTTTTTCATATTAAATCGAGTTCTAAGATCTATTTTTGCATTGGATGCATTCATTTGTGCATAGTCATACTCAGGATATGTAGGAAGCAATTTTAACCGATTCTCTTCATATAGTGACATGCTCTCAGATTCATTTAAAAACACAATCGGATCTAATACCAATCCTAACTTGGTTGCATCATAAAGTCGTTGGTTGTGGTGAAATGCTTGCTTTGCATACCCTGGGTTAGGTGGTAGGTATATTAGACGCGATAGATTGAACTCTTGAAAAGAAGAATGAAACAAGTGTACTAAATGTGAAGCAGAGTATAGTTTTAAAAGCAAAATTTCAGTCTTTTTAACTCTCTTAGACGCCTTAATTTCTGCTTCAACCCTTTTAGACTCGAGAATTTCGAAATCCGTTTGTAGTTTTTGAAAATTATTAACGACTGACTCTTTTTCTTTAAGTTCTTTCGAAAGATTTGCTCTTAAACTCTCAATTTCTAGCAGATTATCCATTTGGACTTGCCTAAACCTATCAAATTCAGGATTGGTTAAGGTAGTGGACACTGGAGTTAATTCCAAGGTTTTAACCTTTTCCTTATGCAAAGCAAGCTCGGCAGATAAAGTCTGATTAACACTGAGGGTTTCAAGGACCACATTATTCATTTGGCTAAGCAAAGATGCCGAGACCATAACCAAATAAGGTTGAGCAAACGAATGTGTAGTCGTAATAGCTCCCGGTTGTGGTTCACTCAAAGTCTGGGGACTTGCATTGATATTGCTATCATTGTTTGTCTCCTCGATTGAGGTACTAACCACCGGAGGCTGTTCCGGATACTCAGACACTTGCTCAACTTAATAAGGTACAATACTAGTATCCGTAGCAGTATTTGGTACCTCAGGAATTGTGTCAGCTCCATAAAGTGAAAGATTTTCCATGAGAGCTGCTTTGGCGGTATTGAGATCATCACAGTCAGAGTCGTATGCATCCAAATCATCACATTGATATGCGGCATTGTTTGTGATTGTTGGAAATACGTTTTACGTATTAAGAAGGATCGGTCACTCCATTAATAGTCCATGTAATAGCTCATAGTTTAGTTACTTATCTTTATTTAACAAACAAACCAAAGCCTAGCCTACAACATGTTGTAGGCCGGCCCAAATGTAAGCCCAAGCCAATGATAAGGGCTTGGGTATATAAACCCTCTCCTTAGATGAAAAGGGTGTGTGGTTATTCATTTTTCACATAGTAAACATTTGTTTCTCTCTCTAGAATTGTGTGTAATCCACCATTTCTTTATCTCTTTCTCTCTCTAAAACATAAGCAAGATTTACACTTCTACAAATGGTATCAAGAGCTATGGGATGATTGTTTGGTTTATGTGTTTGTTTATATAAGATTTTATGTGTTTTGTGATCATAAATACCCACGTCTAAAATTTTTTTTGGTGTTTTTGTGGTTTGATCTTCACCAAAATCATCTACATATTCGTGTTAGAGATTTGGGTTACTTGGATCGCTCAAAAACGCAAAATTTTGGGTGTTTAGCTTCACTTTTGGCTTCAAGATTCGAAAATCTAAAAGTACATACGAATTCCTTGTTTTTCTCCAAATTTCGCAACATTTGGTATAATTTCGCAATTGTGGAATTGCGAAATTGTTTAGAATTGCGAAATACTGCAAGTCTGCCTATTGCGAAATCCTTGCAAAGTTGCGGAATCTTGCCGTAATTCCGCAATTAGTATTGCAGAATTGAATGCAACTTTGGATTGCGGAATTGTTGTTTTCCTTATATTGTGGAATTGTGGTTTCGAGGAATTGCGAAATTGAATTCTTTAACATATTGCGGATTCGAATATTGAACATTGCGGAATTGTTCATTATAATGCTTGCGGATTCGAAACATTTCTACATTTCGGAATTGTTCATTTGAGCATTGCGAAATTATATCAAATTACACATTGTGGAATTATTGGAATTTTTCAAGATTTTTGAAAAACGTGATTCTGAAAATTCCGTACAACGTGTGTAATTTTGCAGTGGAATTTTTGGTTTCTCAAGAAGAAAATTTTAGGGGATTTTAACATAGTTTCTCGACTTCAACACACGACAACAAGCACATTTACTTTCTCTCATTGTTCGATCATCGTTTGTAAATCTTAACTTATCGAAATGGAGTACACATCTCTTACGGATAAGTCCATCCTCTCGGGTACGGATAATCGTCCACCAATGTTGGAGAAGTCTATGTACGAGGATTGGACTTCCCGAATGGAAATTTATATGTTGAACAAGGAGAACGGACATCTTATTTGGGCATCGGTGCTCAATGGACCATTAGATTATGGTACAGTGACGGAAGGTACAACTACTCATCCTTGCACAACGGGTGAATTGACTGGAGATATGAAGATTCAAGATAAATGTGATAAGTATGCTACAAACATCATTCTCCAAGCCCTTCCTCCAGATGTCTACAAACTCGTCAGCAAACATAAAGTTGCCAAAGAGTTATGGGATAGAATTCGGGTTCTAATGCAAGGCACCTCGTTAACTAAACAAGAACGAGAGTGTAAGCTTTATGACACTTTTGATAAGTTTGCCTATGAGCCAGGGGAGACTCTCAATGACTACCATCTGAGATTTACCCTATTGTTGAATGAGCTAAATATCTATGGCATGGCAATTCCTACGTTTCAATTTAACACCAAGTATTTGAACACTCTTCCTTCAGAATGGAAAAAGTACGTGACGGATGTTAAATTGGCCAAGGACTTGCATAACACCAATGTGGATCAACTTCAAGCTTTTCTTCAACAACACGAATGCCATGTGATCGAGGCTCGGTTGTCTAAACCTCAAGTTCATGATCCAATTGCCATGTATGCTTCTCAACAAAACATGGCTTATACTTATCAACAACCATCATACTTGCAGTAGCCACCACCACACACCTATCAGCAACCACAACAACCATCTTATCAACGACCAATGATGCCACAACAAGCATTTCAACAAAGTGTTCATCAACAATCTTTTCCACAACAACCACCATATCAGACATCACCATCACAAGCCAACACTTCTCCAATGGGCTATACTCCTCAGCAAGGATATTTTCCAATAGAAGCACAACCAGCACAAGCTTTCTACTCTAATAAACTTCCACCAAGCCAAGCACCGGTCTTTACTCCAAATGATACGCCAGCCGATGTTCTAAACCATCTCACTGCCTACTTGTCAAAACTTGTTTCAACTAGAGGATTTCCACCAACAAACAATCAGCTCCGCACCTCTTCCAGTCCTCGACAACAAGCTACTATTCAAGATGGTCAAGTAACAGTGCAACCTATTCAGGGAAGGAAAAATTTATATGGACCTCCTACAAGGACTGTGAATGCTCAAGCTGTGAATTCTCCAGCCAATGGAAATGGAAGCCCCATTGGTCCTCAAAAGGTTGTGACTTGCTACAATTGTCGAGGACAATGTCATATGGCTAGGCAATGCACTCAGCCGAAAAGGAGAAGGGATGAGCATGGTTTCGTCAGAATATGTATTTGGTTGATGCTCAGTCTAAGTGGAAGATTTTGGATTCAGAGGTGTTAGCATTTCTAGCAGACCCAGTGTGACAATCCGTCAATTTCAGATCGTTATTTTAATCTCGACAATTACATATCATATGTTTACTATAATGAGAATTTTAAATTATCGGCTAACCAGGAAGGTCAGGCTTGAAACTTAGCGTAAGAATGCCGTTTAAATTATAACCGGAAAGGAATACGTTAGGTACCGATATTTATATTCTCGTTATGACATAGAGATAATTTCTATTGTTGTCGTTAATTTTTATTTTATTTTATTTTTATTATTTTCTTTTAAAAGCATTTTTCGTAATTTACGTTAAACCTTTAAGTGTCATTCGTTCATTCGACGCATTAACTATTATAAAGTAGTTTAATTATCGAAATATAAATGTCCTCCAAAGTTCGATGTTTTTATTTTATATTGAGCGTTTATTTTTGGTGTTTTACGAGTACCTTTCAAATCGAGTAACTTTTAAAATATTGGGTTCCGATAATACCCGCTTTTAATAAATTGTGAAACAAAAAAATATCAATTTATCATTCCACTAGCTCTAATGTTCACACATAACGCCTGACCCAATCAAATGTTCATATGTTTTAGTTTTTAATAGTTTATATTAAATAAGATTATACTACATAAAAACTTGTTTGTTTTATATGGGAAGAAACCAACAATAAAACAAATGAGGCACGTGTATACTTGCGATTAAACGTGTCCTAAGGCTACGCCAACTATGTACCATCATGTTTTCATATATACTTGAAATGTTCTAAAGATATAATCGGTACATTATATATATAAAAAAAAGAGACGCCTCTATCTGTTTTCACCAAAACATAAAAGGCACCAAAACTTTTAACATCTATAGTTGTAGTATATTAAGAGTTCATATAATGATGAAAATTGAAGGCTTATAGTTCTAGTTGATTTTTGGTTTATAACAACACTGACATCATCAAATCATCTATATTTTGATGTTAGAAGATTGTGGATTCTCGTTTAATTATATTTCGTTGTTGGCTATTATCGATTGTTATCGCAATCGCTAAGGTGAGTTCATAGCTTCGCTTTTATTTATTTATTTATTTTATAAAACCCGCGAGGGGATAACATGCTTGTTTTATTAAAAATAAAGAGTACAACTATAAGTTGTGGTAAACCAATTGAATGGTGCAACTAGTAGTTGTGGAAGCTCTATTTACTTGAAAAGTATTTATTAAAAATGAAGGGTACAACAAAAGTTGCTGTAAACCCATGAATGGGTGCAACCAGAAGTTGTGGTAAACCCTATTTATTTTAAAATAGAACACAAGGGACCCGATTGTATGCTTAGATGAAAGTTATTACATAGGTTAGCTTTAGCTTTAAAAGACTCATTGAATCGTGAATTGTTAATCGAAAGAACGCTAATACTATGGATAGATCTATCGGGGTGACGCCCAGTCCGGTCGTGACTAGCTATCGCGTGGTGTAGTGAAGCACTAGTAATGAAACATCGGATGCATACGTATAAGAGAAATATACGCACTTGGCTAGGTGTGTTGGGCTGAAATAATATATGTTAACGTTCAATGTCATGAGGCTTATGTAATAACACCGATAATTATGTCCGTACAACATAATTGTCTCTCGACGAATTATTAACCATGGAAGGTTATTCAAAATACTTGTGTTCTATTTACATATTTTAAACTCTATGGATTCACTCAACAATTTTTGTTGATTTTATAGCTTGTTTTATCTCAGGTCCATAAAGAAGGTACTCAAGGAAGGTGGTTTCATGAAGCTTGCTAAATTTTAGTGACTCTGGCCCGCTTTTATAAATTATATACATTCAAAACAATTTTTATCTTTTGATGTGTACTGTAAATATTTTAAAATTATCTGGGACCGTGTATGGAGTATTATCTTTTGAATGAATGAATGGATGTTTTTGTAAAAACGACTCGTTTTGAGCTGTTTTCTATAATTATGTAATTGTATCATGTAAGTAACACTCAAGGAGCCTTCCGCTAATATGACCCGATTTGAGAGTGTTATAGATTGGTATCAAGAGCTCAAGTTATAGAGAACGAAAAGATTTTCCAAAAATGAATTTTTGAAATCTTTTAACTGTAACAGTTGCAAGCGAAACCTCCGAGTTGCCAATGGACGAGAATGAGAATATTTATTGTAATCTTTATCGATTATTTGTACTTGTAAATTAAAAGGTATGTTTTCATTTATTTAATTATAAATGATAATTTTATACGAGATATTTATACGACGTAGATTGTCACGAAGCCACCCTAGTCATTTTAACGCTAACGCTGAAGTTAATCTGTTATTCCTGAGACTAACTAAGTTGTGGATATACATGATCCCAACGGAATAGTTAATATTCTTGATGGTATTCTTTTGGTTAAAAGGATTTTGATTTCCTTGGTTCTTATTATTGATTCATGAATCCGTTCATTTCATTTAGTAAATTTAATCCCCATTTCCATTAACCTTCGACATTCTACTGTTTCGTAATTCTTGGTGTTGCACCCGTGGCCCGTGAGCCATATCGTTTAGTACCATCTAAATTGAAGGAACTATATGTTCAATTGAAAGAGTTATCTAATAAATATTTTATTCGACCGAGCTCGTCACCGGTGAGAGCTCCGGTATTATTCGTAAGAAGAAATATGGATCTTTTCATCAAGAACTAAATAAATTTTTGGTCAAGAACCAATATCCTTTTCCGAGGATGGATGACTTATTTGATCAACTACAAGTTTCTAGTGTCTATTCGAAGATTGATCTACAGTTTGGTTATCATCAACTTCGCATCCGCGAGGAAGATATTCTAATTACTACGTTTAGAAATCATTATGGACATTATGAGTCCTAAGTAATATCGTATGGATTGACCAATGCATCGACAGTATACATGGATTTCATGAATCGTGTGTGCAAGCCGTATCTTGATAAATTTTTGATCAGTTCATTGATAATGTTTTGATTTATTGTAAAAATTGAGAAGAGCATGGTGAACATTTGGATACTATCTTGAATTTTTAAAGGAGTGAAAAGTTGTATGCAAAATTTTTGAAATGTGATGTTTGACTTTGATTGGATGCAATTTCTTAGCCATGTGATTCATATCAATGAATTTCATTGTAAAGCTTCAGGAAAAAAAAATCTGGATTTGATTCAATTTGGGGCATTATCGTCCAATTGACTAAATCATCTCATTTCATTCCAATAATAAATGATCGTGCAAACTAAGAATCGTTTGTTAACCGCTCGTAGTAGACAGAAAAGTTAGGATGATGTGAAGCGAAAACCTTTGGATTTCGAGGTAGGTGGCAAAGTTATGCCGAGAGTATCACCATAGAAAGGTGTTATGCGTTTTAAAAAAAATGTTAGAAGTTAAGTCCCCGTTATGTTTGGCCATTCAAGATGATATCGAGAGTAGGTCCGGTGGCACGAAAACTTAAATTACCTCGAGAATTACAAAGAAATTCACAAAACTTTTTCATATGTCGAATTTAAAGAAATTGATTTCTGACAAAGATCAATCCCTCTTGATGAAGTATGAATCGACGGTACGTTGCATTTCAACAAGGAACTTGTTGATATTATCGGTAGGGAATTTAGGCAACTGAAACTAAGTCGAATTCCTATTACCGAAGTCTGATGGAACTCAAGACGAGGACCAAAAAAGAATTATCTTTTTAATTTCAACGAGCGATCGAGGAAGAACGCAAGTTGATCTTCGGGACGAAGATCACAATTTGGTGAGGATGATGTGTCAATCCGTCAATTTCAGATCGTTACTTTAATCTCGACAATTACATATCATATGTTTACTATAATGAGAATTTTAAATTATCGGCTAACCAGGAAGGTCAGGCTTGAAACTTTGCGTAAGAATGCCGTTTAAATTATAACCGGAAAGGAATACGTTAGGTACCGATATTTATATTCTCGTTATGACATAGAGATATTTTCTATTGTTGTCGTTAATTTTTATTTTATTTTATTTTTATTATTTTCTTTTAAAAGCATTTTTCGTAATTTACGTTAAACCTTTAAGTGTCATTCGTTCATTCGACGCATTAAAAGTTATAAGTAGTTTAATTATCGAAATATAAATGTCCTCCAAAGTTCGATGTTTTTATTTTATATTGAGCGTTTATTTTTGGTGTTTTACGAGTACCTTTCAAATCGAGTAACTTTTAAAATATTGGGTTCCGGTAATACCCGCTTTTAATAAATTGTGAAACAAAAAATATCAATTTATCATTCCACTAGCTCTAATGTTCACACATAACTCCTGACCCAATCAAATGTTCATATGTTTTAGTTTTTAATAGTTTATATTAAATAAGATTATACTACATAAAAACTTGTTTGTTTTATATGGGAAGAAACCAACAATAAAACAAATGAGGCACGTGTATACTTGCGATTAAACGTGTCCTAAGGATACACCAACTATGTACCATCATGTTTTCATATACTTGAAATGTTCTAAAGATATAATCGGTACATTATATATATAAAAAAAGAGACGCCTCTATCTGTTTTCACCAAAACATAAAAGGCACCAAAACATCTCAACATCTATAGTTGTAGTATATTAAGAGTTCATATAATGATGAAAATTGAAGGCTTATAGTTCTAGTTGATTTTTGGTTTATAACAACACTGACATCATCAAATCATCTATATTTTGATGTTAGAAGATTGTGGATTCTCGTTTAATTATATTTCGTTGTTGGCTATTATCGATTGTTATCGCAATCGCTAAGGTGAGTTCATAGCTTCGCTTTTATTTATTTATTTATTTTATAAAACCCGCGAGGGGATAACATGCTTGTTTTATTAAAAATAAAGAGTACAACTATAAGTTGTGGTAAACCAATTGAATGGTACAACTAGTAGTTGTGGAAGCTCTATTTACTTGAAAAGTATTTATTAAAAATGAAGGGTACAACAAAAGTTGCTGTAAACCCATGAATGGGTGCAACCAGAAGTTGTGGTAAACCCTATTTATTTTAAAATAGAATACAAGGGACTTGATTGTATGCTTAGATGAAAGTTATTACATAAGTTAGCTTTAGCCTTAAAAGACCCATTGAATCGTGAATTGTTAATCGAAAGAACGCTAATACTATGGATAGATCTATCGGGGTGACGCCCAGTCCGGTCGCGACTAGCTATCGCGTGGTGTAGTGAAGCACTAGTAATGAAACATCGGATGCATACGTATAAGAGAAATATACGCACTTGGCTAGGTGTGTTGGGCTGAAATAATATATGTTAACGTTCAATGTCATGAGGCTTATGTAATAACACCGATAATTATGTCCGTACAACATAATTATCTCTCGACAAATTATTAACCATGGAAGGTTATTCAGAATACTTGTGTTCTATTTACATATTTTAAACTCTATGGATTCACTCAACAATGTTTGTTGATTTTATAGCATGTTTTATCTCAGGTCCATAAAGAGGGTACTCAAGGAAGGTGGTTTCATGAATCTCGCTAAATTTTAGTGACTATGGCCCGCTTTTATAAATTATATACATTCAAAACAATTTTTATTTTTTGATGTGTACTATAAATATTTTAAAATTATCTGGGACCGTGTATGGAGTATTATCTTTTGAATGAATGAATGGATGTTTTTGTAAAAACGACTCGTTTTGAGCTGTTTTCTATAATTGTGTGATTGTATCATGTAAGTAACACTCAAGGACCCTTCCGCTAATATAACCCGATTTGAGAGTGTTACACCTAGGGGCAGCAGATACTGAAGGCATTGCAGTAATTTCTACTTCTAATGCAGCTTATCAAGTTGATGATTCTTGACGCATATGATTCGGATTGTGATGACATTCACTCTGCCTAAGTTGCTCTTGTTGCTAATCTCTCTCACTGTAGTTCTGATGTCTTCAGTGAGGTACCAACCACATCTAATAATATTGATGATAACCAACATCAAGTTGGGCATGAAAATGACAACCTCGAACAGCATTCGGGGACTAGTAACTCAAATGATGTGGTACCCAATCCTACACATTTGAGTGAACCTCAACCAAATGCTACGATGGGTATGGAATCTTATGCTCAACATGATTTGGTCATGGTGCCTAAACATATTATTGATCAAATGCATATGGCCCTCAGACAATCCGTAGATACCAATTCCACCCTAACTGCTGAGCTTGCGTTGCATAAAGAAAAGGTCAAAACATTTGAAATGGTCCCTCAAGTAGAGAAAATAACATGTTCTGAATTTGACCAATTTCGCTTTGAAAAGATTGAACACTTGAAAGAAATAGAATCATTAAAAGCTAATCTTTCTAATGAATTAAAAGCAAAAGAGTCGGTTGTCAATGATTTTCATAAACTTAAAATGGATTTCGAAACTCTCGAGTCTAAAAAGGTTGAATCAGAAATTAATGCTACCAAACTTCTTAAATTCAAGGAACAACAGCTTTTAAAACAATACGCTTCCACAGAAAAGGTTCATCTTTTAACTAAATCGTTTAAAGAACTCGAACTTAAGCGTCTTCAAGATTTACCACCTAATCCCGGTTATGCAAAACGAAAGAAGCACCTTTTGTTCGTAGTTCTGAGGAGACACAGTCACTTGCGGATGAAACTCATTCTAAAATGTTTTCAAAATTCCATACAATTGATTATGATCAGTATAACAAAGATCAATTGTCTAAAAAGACCCGCATTCGCTTACAAAAGGAATTAGCTGAATTGACAGTTCTTGTGCCCCAAAGTTTGTCAAATGAAAACCCTCCTAGTACGTCTCCTACACTTGTCAAAACGGATTTAACGAAGTTAATTCCACCGGTAAGTAAGGCGTCCGTTAACTTAAATGCGGTACACCAACACTTAGCCAATTTTGACAAGGTCATTTTGGAACGTACGACGGCTTCAGCCATAACGGAAGGTGAATGGAACTTTGAGCACACTAGAGCTGCGTTTTGAGACGAAATTGTTCCGTTTGTAAAGAAAGTTAAAGCTTGTGTTAGTACTCTTGATCAAGATTTGATTTTGGAAATAGAAGAAGTTAGACGTGTTTTCAATGAAATGGATGATGCTTATGAAAACAGTTTACTTGAAATAGAACGGGTTTCATGCCAAAATGATCAGCTTCTGAATCAAGTGATGTCTCATGATATAGTTTATGTCTATGTGAATAAAAGTGTTGATAATGATTCTATTGTGCATAATGTTGAATCTGTGGATAATGTGGTAGATAGTAATTGTCACGAATCTGACGCTGAATTTTTAAAGCTTCAAGATTCATATTCTTCGCTTTCAAAACGTTTTGATGAGATTCAAACACATTGTATTTCGCTTGAATGCAAGCAACAATTTATTCAAGAAATATTTGAAACGTCATTCGAAGGTGTTAATATCGATGATGCAAACTTTGAAAAGAATTTTCGACTGAATTTACAATCAAAACAGCGTCAGCCAAGTGACAAAGTTGCTAAATCTTTGCCGATAGAAATAGAGAAATATAAGGAGCTTAACTGTGTGAACGTACTTGAGGCCGCTGAGAATTTTAAACTTGATCAAGATAATCGAGTTTCCAAGATTTTGTCAAAAGTTGATAACTTAAAACAGAAAAATACACGACTCTTCGATTCAGTAAAGCCCGCATGTGTTGATACCACTGTACAGAATCAATCATTGATTGAACAATTGAATCGAAAGTCGGTGGGAATATCTGATTTGAGGGAACAAATTTGTGATAAGAATCTGGTCTTGGCTTAGTTAAAGGAAACACTTCGTACTCTAAAAGGTAAGAATGTTGTGGATCACGCAGCCACTGTCTCAGCATCGTCCTCTAGTGCAATCAAAAGGAACCGTATAGCCGTCACACCATTTAATAAGGGCCCTAGGACTAAACCATCTCAAACTTTGGTCACTAAAGATAAGGCGGAATCAAAAACAGCTTCTAATATCCCCGTGTTGCCTTCTACAGGAGTAAGCACCACTACTAAGGCTCAAAGATCTAAGCTTAAAAGAAACAAGAAGAATGATAGGATCTTGCCCCCATCTAGTAGTTAAGTGAAGAAGAAAGTAGAAGCCCATCCTAGGAATGTTATTTCTGTTTTGAATAAAAAGAATCATGTAGCTAAACCTAAAGGCTCTGCGGTTGTGCAGCGTTCTAAGCCTACTGTGAATTCTAATTTGAAATGTTGTAATTGCAATGAATGTATGTTTTCTAGTCGTCATGATTCTTGCCTTATTGACCATGTGAATGAGATGCATGCCCGGAAAAATGGATTAGAATGGAAACCGACTGGGAAAGTGTTAACCTAAGTTGGTTGGTTGTGGCGCCCCACTGGTAGAACTTTCACTATAGTAGGAAATATGTGCCCTTTAACTAGGATCACTCCTACTGAAGTAAAGAAAGCGTGCCCTTTAACTAGGAGTACCAAGGCTACCAAAACACAAGCGTGTCCTTTAACTAGGAACATCGACACTACTGTAGGAACCAAGTGCCCTTTAAATAGGTCTACTCCCACTGTAGTGCCCGCGAATAATCCAAAACCTAAGAAAGTTGGAACAGTAAAACCTGTTAGTGCTAAAACTCACATTAGAAAACGCAAGAAATCTAAGGGTCACACAAATGTTAGCAATTCTGATAATCTTATATTTGTATCTGCTAACACTCTGGAACTAATAGTTTCCAATGCATTGTCTACTATTGTTATTGAAAACAGGTGGTCCAAATTGTTCTCTGGTTGCTCCAAGCATATGACCGGAGATCGCTCCCAGCTCAGAAATTTCGTCAGCAAGTTTCTTGGTACGGTTAGATTTGGAAATGATCATATTGCAAAGATAATGGGTTATGGTGAATATCATATTGGGAATGTTATTATTTCAAGAGTGTATTATGTGGAAGGTCTCGGTCACAACTTATTTTCTGTGGGACAATTTTGTGATGCAAACCTAGAAGTTGCTTTTCGAGAACATACCTGCTTCATTCGTAATTTGGAAGGGGTTGATTTATTGAAAGGTACTCGAGGGAATAATTTGTATACTTTGTCTCTACAAGACATGATGGCTGCTTCTCCCGTATGTCTTCTCTCCAAAGCATCAAAGACTAAGTCATGGTTATGGCATCGACGGTTATCTCATCTTAACTTTGACGCTATTAATCATTTGGCGAAAAACGAACTTGTTCGTGGTCTTCCTAAACTTTCATTTCACAAGGATCATTTGTGTTCTGTGTGTAAAATGGGGAAAAGCACTAAGAAACCTTACAAACCCAAGACGGAAGACACCAACCAAGAGAAACTTTATTTGTTGCATATGGATCTTTGTGGGCCTATGTGTGTTGAAAGTCTTAGTGTCAAAAAGTACATCCTCGTCATTGTCGATGATTACTCTCGGTTTACATGGGTGAAATTTCTTACAACAAAAAATGAGGCACCTAAATTCATCATCGGATTTCTCAAGATGATTCAAGTGTGTCTCAACACTATTGTCCGACTCATTCGTATAGATAATGGAACCGAATTTGTGAATCAAATCTTGTGTGACTATTATGAAGAAGTTGGCATATCTCATGAAACATCAGTTGCACGCACTCCACAACAAAACGGTATCGTTGAAAGGCGAAATAGCACACTTATGGAAGCTGCTCGAACGATTTTAATTTACGCAAAGGCTCCATTGTTTTTATGGGAAGAAGAAGTATCTACAGCAGTGTACACCCAAAACCGGTCACTAATTCGTAAACGCCATGGTAAAACACCTTATGAGCTTCTCCATGGAAAAGTACCAGATTTATCATATCTTCATGTATTTGGTTCTCTATGCTATCCAAATAATGATGGTGACAATTTGGGAAAACTTCAACCAAAGGCTGATATTGGTATTTTCATTGGTTACGCACCCGCAAAGAAGGCATACCGAATCTACAACCGTAAGTCTCGTAAGATCCTCGAAACTATGAATGTTGATTTTGATGAGCTGACAGCAATGGCTTCTGAGCAAATCAGATCTGAACCCGCACTTCATGAAATGGGACCCAGTAATATTAGTTCTGGTCTTGTCCCAAACAACCCCACTTCATCATCATTTACACCACCTACTAGGAAGGAATGGGATACGTTGTTTCAACCGTTCTTTGATGAATTCTTTACTCCTCTAAGTATTGTTACTCCAGTACCTAAGGTAATAGCTCCGGTAACCGAAGTTTTCGCTCCAACAACCGTTGCACAATCAGATACATCTGCACCTACAATTGGTCAAGATATACCTTCAACAAGTAACTCTCAACCAACACATGTTTCAACTACCCATGTCATGCCTATTGATGATGAAGAGGATGATGATGATCATGATTTGGAATTCGCTCAAATGCGTGAACTTCCATTCTTTGGTGTACCAATTCCCGACCCTAATCAAGTCGGGTCGTCCACCTCAGAGGAAGCTCCAACTACAGTTTACTCCAATCCACGGATTCGTGAACATGACAGCAAGTGGACAAAGGATCATCCTATAGATTCTATTATTGGTGACCCTAATCGTCCAGTATCCACACGAAGTCAGCTACAAGAAAATGCAATGTTTTGTCATTTTGATGCTTTTCTCACTGAAGTTGAAACTAAGACATGGCAACGAACTTTTACTCAATCATGTTAGGTAGAAGCTATGCAAGAAGAACTTAACGAATTCATACGTCTTGAAGTTTGGGAACTTGTCCCATGCCCGGATCAAGTGCAGTTACTCACTTTGAAATGGGTTTACAAGGTGAAACTCGATGAGTTAGGCGGAATATTGAAGAACAAAGCTCGACTAGTAGCTCGTGGATACAAGCAATTATTGGGCATCGACTTTATGGAATCCTTTGCACCTGTTGCCCGTTTGGAAGCTATTAGACTATTCCTTGCTTATGCAGCCCACATGAATATGATCGTCTATCAGATGGATGTGAAGACGGCATTTCTTAATGGTGAAATCAAGGAAGAGGTCCATGTTCAACAACCGGATGGTTTTGTGAATCCTAAATATCCTAATCATGTGTACAAACTTAAGAAGGCTCTTTATGGGTTGAAGCAAGCTCCTCGCGCATGGTATGATCTATTGTCACAATTCCTCATTACGCAAGGCTTCGCTAAAGGCAAGGTGGATCCCACGCTGTTCATTCAAAAACGAGGTAAAGATATGATTATGGTACAAATATATGTTGATGATATTATATTTGCAGCCTCGACCCAAACCTTATCCGATGAGTTTGGGACACTCATGTCTTCCAAGTTTAAGATGTCAATGATGGGCAAGGTATCATTCTTATTAGGACTTCAGATATCTCAGAGTCCTAAAGGCATCTTTATCAATCAATCCAAGTATGCCCTTGAATCGCTAAAGAAGTATAAGATGGAATCTTGCGACCCCGTGGATACTCCAATGGTGAAACGAACTAAGCTTGATGCAGATCCACATGGAGTTACCGTTGATCCGACACTTTATCGTGGAATGATCAGTACCCTTCTGTATATCACAGCTAGTCGACCTGATCTTCAGTTTGCTTTATGTATGTGTGCTGGGTATCAAACTCGGCCTACTGAGTTACACTTGGCTACTGTGAAACGGATCTTTCGATATCTTAAAGGAACCATTAATCGGGGACTTTGGTATTCAAAGGACTCTTTGATTGCACTAATGGCATACGCAGATGCGGATCACGTGGGTTGTCAAGATACAAGGCGTAGCACGAGTGGAACTTTGCAACTACTAGGAGATCGACTAATCAGTTGGGCATCGAAAAGGCAGAAAAGCGCTGCAATTTCAAGTACGGAAGCAGAATACATAGCTATGTCTGGTTGCTGTGCTCAAATTCTTTGGATGAGATCGCAATTAACCGACTATGGTCTAGGTTTCAACAGAATTCCGATGTAATGTGACAACAAGAGTGCAATTGCCTTATGCTACAACAATGTTCAATTCTCCTGGTCGAAGCATATTAACATTCGCTACTTTATCAAGGAGCAAGTGGAAAATGGAGTGATCGAGCTTTACTTTGTCCGATCTGAGTATCAATTGGCGGATATTTTCACGAAGGCTTTAGATCGCGCTCGAATTGAATTTTTGGCCGACAAGCTAGGAATGAGAACCTTCTCGCCTGAGACTCTAAAGGAATTGGCAGACGAAGCGAAAGAATAGTGATGGTAAACTATTCTCCGTATCCTTGGTGATCATCTGTATATATTGTTTATATTTTTATCCACAAAAGCAAAATACAAAAATATAAAACCATATAAAAACCATAAAAAATTGAAAAAATTCATAAAAATCCAAAAATATATTTCCTTTATTTTTCAAAGGCATGTCTTTTGGTACGATAATATTTACGGCCTTAGAAATGTCGATTAATATTGACATGGTGCCATAAATAGAGTTTGTACAAAAGTTGTAAATATTTCATAAAACATGCCTAGATGGCTTGTAGTTATTTCTGACTGCAACCCGGTTTTCATATTAAAGTCAAGTATTTCTTATGAAAGCTTTGGCTCACAACGGGAATTAATTTTCTCGGGCAAGGTTTACTTTAAAACCTTGTAAGGGATCAAGTTTACTTTATAACTTGGTCTAACACAAATCTATGTACGCTTCAATGCATTTATTTGTAAAAATAAGAGAAGTCTTGTTTTTATGAAGCTATCATCTCTACAACCATAGCTATCTACTATTGGTATCTACATACTCGACGATGCAACTACTCAACCGACGACTACAGCTCTTTCAATAGAACACGGGTCAAAAATTGAGGGGGAGCAATTGTCAAGCATTCAGAATCTTCGATGCCGAACGTGCCTAGTTCACAAGTTGGTGTCGAGACAACTATACCAATCGTACATGTGGTGTCAAGAGATGACTTCAGACGTGACGAGGCGACCAACATATGCTGACAAGAACCATTTGATCTTATCATATGATGTTCTCATCAATCAGGTCCAGCCTTGTCAATTTTTTTAATATGGTGAATATGTGATCATGTTACAAGTTGGTATCATAACTCATATATTTGGTATCATGAAGATAAAACGGACTTGCATTTTTCTTCCCAAAACCTTTGTTAAAACTTCATTAAATCAATTGATATTAAAACCATCGATTGGGTTAATATTTTTAATATGGGGGAGAAAATGTGATTTAATATGGGAAATTATCAAAAATGGTTTGACTTAACGTGTTGGCTTATCCCGACATATGCGAAATGTTTTCGAATATCGTGGCATATGTTAATGGGGAGCAAAACGGATTTGCACATCAAAAATGAATTTCATGGTGATTTATACTTACCCACAACCCATTTATTTCACGACGATGAAGATTGTGGTGACATAAGGATGGTAGGATAGGTTAAGTCCTATGATTCTTCCAGAACCGGAGGAATCTTCCCAAGGACATTCCATAGCTAGAAATAGTAGTCCTTAAGAAAGATGGAGAAAGATTGTGAACGTAGCTGAATGTCGACCAAGTACTTAAGTTAGCACTGGAAGAATCACAACAAGGTGCTAGTTATGACGTATTGGTAAGCATTGAAGGGGTTGAAGAATGAAAAAGAATTGTAATGATAAAGGGTGTAAAGAAAGAAGCCCTCCTTACAACCTTAGGCAGAAATCGGGTCAATACATATGCTATTGAGATCATTTTAATGATGCTTGATATTGAAGACAGACATCATAGACCCAGTATTTGCAATGCACAACCCATCCCAGCTAACTCAGATATCTCTCAAAAGGTATTTGTTTTAATCACACGGAGACAACACATTATCTATTGATTTATTCACTCCGAATAAATTGGTATTGAAAAGGTGGAACTCCTCTCCAGCCTCCGATCACTAAAATCCAAAATGCACGATCGAGTCTAGAGCCATTTGAGATCATCAAATATCTCATTAGGACACACTTTCATATTTCCTTGCTTCTTCACACACTGTGAAAAGTAAGAAAGATTTTAAGAGTCCTACGCAAAATCTTCATGATCTTGCCTGAACATCCGAGTAATACAAAAGTATTTACAATGAAGATGGAAATCCTTCTTGATCGAATATCAAAAAGCTCATGGTAGGTGACTTGTGCGATTCTTTATGAATCAAGCTTGTGATAACTGGAAAGCAACAGTGGTTTAATTCTAAACTGAACTTAAACATGTTCCAGGCCTCTACGCAAAATCTCAGTGATCTTGCCAGAACACTCAGAGTGATACCTTAGTGTTCACAGTGATGAGTGGAAATCCTTCTAGTGTTAACCTCAAACAGCGCTTGGTAGGTAACTTGCAAGATTCAATATGAATCAAGCTCGTGACAACTGGAAAGCAACGATGGTGCGATTCTTTAATGAATCAAACTTGTTCCAGGAATCAGAATTGACGGCTTCAATCATGCGGATAATTTTATCCAAATGATTCACTCTTTACGTTCGCAGTCAGCTTTGGACGGTCGAGTAAAGAGAACGGGTTTACCCGCGAAATCTTGTCAAGGAGATTTTTAATTAAATCTATCTGCTCAAGTACGATATTTTATATCGTCCAACGGTCTTCACCGACCGGAGGTAATGCTACCGAATTAGAATGAAATGTTCAAAGCCATTTCATTCGTGTCTGCTTATGTTGCGGCATATGAAGACGGTGGCATTGCGGGACCCAAGAAGAAGTCGTCCCCGCATGCTTATACTTTATGGACTTAATACCTCATATAACTCAAGAAAGCCTAAAAGTTAAGTCTTCCGCTGTATCGAACTCTGAAGCTTTCAAAAATTACGAAGGTATAAGTATGTGGGACATGGGGTCACGAAGAGGCGAAGATCACAAGTGATGGATGCACAAGATCAAGGAAAGAGATTAATGCTCAAGATTGATATCAATGATCACATCAACATGTTCACCTGAAAAGAAAAAGAAAAGAAAGACGAAGACTACGAGCTCAAGACAAGCATAGTATGCTAGGTTTATTTTATTATTGTAACTTGGGTAATGCCCTTGTTTGGAGTGACCTCCCTTAGGGGGAGATTGTTGGAAATACATTTTACGTATTAAGAAGGATCAGTCACTCCAACAATAGTCCATGTAATAGATCGTAGTTTAGTTACTTATCTTTATTTAACAAACAAACCAAAGCCTAGCCTACAACATGTTGTAGGCCGGCCCAAATGTAAGCCCATGCCCATGACAAGAGCTTGGGTATATAAACCCTCTCCTTAGATGGAGAGGGTGTGTGGTTATTCATTTTTCACATAGTAAACATTTGTTTCTCTCTCTAGAATTATGTGTAATCCACCATCTCTCTATCTCTTTCTCTCTCTAAAACATAAGCAAGATTTACACTTCTACAGTGATGGCTGCTGTGAGACCGTCAGTGTCTGCGACTCCCGGATCTGCAAGAAATGCCAACTCTTCTTCATCGAGCTCACGTCCTTGGGCTTGAGCATTCACCAAGTAGATCTTCTCCTAGAACCATGTGTTATCCCTTTTCCTCTTGGGCTGCTTACACTCTCGGGCCATGTGCCCATCCCCTTTGCAGTTGTAGCATATAATCATCTTCATTTTGCCAGTGCTATTACCTCTTGTAGCAGTAGTGTTAGATGAGCGTGCACCAGCAGTAGGTGAACTGGGTCTCCCCTGAAGTGGTTGCACCATTACTCTGCCATCCTGAATTGTAGCTTGTTGTCAAGAGTTAGAAGAGTTCCTTAAATGATTGTTTGTTGGAGCTGGTCTTCTATAACCTCGTTTGTTCAATGTTTGAGTGAGATAAGCAGACATTTGAGCAAGTATATCAGTAGTACTATCCCCTTGTCTAAACTCAGGGACAGGAATCTCATCATCACAATAGAACGCTGGTATTGATTGAGCTACAAGCGGATTTGAGGGAACACTACCATGTTGTGGGTAATGAGGTTGAGAAGCCTCAAGTTGTTGATAGGTAAGAGAAGGGTTTGTTGGAGGTTGATAAGGTGAATATTGTTGTGAAGCATAAGGTAACTGATGTGAGTCTCCTTGTGATGATGTTTCTGGTTGCTTGTATTGTTGGTTATAAGATGTAGGTGGTTGTGGCAAGATCGAATACTATGGGAAACTTGGTGTTTGATACAATGGTTGATAGGAAGATTGGTGTCCCAAAGCTAACGGGGAGTTGTGATATGACAATGTTGGATGGTTTGCCATTAATGCCAATGGTTCTTGATAAGATCCCTGAGAGATGCGTTTTTGGATCACGTGCTTCTCGTGTTGTTGCAAGAAGGCATAGAGTTGATCTAAAATTGACTTGTGAAAGTCTCGAATCATCTTAACGTCGGTGACATACTGACTCCATTCTTGGGGTAACGTGTTCAAGAACTTTGTGTTTAGTTGAAACTTTTCAATCCTTAGATTATACACGTTCATGTCATTCATCAAAGTAGTGAAACGCCAGTATTAATCGTAAAGAGTCTCCCCTGGAATGTATGTAAACTTATCAAACAAGTCATACAATTGACACTCTTGTTCTTGCTTAGTTAGAGAGGTCCCTTGTAACAAAACAGCTAATCGATCCCAAAGATTCTTTGCCACTATGTGTTCACTTACCATTCTATAGATATCGGGTGGAAGGGCTTGAAGTATTGTCTGAACAGCCCTTTCATCTGCATCGGCAATGATTTTGTTAGCATCGGTTAACTCATGATACAACCTTTCCCGCGTTACATTGTTGATGGTAACTTTCTCCCCAATCTAATGGACCTTTTTCAATTGATTGAAGCATAAGTCGACCATTGGGTTTGCCCATGATGTACGTTTTCATGCGACCTTGTCATGCTTCAAATAAATCTTTGATGAGCAAAGGTGGGCGAGTGTCGGTACCCGAGATGATTGAGATATCGGTAAGTGAAGTCATTGTAGGCATGAATGAATGAGGGTTCATTTTTTGAACACTTGATTGAAAAAGATTATATTTTGATCGTTCAATGAAGTAAGGATGTGAAAAATGTTGTTGTCGATTTATATCGTGTGTTGATGTATCAGTATTGAAATCCACTAAGAATCCTAGAAAAATATTCTAAATAAAACCAATCACTAATCTTCGCAATAATCCCCTATCTTCAGAATATCCTTGTCTTCGGAATAACCTTGATTTTCAGATAAATGATGGATTTTCGGAATACTTGATCTTTTCAGAGAAATCTTCGGAATATTGGATCTTTTCAGATAAATCTTCGGAATAACTGGGTTTTCAGAAAAAACCAATTTTTAGAATAAGTGAACTTTTCAGAGATTTCTTCTTAATAAGTGGGTTTTCAGAAAAGAACCAATCTTCGGAATAAGTGAACTTTTCAGAGATTTCTTCGGAATAAGTGAGTTTTCAGAAAAGAAACAATTTTCGGAATAATTGAACTTTTCAGAGATTTCTTCGGAATAAGTGATCTTTTCAGATAAATCGTCGGAATAAATAACCCTTTTCCGAAAAAAATAATTTCAGACTTATAAACCCTTTTCCGAAATGAAAAATTTCGGAATAATAAACCCTTTTCCAAAATTTCTGGTAAGTCTTGATGTACAGTAACTGAATAATAGCCAAAGATTACCCAAAAACACGAAACATATTTGTGATTTCTACCAAGATAATCAAACCGTATGTTTTGTTTACCACTTTCAACCATAAAATCACAAAAAAAATTCAATATTTGAGATGGATTATCCTAAAACACCCACTAACCCAAACAAACACTAAACAACACGAATCAACATACCTTAAATCATCCCATGCTCTTGATACCAAGTGTAGAACAATGATAATCTTATAACTAATCAAGAGGGTTGTTGTTATTCTAGAGAGAGAGAGTAGAGAGAGAAACAAAGAAACTTTATTAAATGTGTAAAACAAACTAAACAACCAACACCATTTTCTATGGTGGAAAGGGGTATATATACCCAAGTCCTTAAGTGGACTTGGGCCTCCGGCCCATGAACATGCTTATGGGTCGGGCTAAACATAAGTATTACTTAAACAATACTACGAGCCTATAACTATATAGTTGGAGTGACCGAGACTTTCTTAATACACAAAACGTATTTCCAAAACCGCTCGAACGGGGGATGGGCCCTCGTTGACAGAGGCGCACGTGGCTGAAGAAGATATCGAGGAGAATGCTGCGAGGACTCCTCCACGAACTCCTCCTGCCACCATCAACTTAAGGTAATGCTTGTCTTTGTTTTAGTACTACCGCACTTATGCCTCCCTTTATTCCTCTAATCTATGCTTTCTTGTAACAGTGATGACAAGGAAAATTTCTCTACGAAGGTTGATGTCACGCTTTCCCCCCCCCCCCCCAAAGGAGAGTTCAACAGCTGGGGGAAGCGCGTTCCCCCAAGACCCCGTGTTTGCTCCAAACTGGGAGTTTCTCGTGTCATCGGAGTTGACTGGTGCATTTGACTGTTCCAGCTTCCTGGACAACATCATGCCCCCTGGCTGAGCTGCTATACTGCTAGGGATGAGCGATGCGGTTCTTGCAGACAAAGTTAGTTATTTTTCATCGCAGAACGTGACACTTATGTCACACATCAAGAAGAGGTTCTTAGAGTTGTATGCCCAAGTCCAATCCATAGAAGATAGACTTGGGCAAATTGCTGAGGAGAAGACTCTCGCCTTTAGGGAAATGCAGGTAAAAATTAACCAAGACGCCGAGAGTGGGATACAAGATGTTGCCCTCATCCATTCCTTAACTGAAGAGAGGGATGCGCTAGCCTCCGCGCTTGATGATGAGCGCACTTAGCTCAATCTACTAAAGGCCTCCAATCAAGAAGCAATAAGGGCCTTTGAGCAGGGAAAGGACCATTTTGTGGCTGATGTAGATGCGGTGGGCACAAGGGTGAAAGATGATGTAAGGGACCTCAGTAGTCAATTGAAGAGATTGAGTGTTGAATCTGATGAAGATTTGTATCCGCGCCTGATGCGAGAGGTAGCGGAGAAGCGTTGGCTAGTGCGCTATGGTCTACGCGTAGCTGCCATGGGTGCCCTGGAAGACTCTACTTTGCGGGCCTCCTTCGCCCAGTCTGTTATTAAAGCGGTGAATGAGGGCATCTCTAAGGGCCTAGAGAAAGCGCACGAAGCTGAACTGTTGAAGAAAGAGTTAGAAGAGGTGCCTTTCTACGATTCTTCTAATAAGTCAAAGCTCGCGGCCGCCCTGAAGAACATGAGTGTATGCCCTCTGCCATCTTTTGGGCTTGGCGAAAAGGATCATGAGGTGCCACTTGAAGTTGTCATGGAAGGCTTAACTCTGGCGCGCCATAAGGCGGAGGGTGTGGAGACGCAGGCTAATTTTTACTTGAAGCCTTCCTTAGAGCAGCTGATGGTACCAATTTTTGCTCACCCCAGGGATGTGCTTGATCCTTTTAGGGTTGAGAAGGAAGTACCATTGACTGAAGTGCTTGCGGCGCACGCTAGCCGTGCTGCTAAAAAGAAGACTGTCGTGGGCATAGAGGTTGTGCCTTCTGTTGGTCTTGCCCACCTTACTTCCTCCATCCCTGTGTTGCCCTTGCTGCTGCTAGAGAGAGACACGTGCGTGCTTGACCTAATGGAGAATTAAATGAAAGAGCACCGCGCCTCAACATATTATCCTCCCTTGTTGAAGCTGAAGAGATCATCCTCTGATACAAATTTACTTTCCAATAGTTTATCTACTTTGTAAATATTTGTGTATTTGTATGTGCGAATATTCGTACTTGGCATGTAATGAACATGTTCTCTTTTTGTTATGAGTATATTTTTCGACGCTTTAATGTTTATAGCGTAGAGTTGTTTTATGAATTAGTGTAATTGCATAAATGGTCCTTATGGGTGAGGCAGACTCATTACGTATGGTATACCGCTACTACCATAAGGATGGCCAGGTGAGGCTGACCAGTTGTTAGGTGTCCATGATTGTGTCTTCTTAGTCTCAGAATTTACTGGTTGTATAACTTTTTATGACGTCATTAATAGCAAGGGGGCTAACAAGGATACATGATCCGTGGTCGATGGGTTGCATCCCTCTTACTCGACGAGTCTAATTAGTAGGTTAGACCCATTCCTCTTATTTCTCCTGGAAACGTTGTGTACGCGTACGCCAGTAGGCAACATATAGTATATACAAAGTGTATGATAAAAATAAATGTTTTTAGAATACGTCGTAGAACTAGCTAGGGACCACGACAGTTTTATTAATACTTGCAAGATTTTAAATACATGACATAAAAGATAAAAGAAATATAATACATTGGGTTCAGAAGTTCACTGCTAAAGGTAGCACTTCTTTAGATGGCAAATGTTCCAAGTCCTCTGTAGGTCGTGACCATCCATGTCACGCAGTCGATATGCACCGTTTCCTAATGCATCTGTCACCATGTAAGGTCCCTCCTACTTAGGTCCAAGCTTTCCTGTATTTTCAGCGCGGCTGGCCGCGTTTGAGTGACACACAAAGTCACCTGGCCTAAAGGAAGTCTTTCGCACCCTAGCATCATAGTAACCATTCATTTTTCCTTTTGACTTGGCCTCGTGGATAGCTTCCAATTCTCTGCGTACATCAATTATGTCCAAGTTCAGCCGTAATTCATCATTATTTGTGACCATGTCTACTTCTGATGTGCGGAGCGTTTGTAACCCGATTTTGGCTGAGATGACTGCCTCTGTTCTGTATGTTAGGGCAAAAGGGGTATCACCCGTAGCGGGTTTTTTCATTGTACGATGCGCCCACAAGACTGATAATTCGTCGACCCATTTTTTGTTGTTTTCCCCTAATCACGCCTTTATGCCGTCTCCCAGACTCCTATTTTCTCTTTCCACAAGTCTATTTGTTTGTGGATGGGCTACCAATACGAACCTTTGTTTGATGTTGTTTTTCACGCACCAGTCTTTGCATGGGTTCTCCGCGAATTGTTTTCCATTATCAGAAACGATCTTTCCAGGTAGCCCAAAGAGGCATACTATATTGTCCTATACGAACCTTTTACTTGATTTCCCGTGATTGTTGCGACCGCCTTTGCCTCAATCCACCTCGTGAACTAATCCATTACGACTATTAGGCACTTAATTCCACCTGCGGCCATGGGAAAAGGTCCCGCGATGTCCATTCCCCACTTGAAAAATGGCAAAGAGGAAGTGTGTGACAACCGCGGTTTTGAGGTTCGTCACTTAGTTTTATTTTGTGCTAGTTACGTGTCTTTACGTGTTTATGTGCTAATTGGTGTCTATAGATTGTGGTTTGGATATCGTTTCCGGTACGGGGTACCTTGTGAGTGAAAGGATGTGTGATGGTTTCATGTTCATGAGCTCACATGGTAGTGACTATGAAATGAGATGGTGTTATTTAGTGGTTTACGTATACGTATATGTATTATAGAAAAATCATATTTTTACGATTTACGGTTTAGCATTTTGAGGTCTCGGGTAAGGTGTTTAGTCATGTAAGTATTTTTCGGGATGGTTTTAAGTCATTTAGGACATAGTTATAATGTTTATTTAAAAATTTAATATTTTTTTTAAAACTGTATATTTTACGTCTTTTACGGTAAACGCGTAAAATTGACTAGTTTCTCGGTTTTGAGATTTTAGAAACTTTAGGGGCTGAAATAAATTAAGTAAATTTAAGGAAATATTAGTAAAGTAGTATTCATAAATAAAAAGAAAAAAAAAATAAAAAAAGGGGGGTGTGGGTCGGTTTGGTAGACGAATCAAAGGGAGGGGGAGAAAAAAAGAAAGCGGGCTTATACACTATATAAGGTTTTCTAATAAATCAAAAACACATTATTTTCTCCTGGAACAATTACAGACGCGGCATAATCAAGAGAATTAGGGTTTCATCAAAATTTTTTTGGGGGTTTTCATAAATCAAAGGTAAAATCTTTAAACCCTTTTTAATTAAAGTGTTTTAATTCTTTCTCAATCATCTTATGATGGATTTAGGTTAGGGTTTAAATTAAAATTTGTATATTAATGATATTATAATGATTAGATGAATTAGGCTTGTAATTAGTGGAATTATGGGTAATTAATTAGGTTAATTTAATTGAATCCGTTTTTAAAAACTGGGCAGAATTTAAGGTCAATTGTTTTGATCATATAGGGAGTTCTACAAACTCTTATTTTGCGATCCAAGTATCCCTGGAAAGGTAATTGAAGTGGCTCTCAAATTCAAGAAACTAAAACTAAATTGGAGGTAGGGAAGTGGGTCAAAAACAGGTTACAACATTCAGAGGTCAAAACAGTTTTGAAATCAGCCTGTTTTCTTTTTTATGTTTTGGGTTGTTTGGGGTACTTAGGGTTGTATTGGGGCTTTCAAACGAACATGGGAGTTGGTTTATATATTATAGGAAGTATCTGAATTGGGGCTAAGATTGTGGGTTAGGGTAAGACCCCCTAAGCATAACAAACTTTTTGTATGTTCAAAATCAGTAAAATCTGGATAGACAAAAGTATATATATATCTATATATATATATATATATATATATATATATATATATATATATATATATATATATATATATATATATATATATATATATATATATATATATATATATATATATATATATATATATATATATATCGGGTCCTTAACAATAGCTTTAAGGTTGGGGCAAATGGGAGGTGTTAGCTAACATATGTACGGAAATAGGGTTTCCTTTACAGAGATCATGGGTATGTTTAGGTGGCCGTTTGGCTTATAGTTTAGAGACCTAAAAACCGGGACTATTTTGGGTAAAATGTTAACGGGACGGGTTATGAAGTAAACTAAGTTAAGGGATTTATAGAGGGGTGTAATGAGATACTTAGAGCATATAAATGAGGTATATTTATGGGAGAAGGTTAGATGTCCATCATAGGTTGATGAGCCATATTTAGAGATTGGTTCATGTTTTGATTTTGTGTTTTTGTTTGTTAGCTTTTTGCTAGTGCACGGATTATTGGGAGAAGCTCAATCAGGTGAGTTTCATAGTCCTATGTCTACTAATGATTTTGACTTCCAGATGGGATGGAAGAGACACTGTCTTGTTTTTATAAATTATGTTGTGAATGTTTTGTGTTTGGTGATGGACTTGTGCATACTTATGTGATTAACTGCTAACTGATTCATGATTGTTTTGTGATTTGACTTGGTATCAAGGGGATGTTGACAAGGCGAGGCCTTGGGGAGGTACATAGATGTGTGAGCATCTATGGGACCAATGAATAATGACAAGGCGGGGCCTTGAGATTGGTACGTAGGTGTATGGGAGCCTATGGGACCATGGTGTTTAGTAAGGCTGGGAGCCTTGGATTTGGTTTGGTTTGTTAAATCTTGAATATTAGTTGTTAATGCATGTTTGTATCACATTGTCCATATGTTCTTTTGTTAGTGGTTGTTGTTCACAGCTTATGGTTTGATTTTGGCGTTTGAGTCTAAACCTATGACTCTCACCAACTTTATATTGACGTGTTTTAGTGTCTCTTTCAGGTGAGAATGTGGTTAAGCTTGAGAATAGAAGTGGCTAGTTTTGGAGGCATTAGGATTGCATATAGAAGGAGATCCCCGTTCCTTCTTAGTTTCTTTTGATTGTTTAATAAGTGATACTGTTGACACCTATATGTTTGCTTTGTTTATGTTAATTGTTTGTCTCGGGTAAGTGGTAGGACTGTTACCTACTTACCTAGACTCCTGCATTGTTGAGATATTGTCATGACTTTTGTGTCACCATTTTATGACATTTCTTATTTCATTTAGTTATCTCTATAGACACGCCATGTTGTGATGATATCCATACGTCGCGCTCCATATTCCGCCATGGTGGGGTGTGACAGAATGGTATCAGAGACAATGGTTATAGAGAATTAGGTTGCCTAGTCTAGTAACCTAGTCTATAGCTTAAGGGTCCCTGCATATAGGCGTCATAGGAGTATGTGTGCATTTTATATTAATTAAAGTTTCCTGGATGTTATTGCTTTTTACTTGCGATGTTTGTTAAGTTTTGACTAGTATGGGTTGAACCATAGTAGTTCATACTTAGCCACATGTTATTTTCTTTTCGGGTTGTGACTAGTGCGGGTTGAACCATAATCGTCCACGCTAGTCATTGTTGTATTTTGCTTAAATTGTACATTATAGTACATAATTTGGTACAAGGTAGTTTCTATCTTTTGTTGAGTTATTTTATGTATCTGAGGTATGTTATTTTTCTTTTGATGTTTAAGTCATGTTCCCTAAGAATCGTGTGGTGGTTCGAGTTACTAGGAGTACATGGGTAGGAATGATTTTAAGGTGTTTCCATTCTGATGGGCGACATGACTTATAATTGATTATGTTTTCGTTTTGGATTTTGTCTATGCTGTTTTAGCTAGACTATGGATTTCTGTATTCCAAGAGTTTGACAATGTAATTTTATTAGTTGGATTTGTTGACCTTATTGTTTATGTGGTTATGTGCTTAGGTGAGTTGATGGATTTATGTGTTATGTGTTGTATTGATTCTTATAAGTGTCATCATAGGAGGGAGTGCATTGGGGAAAGGGTAATTGTATAAGTATGGTGGCCAACATAGTTATACAAGTACCACAACTTCAATGGGTTCCTAAGTATGATTGCATGAAAGAGGGTTAGTACATGCTTGTATATAATGAGATGTGGATTATTGGTATATGTATAGTATATGGGTTTATGTAACGGTTGCCTACGATATGGATATTTTTTAGTGTGTTATTGTTTTAGGTTATAGTCATGTTGTGTGATTATGGGGTCACACGATATGGACTAGTTTTAGTGATGGGTTTTATGCCTTGTGGTAAGATGGTGGTTACTCGTAGAGAAAAAAAAACGAGTGTATGACGTGATTGGTTGATCTGACATGTAGGGTAACGAGTATGTTTTGGGTGATTTAATAGGTATATATATATATATGCGGATGTATATATACTACTATGTGTTAAGTTATGGTATATGGTCGTTCACTAGTTATTATAACTTGAACGTACCTTGTGTTTGTTCGTGTTTTATGGTGCTGGAGTTTGATGGAGTTCCAACGACGTTTTGAGTCTTTTTGATGTGTGTCTACATTCGGGTATGTATTTTTATTAATGCGAACTACTAAATTTTCTTGCAAATAAGTCTGGCTAATTATAGGAAACGGTTTTGAAAATAATTTGTAAGTGTATGGTATGATATCGTAACTTACATTTTTTTAGTTGTAGTAGTAAGTAATAAAAAAAAGTTGTCTTGAAAATAATTGGATTAGTCTTCTATGTAACATGTGATAATATATTTTAAAGGGGCAAAGAAATTTTACAATAATTTTCTTAAGTGGAGTTGAAATTTTAGAATAATTTAACTAAGACGGAAAGAGTAAAAAAACAGTGTATTTTATAAACATGTATTGGTTTCATAATAACAAGTGAAATAAGTTTAATATGGGTAAACAAGATAATGGTTAGAATAAGATTGTAGTATACTAACTAGTTGATATCTTGATAGAATGATGAAGATAAAGGATGAGTTATTGGTTAAAAATGAGTATGATTGATTTTAGTAGTATTGGAGTTTGGTTCTTATGAGAAGTAACTAATTGGGAAGAAAGTTTAAAAATTTTCTAAGGTATCGAGATTTGGTAATACTAATCGTGAAGAGTCTAAATTTTTCGTTGTTGGCACACTCCATTGATCTTTCCGATTACATTGTTTTGTTTTCAGTTGTTTTGGATAGGGTTCGTTTTACCCTATATTTTATTGTGACACGATTGTTTGGAATTCTTTTGTTACACGTTATGGCTGATTTAGTTAACGGTTGTGGAAATGTTAGGATGAGAGGATAGAGTTGGGTAGTATTACTTATGGTTAGATATTAGAATGGAGAAATGTGTTTTGGTTTAAAGGTTGTGTTGAAGGAATGATTAAGATTTGTGGATTTTGGAAACTTAGATTGGTTACGGGAATAAGAGAGTAAGTAAAGATAGTTGACTGGTAGTGGGAACGAGAAATCATGCTATGAGAAGTTGGTTGAAGTACCATTAGGAGATTGATGAAAGTACTAGCGGATGTGAGGGTAGATTAGAAAGTTTATACTAATGGAAAGGTTTGGTAAATAACACGCAAGGGATTGGTATAGTTATGGAGGCAAGGTAGTAGTAGACACGTGAAGGAAAACAGGAATGTGAAAGAATGATTGGTAGGAGGCTGATTAACGGTGAAGTACAACAAGTAAGGAAGAGTGAGCCATTGAGGGGTTGAAGTACTTTTAGAAATATTGTGGTAGATGAGTTGAAGTTAGAAGCTACTGGTAGTGTGAAGTTCCTAGGTAACATCATGGAGACGAGAAGGAGTGCGTAAAGAGCTACATCGCGAAGCAAGGAGCTGAAAGGACTACATGTCAGCTGCAAGAGATTTCGAAGGAGTCACAAAAGTTGCAAGGACTGGAAAGGTGACAAGCACTATGATGGGAAATTTACGTATGGTTCGTGACGAAGAATGGCAGATCGAGTATCAAAGTGGAGCTACAAAGAGCTGAACCGGTGGATCGTGATGAAATGAATACATGACATGGGAGGTTAGGAACCCTTGCAAGTAACCAGGGGGTCGAGGGATAAGAAGTGAAGTTGAGATGAATATGTTTCGTGGAGAAGTGATTAGAGAGTCGGTTTTGTAAAGGTGTTATGAAAGATCTTTGGAAGAGACAGCTATGCATTATCCAATGCACTAGTGATTTCCATAGATTTGATGAATGAAGTATGGAATTTTTGTTGGACGGGATAGTGTAGGAATAAGGGAGAACCATGGAAGGAGAGAACCAAGTATTCCTAGAAGATGATGATTGAAAATACCTCATGTTGGGTGCAAGATCAAAGTAGAAGTATGAGATTTGAATACGAATTCAAAATATGGCTTAGTAGACAAATGGAAACTAATGTGGGTATAAGATGAGAGTGTGATCCGCATGGAATCACATGAAACTCTAGTCTGTCCCTATTAGGAGGGAGTAGTAGAACTGGTTGTGAGAAAAAAAAACAAGTGAAGCTACTTGGAAAATTTTGGCGTATAGATGACTACATAGACTTAGTTAGTGGAGCTGGATTGTTATATATGCCTAGAATGCTAGAGGCATTTGGGGTACGAGACGTAGAGAATGATCTATACAGATCATGAACGTCTCCAACACATATTTAATCATCTTGATTGAACATTTGGAAAAGGTGATGGGTGGAGTTAAGTGATGAAAGAAAATTTCAAGGCCAAGTACCATTTGGGAAAGGCAAGCATGGTTGATGAGACATGGAATAAGAAGAATGAAGTGAAGTTGAGACGAACTTGAACTATATGGATGACGTATTAGGGTGGTTTGGATGAAGGATGTAGGTTGCACGAGTTGAGTTGTTTAAAGCAGAGAACGCGTCAACATGTATGTTGCGTGGCTTGGACAATTATATGGAGAAAAGGGACGTAGACTATAATTCCTACATAGATAGGAGTAGCTTAGAAAGGGCGATGTAAGGACGAAATTGGTGAAAGGGATACATAATGGGGTGGAGAAATAAGTACGACGAGAGTTTCGTGATAGTCGATAGACTAACTAATTCATCTCATATTTCAAGAGGAATGAGAAGTCACGTAGTTGAGAAGTTGGAAGGATTGCGTACAGATGTGATGGAATAGAGGGTTTTGCGTAAACGTTAGCCTAATATGTATGGAATGCCTTATGAAGGATTATGGCAAGGGAAGAAACGATGGGAAGCATCACATCATGATGTATGGTAGGAGTTGAGGAAGAAGAAGGAAGTGTGTATAGAAGCGAAGCATGAATGAAATAGGTCGAGATAGGAACCGAAGGTAAAACTTTGGTAGAGCTTAATGAGTAGAATAAAGCACGACGTAGGCTAATACTGTCGTAGTGTGGAAAAGGAAATGGCACTGACCTATACTGATTGTTTGGGAGGCTTAGTATCGATAATCGAATGGATGAGGAGTTATAGGTGTGATGTGCCATAGGGACGAAGGGCTTGGTCTAACTGAGACAAGATGAGGAGCAATATGACCTTGAAGGTAGGACATTGTGTAGGTATAAAGGAAGTGTTGGGTATAAAAAAATCATGAAGGAAAGTGAGAAAGAAGTGTATAGGTGCTACTAGTGAGCTATCCAAATTTAATGGAAGTAGTTGTAGCATGGGTTTGGATGACAGTTGATAGACTAACTGAGATAACCGTCCTTTTGATATAGATCATAAGTTGATTTGGATTTTAAGAACTAATGGATATGTGAAAGACCGTCATAGGTCACTTTGTAAGGAAACTGGAATTTTTAAGCAGTTTGGGGTACGGACTAAAGGGAGTTGATGAACATGATTGGATATGAGTATATCCAGCTAACTGGAAAAGGATGGGCAAGTGAGATATTTATACAACCTTAGGAGTTACACTGAGGGCATGAGTGATTGATTTAGAGGGAGTTAGGAAACTCTTTAGTGATGGCTGAGTTTTCATATAATGATAGTTATCATACTAGAAGTCGATAAATGCCATTTGAGGCACTATATGAAAGGATAGGGTGAGTTGTCCCTATTGTGGACTAGAATTGGTAAAAGAGGCTACTAATGTGGTAATGGTGTTTGTGGAAAGGATGAGAGCAACAAGAGATGCTATGTTGAAAAGGAGGAAACCACTAGAGTTTAGTGACAAAGTTATGTAGGAAGTTTCACCTATAGTAACGGGTGGTATGTTTTGGTAAAATGGAAGAGTTGATGTAGAGTTTTGTAGGTCCATTTATGATCTTTGGAAAGATCGGACCAGTAGCTTTGAACATAGATTTACCTGGGGGGAAATGAGTGGTATACATGTTATATTTCGTGTATTAAGATTGGTAAATGTTGTTTGAGAATGCATATTTGCATGTACCGTTATTCTGGATTTGTGTTAATAAGGGTTTATGTTATCAAAGAGTCATTTGTGAAATTTATTGACAGTGAGGTCAAGAGTTTGGCAATGAATTTAAATATTGTTGGTTAGTATATGTGGTAATTTGAGACTTGAACTAAAGTTCACGTGGAAATGAGAGGAGTTCATTTAGAACAAGTATCCTCAGTTGTTTGCTAATGGTATGTTTGATCCTAAGGAGTAAATCTCGGGATGAGATTTCTATTAGGAGGGAGTGATGTGACAACCGCGGTTTTGAGGTTCGTCACTTAGTTTTATTTTGTGCTAGTTACGTGTCTTTACGTGTTTATGTGCTAATTGGTGTGTATAGATTGTGGTTTGGATATCGTTTCTGGTACGGGGTACCTTGTGAGTGAAACGATGTGTGATGATTTCATGTTCATGAGCTCACATGGTAGTGACTATGAAATGAGATGGTGTTATTTAGTGGTTTACGTATACGTATATGTATTATAGAAAAATTGTATTTTTACGATTTACGGTTTAGCATTTTGAGGTCTCGGGTAAGGTGTTTAGTCATGTGAGTATTTTTCGGGATGGTTTTAAGTCATTTAGGACATAGTTATAAAGTTTATTTAAAAATTTAAGATTTTTTTAAAAACTGTATATTTTACGTCTTTTACGGTAAACGCATAAAATTGACTAGTTTCTCGGTTTTGAGATTTTAGAAACGTTAGGGGCTGAAATAAATTAAGTAAATTTAAGGAAATATTAGTAAAGTAGTATTAATAAATAAAAATAAAAAAAAATAAAAAAAGGGGGGTCGGTTTGGTAGACGAATCAAAGGGAGGGGGAGAAAAAAAGGAAAGTGGGCTTATACTTGGACTAGGATTTTATGTACACACTATATAAGGTTTTCTAATAAATCAAAAACACATTATTTTCTCCTGGAACAATTACAGACGCGGCATAATCAAGAGAATTAGGGTTTCATCAAAAATTTTTTGGGGGTTTTCATAAATCAAAGGTAAAATCTTTAAACCCTTTTTAATTAAAGTGTTTTAGTTCTTTCTCAATCATCTTATGATGGATTTAGGTTAGGGTTTAAATTAAAATCTGTATATTAATGATATTATAATGATTAGATGAATTAGGGCTTGTAATTAGTGGAATTATGGGTAATAAATTAGGTTAATTTAATTGAATCCGTTTTTAAAAACTAGGCAGAATTTAGGGTCAATTGTTTTGATCATATAGGGAGTTCTACAAACTCTTATTTTGCGATCCAAGTATCCCTGGAAAGGTAATTGAAGTAGCTTTCAAATTCAAGAGACTAGAACTAAATTGAAGGTAGGGAAGTGGGACAAAAACAAGTTACAACAGTCGGAGGTCAAAACAGTTTTGAAATCAGCCTGTTTTCTTTTTTATGTTTTGGGTTGTTTGGGGTACTTAGGGTTGTATTGGGACTTTCAAGCGAACATGGGAGTTGGTTTATGTATTATAGGAAGTATCTTCATTGGGGATAAGATTGTGGGTTAGGGTAAGACCCCCTAATCATAACAAACGTTTTGTATGTTTAAAATCAGTAAAATCTGGATAGACAAAAGTATATATATATATATATATATATATATATATATATATATATATATATATATATATATATATATATATATATATATATATATATATATATATACTAGTTCCAAAACCCGCCCGATGGGCGGGTATGACTTGTGATTGTCATTTATGTTTTTTGTTTAGGTAAATATTTGTTTGTAAATCTTTTAAGCATAGCATAAGTTATCAATTGTTTCTTTCAGCATATTAGTGAGAGATAATTTTGTCTTGTATTTTAATTTTTGATGAACGTGCATAACTTGTAATTATCATCTATTAATATTCATGTTAAATAATTTATATTATGCAAAGTTTCTTTTTTTTTAAATAGTATTAATTTTTGTTAAATAATCTATGTTTATTATATTGTTAAAGTATATTTTATGGTTAATCTATTACTAATAAAATTTCACGGCTTTTAAAGCACTTGTATAAATTCGTAAATCCTAATATAATAATCCTGAAAACTTATTATACGATATTATGATTAAATTTGAATATAAATACTAAATTCAAACAATTAATGTATTGAAAATAAATAAAATGTTAATACATTGTGAGACATGACATGACACATAACAATAAATTGGTATAAAATTCATTGTTGTTTATATTTTTCGGTTGTTATTGCTGATAAACTAAAAACGATAAAAGTTAAATAAAGAAGTTGTTTTGAACGACACATAAGAAACATTTATTTTTATCTTCACTAAAAAGAGTAGAGGTCAGCCACATAATTATATCACGTCGTACTAACTTGATTAATACACTGACCTTTTTATCTTCGACATCATGTTATTTTAATTGCCATTAAATTTCTTTTGTTTCAATGAATCAAAATGTAGTATTCGAAATTAAAGTATATTATAAATTTTAAAGAAAATAGTTTATACACTGAAATATAAATGTATAAATAAAATATATCATTAGCTTGCAATGATCTTAAGGTGCGTTTGATATGTGTCGGCTTAGTCATCTTTGAGCTCAAAGATAGTTTAAAAAAATAGTTTGGTATATTTGGTATAAATTTGCGCGTGAATATGCTATCCAATTTTAAATTCCATGTGCATTGGTAGGTTTTGAGATTTTTTTATCTGCAAAAATTTCTAACCACACAACATGAATTATTCTTGATATCTTTTTATTTTTATATTCAAATATAATATATTTCACTTAAATCAATTTATAAAAAACACATGTATTAAATAATAATTAATCTTCTCTCTTTATCTACTATCAAACTTTTTTTAAACCCAATCTTAAATCCAACTCCACTAATAAACCAAAATGAACCTTAATGTACATATAAAGTAAGGGAGAGTTGAACTACAAACACTTTCTAAAAGTCTGTAACTTAGTAATTTTATGCAACATTTGGACTTTTAAAATCCATTAAATACACACATATTTTCTTTTCACATGAGAAAATCCCCACATAAAATAAAAATCACATGAAAAAGTCTCATCTTTGTGGTTGACAACACCGAGCGGCTAGATCTTCCTTACTCCCAACTCACGAAAGCAACATACAAAAAATGTATCGAAAACTATACAACGGGTTTCACATCTTCTTCTAAAACCGAGTTAAAGCAGTTGGCCCTTTCTTGAGCTTGTGAAGAGGGTTTGGTCTTTGGTTCGAAATTTGTAATAGACAAAAATTCAAGATTTTCCTGCTTAGTGCAAAGCCCCGAGTTTTAAGGGTTTCTTATTGAGGGTCTCTCCTAGTGGTTCGAATCCCATGGCATGTCCAGTATAGATGGTATAACTCGAGGGTCGGAATCCAGAAGTACCGTTTAAAAAATAGTCTAATACGAATTAAGCTTTAAACAACAATACCTCCGAAAACTATCAAAATGAAATTGTTGTAAACAAAACCTTCAAGCTGAACATCAAAATTAATTTAGTCCTTTAATAACCAACAAATTCTTTAAAAAGGCACTTGGTTCAGTTCCAAAACGGTGTGAGTAGAAAAATAAAAAGAACTCCATATAAGTTTTTACACACATAATTACCAAAGCTGTGTTATTAATTTTTTATACTGTCTACATTGAAGAATACCCTTGTGGGCATAAATGCAAATTAAGGTGTCATGGTTATCTCATCTTAATCCCGGAGTTAACTTTGAAACCAAAAAAAGAAAGAATATCATCAAATACATAGAGCGTGATACATGTTCCTAGAAAGATGAATGACATTTTAATATAGAAAGAATATTAATACCTGATTTCATGTGAGACGTGACCATAATTTAATAATAAATATCATTTTGCTCTTGGCGATAAAATTTAAGATTAAAGTCCAAAACTAACTTTTAATAGTATTATCAGCAATTTGTAATGTCATCCCATGGCCTATCATCATTGAAGCTAATCCATAGATGAATTTCGTTGCACGTATTATATTTCAATCTTTAATTTCAGTTTCAATAAGAACACGTAGCATATATATGTGAATAGCAGGATGTTTGTCCTCGGATTTTATCCAGTATACGTCCCATTGTAGGTCAGATCGCCAAACATAGCTTTTCTCGGCAACAATGTCACGCAAAATTGAGAAGCTTGCTAGGGGGATACTGACCGACCCAGTGAGAATTACTATAGGAGAGATTGGAATGGCTAATGAGGATATCATTTAAGAAGTTAAAAATACTTCCTGATACAGAAAAATTTCCTTTGCTGCTTGGAAAGCCACCTGGACTGATAGACAATGGTGAGTATGCTGGTTGTACGAAGTGAACTTAAAGTAGTGGCATGGAAATGTGTCGCCGGAGATATTTTCAAACCTTGTGAATTTGCTAAACCTTAGACTTATGGGGCTTTTAAGAGTTTGCTAATAGGGACTTGTAACTTCACAAACGAAGCTGCAAATCCTCCTATAAAGTTGAGCCAAGTTGAAGTTTCTGGCTGAAGTAGTCAGTCTTTTAGGCTCATATTAACATTAGTTAATAGCCATAAAATCTCTGATCAAATGGGTCTGTCAGTGCCACCTATAGTTCGCTAGCACTTCAACACCTCTAAAGATATTGTAACTATCAGAATATGAGATTTTGTGACCCTATCATCCTATAAAGAATTAAGAAATAGATAACCATATTATCTTGTTTTAAAACACGTGACACATAATCCATGAAATAAAGAAATAACATAAAAAAATGTAAACGAAGCCAAAATTGGAAGTTCTATTGCACTTATAAAATGTTTATAAAATGCTAGTGCTGGCAAAACGGGCGGGCAGGAGGGCGGGCACGGGTGAAGAGTAAAACGGGCAGCGGGCTAATCGGACGCGGGTAAAATGGGCGCAAGCTAAAACGGAAAAAATATATATATTAAAACGTAGAAATAAAAAATAATAATACTTTTTTGAAAGGAAAAAAATAAATTTAAAAGATTCGTCGAGTAGCCTAATTAGTATTTTTTTACATCGACCTATTGAACTCATTTAGTGTCTTACATGTGTGCCCGTTTAGCTTATAAATAATAATGAATGAGCAAAAAGTGTCATATTCTTTTTGAAAAAGTATCAAAAGTACCCGAATCTATCAAAATGGACAACTTTTGCCACTTCTAAAAATACATAATATCACGCTATTAGCAATTAACAATCTTTATATTGTCGTAAAGCTATATTACACAGTTTTAACTCATTTACATATGTTTGGGGCAAGGTCAATTATGGTCGGTCTCAACGGGTCAAATAAGTTAAATCAATAACATGTCACACAATCTGAAGGTCCCTAAATCATACTATAATTTAAAAGGTTACATTATACTCCGTAATAGATTTTAAGAGAAGTTCAATATTAGGCAACACTTAATACAGTCAAAAAATCAACGCACTATCCATGACCCAACGTTTGAACTCCAAGCAAAATTTAACCAGAGTCCCCATAGTTTGAAGGGTACACCCTGTTGATTTCTGACTTGCTTTGACTGATTCTATTACAGGAAGCAAATGTGCAGCCAATACTCGATCCGGTAGATCTTGAGTTACAGGCTCTCCATTTCTTTGCTTTAGGAGATATTTCTAGTGTGAACCAATGTTCTCCATTTATCCTATAAAATATCACAACAGTTTAATATTTGGCAATCTGATAACATACAGACATTCAAGATATAAACTAAATGCAAATTAGTTACCTTCAGATCCACAAAAGTTCGATGGTCGGCTATCCAAAGAACGAATTTTAACATCACTCCATCTGCATAATGAATGTTTTATATAAGCATCATAACTATATTATCAGATTGCGCACACCCATTCAATAGGGAATAAGATTGCTAGGTGTGTCATTTTGCACCTTCCAGTTTTAATTTATTCAAGTGCTTTCCACAACTACTTCTACTTCAATGACCAATAATGGTAATCTAAACTTCATAAAAACATGGCACCAATTAGACAAATTTATGTGCTAATATTTGCAACTAAAGAGGTGTAACTGGACAAAAACTGTATCGATTTTGATACAAAATGTGATGGCCAAATCGCAAGGCCCGGTGGATAGGGTAATCGGTCAAATCAAGTCACTTTTCCATAAACTACAACCTCACTACTCTTTAACCAAACATAGCTTTATCCTGTGTAATATCTACATCCAGTTAACCTGAGCATTTTACTTTCTAAATTGCAAAAATTGCAGGCCCTTGCCTCATTACAAACTAAAGTAAACTAAACATCTAAGTGAAAGTGATTCTATAGGCTGAAGTTATGAAAACTGAATATATATTCCACCTATTGACTTTCATAACGTGTTGAATAGTTTACCACAGCCACCCAAAACTTTTGCCCAGTGGTGAGGGTTTGGGATTCAACAAAGGAGGCCCAAAATTCAGATGTTGTATCTGTGATTCCTAGCGGCACCCAGCCCAGCCAAATTATGTAGTTTTTGTAGGGATCATAAAATCCCAGCAGACGTAGTCATAGCTTGAGCTATATTTCAACGTTATCAAACCCGTCTAAATAGAGTCCTCGGTGAACTACCATACCTTTGCGGGATGCTGGTAGGACTTCGTAGATCCCACATAAGACATCTTTGGCCAGAATGTAGTAAGAAATTGACGAATGCCTTTAAATTGACGGGGTTCTTTTCTTCCGAGATCGCACTTACACACCGATCATAGAAAAAATCTATCAGGCACAACATATCAACCGAAGTATGATAAAATTAAACAAAAGCTTATAAATCATTTAGTTACATATATAAGAGCTAAAACCTCATATTCACAAAGAAAAAAACATATAACGGATCAACCCAAATAGATAATTAACGAAAACAAATTTGAATCAGGGATTGGTCTAATTAAAAAAAAACATACCTTAGACATACATCCCAAAATCTTACCCAAATTAAGAATCACATTTTATTCTTCAAGTAATTTGTGTATTTAAAACTCACTTTCGAATTGAACGAATCATAATTGTTGACCTGAACCCCTCTCTTTGTACATTGGACCCGCATTGCCAGAAGCGTCTACAGGTGCATCGGTATTATTGGTTTTATTACTATTGTTGTTGTTTGATCCAACTGGATGGTACTCATAATGTTGATTCTGTCTAGGTCTTTCATGGTTTATAATTGCATTATTATGCTGATTATGTTTCGCCTATCTTCTTGCCCACCAGAACATACATTTGGACCTCCATACGTTCTATAACCTCAAGAAACATGTTCTTATTGCTGATCAAACTGGGCTCCATCTTCCATGTGAGTTGGAGATTGACGTCCTCCTCTATATGAAGCTGGTTTCTTTCTCTTCTATTATCTTGATACCCATCATGCGGTCCTCTAGTATTCCTGTATTTAGCTACAGATTCATTCAGTCGAACCCTTTTGACCACTAAGTTAGCATTATTGCCTCAACTTGACCAACCACTTATATATGCTTGATATTTGGGTTGCCATTGAGATAAACCATTCTCTTTGGAAGGAGCAGGCCTGTCTGTTTGGTCAAATTCTGCACCACTTGTATCCTTGTGATCAATATCATGATTCTTCACTCTGCTCTTTGGCCCTTGTAAGCTGGTCTCGACTTCCAAGATCATAACATTGTTTTCGGTCCAATGCCTTGAGTGTTGTTTGTGCATAACTCTCATCATCGTATGAAACAATAACACGAAAACAACTCTCATAATCAGGATATACTCTTTTTACTGTTACGGGACTTGAAGTACTTGGATCTTGTAATAGATGTTGACGACTGTCCTAGCTGGGAAACCATAATGAGTGAACACCTGTTACTTCATGAAATATAGTGTTTATATACGACTCACTCGATCCATATTATGATGTAGCTAAGTTGATACATATTATTGGTGCATACTCACTCGATCAAGTGTGAATTTCCAGTCCCAAACATATAACTTGTATATAGAGACAATATACAACCACATTAACAAATCAAATACAAATATACTTTACCTTTTCTGCATAGAGTCGAAGTACTGAATACCAAGACTGACCAATCCAGCATGGTTGCAAGCCGATTGAACTCCAATTGTGATCCAATCGGGTTTCTATCTGTTTTCAATCCAATTGGTTGTTGACCACGAGTATACCTGCACCCAGTAGCTTGATTCTAGAAAAGATAACTCTAATTTAGGAAAGGGCCACAGCTGTACAACCCGCAACATAACCCACAACCTAAGCATACAGGTTTCTGTGGATTTTCACTTTCTGATAGTAAATAAAATAAAAACTGCACTATCTGTCATAAGGTGAATAATAACTCAATTTAAAACATAAAGTGTTAACTGGACGAAATAAGTAAAAATGTATGGTTTCATATTAGAGACGTCAAGTATATTCCATATATAATTAATAATATTTGGTTTCATGAAATAATAATACTAAATATCTGGTTTTGCTATTAAGAGTTTAAGCATGGCAATAGGTCTATTTCATTACTATTTTATTTTATTGACACTTGTACTTCTGCTTATTTTCAATTTTATTCAAGATTAGATCATCAAAACAGTCATAAAGATAACAACCTCCAACTTTTAGTAGGAAGCACAAAGATATAATTCTTGAACGTGAAGCTTCTAATGCAGTCTATAAGATACCAGCCTGCAACTTTTTATGACTAACATGGCATAAAAATTCATTAATAAATTATGCTCACTTTATTCGTATTTTCAAGGGGTACTGGAATTTGCGACAAAATGTTATTGTATCATGATGGACATTCAAAGATGAGATAGTGTTATTCATGATAATCATGGCTCAACCGAAGCTTCAGTATGCATACTTTATGCAGATTATCATGTCATTTGTTTCATTATCCATCACAACATACAATTCTTCCCATACAACTGTAACTCCACCTCACACAAACTATGAAAATTTAATAACCATAAATGTAAACACGTTGTTATACTTGAAAAATTTGGTTATTTATTTGGTATATGTTAAGATGCAAAGGGCTAACCTCTCGGTCTAGTAGCATACATGAAAATCCAATGGGAATCTTTTATGGGAGGGTTTTCGCAATCCATCTTTGAATTCTTGAACTTTTATCTATTCAACTGATAGTCCTTCCATCGAAATCTTAGACGTGTTGAAACAGCTTCTGAGTTCATAATGGTGAAAAAAGCAGGATGGTCGACAGTCAGTTATAGGTCATGTTACGACAATATTGTGGACGCAAAAGTAGGCAACTGATAATTCATGTTTAGAAAATTGGTAATGTGACTTATATATTCTTTTCAGGCTGCTGAATATGTAAGAAAATAGTAAATTAAAAAAAAGAGTTGGAATTATAAGAAAAGACAAGAGGATGTACTAAATTTATAGCTGGCCCGAGAGGGGTTTGTTTTTTCTAAAAGGTATCTGAAAATATTTTTTTAGATATAATGAAAAAGAAGATCTGATATATGAGAAGGAAACAAAAAAGAAAAAAAAAAGGTGATAGGAATTAAGACCGAAGCACTACAACAAAATATGTGATTGTTCACACTTATTTTAGCTTCTTTTCACATATTAAAATGTGAACAATTTAAAAGTTCACACTTACTTATGTGTGAACAATATTGGTGTAACAAATAATTTCACACACTTAAATGTGAAGATTTATAAAAAACTTCACACTTTAAAGTGTGAAGATTTTTAAAAGAATTCTTCGCACTTTAAAGTGTGATAATTTTAATACATTTCTTCACACTCTTAAATGTGAGGTTTTAAATCTTCACACTTTTAAGTGCGAAGATTTTGAAACAATTCTTTATAATTTAAAAGAAAATCTTCGCACTTTTAAGTGTGAACTTTTATTTCTTCACACTTTTAAGCGTGAAGTTTCTGAACCAATAATACAAAAAAAAATTGTGTTTAGTGACGACCAGGCTCGTCGCTAACAACCCAAATGTCGTCACCCCATGAATACAAAAGGCAAATCAGTAAAATGAATTATGCATACATGTTTAAATTTGATTATCAGAAAGTGATAACATTCAAATTCAAAGTTACATTTAATCCACACGATAAATAATTTTGTGCAGCTTATGACACTATTCGTGTTTTCACATACTTCTAGTTCAGATTAACAAAGAACAATTATTTTTCTGGCTTGGGAATCCAAAGCTCAGGAACGTTCTGTGAACCAATCTCGACCTGCAAAAAACTACAGAAGTATTAGAAAACAATAATCGCACACTAAAGAAAACAACTACGCTACGCTAATTTTGTTTACAGACTGCAGATGACAAATTTTTAAATTATTTTCTTTTTCACAGCAAAATTAAAGAGTACACAGGAGTGACTCTGAATGGTAATAATATGGACAGATAAGATCAGAACAAAAATAGCAGATCAATTGGATCTGCTAGTTTTGAAACTCAGCGAACAAACAAAACAACCAATTATACCAATATCAGCAAATCAGAAACAAGTAAATGCTAAAAACAGACAATAACGAGTTACCAAATTCGGCAAACAAAATCCAGAGACTAGCTAACGCAGGCAATCTTATTAAATCAGAAAAACTAATGTTACACCAAAACCATCTAAACTATAGATCTGTAATGAAACTTAAAAGAAGAAGTAAAATGCAGATTTATTGATGACATCACAACTAGCCATCAGAAATACAAAGTGAGTAAAATCATTCAAGCTGTCTAGATTATCTGAGTATAAACCAGTTCTAAACTGTTAACTGAAATCTCAGCTTAGAATTCGAAAACGATTTAAATTAGTAAGTTATCCATTTCCTTCTAAACTCAGTTACAACAGACTTTAGTCTTATATATTAGCAACAATTAGCACCAGTCCAAGATTTAAACAATAAAATTCCAAATCAATATCACAACAACTGAAAAACTTGCATTTTATTCACCATTTACCTATATCTATCTGAAACTCTTGTTTAAAGCTTAGACATACACAACAAGCTAACATTATTCGGAAATAACTATCCCATATTCACAGTCCAAGTAGACTCAAATAAGCAGATATAAAAACCTTTTTACCAAATACTGACTGAATCCTAACTAGTAATCCGAACAGTTAATAATCAAACAAATTCCAAATTAATCAACTACAAATCATTCAGTTATAAACTCTCAATCATACAGAAACATAAACTTACAGTTACTCAATCATCTAAAGCAAATATTCATACGTGAAAGCAAACAAGTAAGACAAATTAAAGGAAGCAGTTGAGGTACTTATACAGAATCATACAGGAGGTGGTCTGCATAAAAAGACTAGAAGACTTTCAACCATTTTTACTAGTTCTCAGCTAAACGTTTTTAAATTTGACCCGTTTGAGATAATCATAACCCATTTACCTAAATCAACCCATAACCCAGTCATATTTTAAGGTGTTGAGATAGACGTGTAAAGTCAGATGACTGAACACTCTAAAAAAGTCGTCTTAATATATGCATTTTCAGTTAGCATTCACGAATTAAACCATCTTTTGTACAGCCTTAGCAAAAGATGCACCAAGTTATATATATACTGGTAGAAACAAGCATCAAGGTGCGTCTATTTTAAGGTGCGTCTATTTTCTTCCTCAAGCATCAAGGTTTTAGGCATTATATGCAATGTCTTCATAACTTGATGCTCAACTCAGCAAATAAATGCAAATATTGAATCAAATCAAGCTGCCTTAATGTTATATAATTAATAACTAAGTAAATCCAATCTAAATATTTAGTGCCGATTGATGACAAAGATAATATCAATAACATTTCGTTCCTAAATCTAGTCCGAACATAGAAATCTTACGAATTCAATCATACTAACTTCGTGTCCAGGAGAAAGATAAAAGATTATATTTTCTAGTCAATGTGCAATACTAGCCAATGTGTAAGAAGTTACTGTAGAAGTTAGTATTAACAAGATCACAAAGGAAGTATACATAGAAAATACTTACAATTAATTCTTCCGTAAGCTATGCACGTTTTTCACCTTGCCATAACCTATGATACACGTAAACATAAAATATCATTAAAAATGAGAGAAATTTCTAAAACGTACAAGCTAAGAGTGTTACTAACCTTGGAACATTGTTTGAAAGAGTTTAAGTTCAGCTCTAAACTCGCCAACCGTGTTTTCCAGCTTCGTCATCTTTTCATTCTGAGATACTACTGTGTTTTCAAGCTCCGTCATCTTTTCATTTTGAGATTCTACTGTCTTATTCAAAGTTTCAACGGTCTTATTCAAGGAATCTATTGTTCTATTCTGAGATTCTATTATTGAGGCTTGTGACTTAGTTTGATCTAAAAGCTTGTGAACATAGTTAGAATTCATAAAACTTTCACCTCTCATTTTTCTTAATTCATTACTGAAACTTGTAACCTCAGACTTTGTTACCCCTGCTCCATAGCCAAGAACTTCCCCTCCAGGACCCACAAGATCTATCCATACATCTCTATCAATAGCAGCTCGCTTTTCATTATCAATCTCTTTTTCTGGACAGCCTAACTCCAAGATCTTTCTTTTGACCTCTCGCTTTGCGTTAACCTGAAAGATTATGTAAATCATGAAGACAGACCTTGACACACTTACTTTCAATAAAAATGAACATTCAATAGTAAAATAAAGATATACCGCAAGATCTCTTGATGCATCTTCAACATAAGATCCTTGTGCAGTTGTATGTGCAATTTCAAAGATCTCGACATAACCTGGTGATCTTTTGTGCTTCGATTTCTATATAATATTAGGAAAGTATAAGTCATCATGAGTGTTTAAATATGGAACTCACAAATTGCATACTTTATACTCAATAAGCTGACAAAATTATTACTCACAAAATCGTCTCTAAGTCGTGCAAAACTAACGGCACCAGTTTTGTGACAATGGAGTTTTCCAGCTCTTGCCTTCTTGCCTATTTCCGATAATTTCTATATTAGCAAAGAAATGTACCAAATGTTAGCAAGTGACTTAGTAGAAATATAAAACACTGAATATAGATTAAAGGCCATTACTCTTGATTTTGATGATCTAAGTTGAGCCTTAAATGACTCCCACTGATGATCCTCAACATTAGATGGTGCATCAACCAAGTCAAGTGCATGCAAAATTTGTTCTTCTGTATACTCCAACTCTTGTGCCTCATCAACACCAATGTTATTGGCCTCATCGAGTCTACTTTTAACTACGTCATACAACTTATATTTCGTCCTATACTTAAGAGCCCTGTACTTCTCATTAAATATCTTGAAAAGAACCCAATCAATTTTTGACCCTTGAGATATACAAAACTTACGCTGCCAAAATGAGGGAAAATTGTTATTCATGATCAATCATAGAAGAGTAGTAAAAACATAATGTTAATAAGCAATAAAGTCTTAATAATGAATTACCCGTAGTTCCCCCATAAGTCTAGCACCACAAAGAGTCCTCACTTCCCTCCAATCTTTTGCTCCAATTGGACAGAGGTTTGGTTGTTTTAAGAGTACAGTCATGAACCTCGTGCAAAGCCCAGCAGCATCTTTGATGAGTTGATATCTATCATTAACATGTACCAAAATCATCTCACCTTGATTTAGCTTATAAACGTCTTTTGTCGTCATTTTTGCAGTCCTAAGAATATGCCCGTGTTGGTCTGTAAAATTAATAACAATTATTAGCAAATACTAGATAAAAGACTATTGTTAGTGGTAATATTTAAATATTACCTATTATCTCAACCTCAGACACTTTCTCCTCACTCTCGTCATCTTCGATGAGTTGATATCTATCATTAACATGTACCAAAATCATCTCACCTTGATTAACTTATTGTTAGTGGCAATAAGTTAGCTACTTGTACACCCTTCTATTGTATACTCATCATAGTTCCCTGATGTGCAAACATACAATTGATGGCTGTTTTTGTGGCTATATATCCTTGTTTTGTCTATCGAGTATTTAAATGCCATCCACCGTTGTAGTACTTGTGACTTGTTTCTCTATAGGAGGAGTCTTCAAACTGGAGCTATTTTTGCCGGAAGAATATCCAATGGCTGCCCCCAAGGTACATGACTATGCGTTTTAGCAAAGGCTATACTGATATATTTTGGTGGCCCTATAAAGTTATTGCTATTACAAGGTTGGGTGTTCTTATTGAAAGGGTTACGGCTGTTGCATCTAATATCAACCCTCGATTGGTGTTCTTTGCTCATTGGCCTTTATTATGTTGTGAATTTGCATTCAACTTGTCTGCAAAAATTCAGAGATAATGTTTTAGAGCACGTATGTGCAGGGTAGTCGAATATTACATTTATTTGCTTGATATTATTCATTAGTACTACAGTCTAAGCCCAAGTAGACTGAAGGTGAGCACCGAGTCGGAACCGGAAAAGTCCGACCTGAAACCGAAACTGAATTAATGAAATTTCCCAGCCGAGAACCAAACTGACTATATACTGAATAAGTGTCGGTTTGACCTGACCCGAAACCGAACCAACCTAACCGAACCGACTAAACCGAGATAAAAATACAAAACAGAACAGAATAAGGTCGGTTCGGCCTGGTTTCGATCGGTTTGTCGGGTGGGGTCGGTTTCGGGTGAAAATGCTCAGCCTTAGATCGGACTACTGAAGGATAAAAGAAAGAAGCTTCAGGGTGTTAGACTTTAAGTAAGGATAAATATGACGGAAACGAGTGGAAATAAGAAGAGGTAGGTGAGACAGAGAATTGTGTGTTTATTAAGGCATTGTAAGTTATATGATGGAGTGTGACTGAGACTAAAGACAGGTGTGCTAGAAAGATAATTTTGATGACTTTATTAAAGATGTGGACTGTATAGATAAGAAGGAATTGTAGATGGGATCTGAGGAGCTGAGGAGAAGTGATAATAGACAGATAGTTGCTCATGAATGATGCTAAAGTTTATAAGGATTTGCATATGGCAACGGCTAAATGTGTTTTGTCAGCGTCAGTGGCATAGTGGGTACGAGGGGACCCTCATATGTTGGTGTTCTTGTGTTTTTATAATGAAAACTTGATTTTCCTATGTCATCATCCTTATGCACTTTGATAGTTAGGAATCAACCTAAGAAAACCTTTGGTACGAACAGCTGACTTATGTTGTTAACTGGGTACTATTACTGTTATGATCTTTCTAAAAAGTAAAAGGCCTTTAAACCAACAAGATAAAGCAGGGGGAAAAAATCTAGCCTACGTCGACCCATTGCCCAATCCACACATATGTCCATTCTATCACCTCTAATTGAAATAGACAACAGATCATGAACTAAAGAAAAGAACGTTCATGCCAAAAACAGCAGAAAGATCATTCATTGCACACACATGTTCATTCTATCAACTCTAAAGAGAAACAAACAAACGATCATGAAAGGAAGAAAATAACGCTCATACCAAAAACAGCAGAAAATCACCCATTGCACACACATGTCAATTCTTTCAACTCTAATAAAAACAGACAAACGATTATGAACGGAAGAAAATAACATTCATACCAAAAACAGCAGAACACATGTCCATTCTATCAAATTCTAATAAAACAAACGATCATGAAAATAACACTCATACCAAAAACAGCAGAAAGATCACCCGTTCACTTCTACTTTTTTCTATGTCCCGGTAAGCCAAGTAAGTAAGATCATCTGAAAACTAAGATTATACGCAACTAGCCAATCCAATGGTTCGAATTAACAATGATTTGAAGCTGGTTGTATCCAAACTCTAGCTTATCAGTAGTCTACTATGAAGTTACTAATTGAATACTTGATATATCACAAAGTGAACAAAGCAAAAACTGTAATGAACTAGACAGGGTCTAACAAGTTCGACTGCTGCTATTAGCAGTACTGCCACAGGTTTTCCCAGGTATGACACAAAAGTCACGTCCATAAAGACAAAAAACACATACTTCGTAATACTTACAAAGACAACAAGCAAATGATGCAACAAATTACCCATAAGAAACAAGCAGATGATGCTACACATCAGATATTCACAAACATAAAGACTAGTAGTATACTATCCTACCATAAATTTATCTATTACCACGCCGTATGCAGGTGCGTAAGAGATCCTTATAAATACTGGACTCGATGCATTTCATCTTCAAAAAGCAGTCCCTTTTCAATAAATGTACTTATACCCTACCCACTTTCGGCAATTAGATTGAAACAAGGAAAGATCATTGAATTTAAATTGATCACAGTAGGTTAAGAAATTAAACAAACTGCTTTAACTGGGTAAATGTATATTCCAGAAATGACAAGAGCCTCAATAATGCAAGGCTTATTTTTCTAAACAGATACCTGGAGAAAAAACAAGACATACTAAATATCATACAAATCATACACTAAATTGCGTGTCGTCCCGTAGAGGGCGTTTGTTTCGGATTATATAGCCGGCGTATGGCTTATTTGGTTTTCGGATTATCTTTCATAAGCCCACTTTTTGTGGCTTATTTTCAGACTTTTCAGCTTATATAAGTTTGAAAATGAGCCACAAAAAGTGAGCTTGAGTTAGTTATTTAGGCTTTACTTTTTTTCCTTCAACACCTATGTAACCTTCTGACTTCATTTTGAGTTATTCTTAACACAATATGACAATACTGACAACTAAGCCTTCGTTTAGCAGTAGAAAAATACAGGGTGGCTTCTAGAAAGCTTTTCTAACAAGACCAAAAAACACAGTAAACACGTTCAAATCAAAAATTTTCTAGAAAAAATGAGTTTTCTAATTATAACAGTTGAATGAGGACTCCCAAACACAAACACAGTTACAACATCAAAACAATAATGTGAAAAAATAGCAAAATGTTAGTGAGCGGGTAGCTTTCAACAACCGATCCAAAAATGACACACATTCAGTTTTAAAAGTCTAAAGGCGAAGCTACAGATTACACCTAAAACGATGCAATAATTTCAGCTCAACAATAGACACTTGACTAACAGATACACTGTTAATATATTGATAATCGTTGCGTGAAATTTCAAGCGATATCACAATAACAGATACTAATCATTTACATCATAAGCATGCCGCCAACTGATGAAAAAATCACGGTCATTCCGTAAAATTTGAGCTAAAACAGATGCAATGCAACTTAACTTGATGATAAATCGATTAACGGTACATATAATTTCAGTATATATCATACTAACAGATACAAAACAAATAGCTACAGTGTTGTTAAATCCATATAAGTAATAATATACAGCCTCAACTAACAACACAAATCACATTTACACCAAATTAACAACAAATTAGCATACAGCCTCAACTAAAAATTTTAACAAAATATTAAGAAATCTTAGAAAATCGTACCTGGTTGATTCAAGCTGTGAATGAAGGAATTAAGCCCTAAGTATCAGACCTCAAACAATTGAGTGGAATGAAACCCTGGCAGTATTCGCTTCCTTAACTGTCTGATATAAAACTCTGCAAAATTCGCTTCCTTGTCAGTTTGATTAAAGAAAGTAAATGCAGCAAAAATGGGTCAAATCTCGTAAAAGATACATACATCAGAAAGAATAAAAGATGCACACAACACACATAGTTGCAAGTCTTATAGTATTCATAAGTCATTATTATTTAGTCATTAAAACATAGAAGAAAAAAGAGAATACACGAACAATCTAGCAAGATTATTATTATTCTGTCCTACGCCAAGTCGGTATCTTATTAACATCATCAATAATTGGAAGATTATAAGGCATGCACTCTGTATATAAGTCCTCATCATCATCATCCTCATCCATGTTTACATTTATCCCCATATCATATGTATCTCTTGGCTTTGTCATTATTATATGCCACCATCCAACATCTTTTGGATCCTCTATGTAGAACACTTGTCGAGCGTGAGAGGCAATTATAAAGGGATCATCTTTTAAGGATTCACCCGTGTGTACAAACGGCCTGGAAAAGGTTACAAGTGGAAAACCATACTTATCTTTCTTTATCCCTCTCGAAATTCGCATATCAACCCAATCACAACGGAAAAGCACAACTTTGTGTTCTAGAAAATACTCTAGTTCAATAATATCGGTAAGTTGGCCATAATAGTTTTGATCTTCGCCTTCCACCATAATTCCCGAGTTTTGGGTTTTTCTAAACTCTTCACGTCTCTTTGTGAGGAATCTAAAACCATTTGTGATGAACCCTTTATATTGTTTAGCGTAAGTGTTCGGGCCCATAGCTAAGGATAACACTTCTTGATCGAACTTTTGTGTCTCTAACAAAGGAACCTACGATTAAATGTATTATATACAAATATCAGTTTATGTACCTTTATGTACCTAGAAGCATAATTATTTGCATTACTACAAGTTGTCTAACCTGTTGTTTAAGCCACCATGAAAATTTTTCAACAAACAACTTCTCCATTGTCTTCAAGCTCAATTGTTCATTCCTTATGGCTGCTTGTTCATTGTAAAAGCGACTACAAAAATATAGCATCTTATATTCAGTAATCTATTATCCTAATACCAAATATAATAACATATACTTACATACGTAACGGCTGAATCTTAGGATGGTGAAGTAACACATAACGATGTGCCTGGGCAAGTAAAGTTCCATCTAGCTCAACAATCTTAACTTTTCCTAATTTGCGACCACTTGAGTTAAGCATGTACATCTCTTTTGTAGGGATAATGTCATCACTCCTACGAGGACGGTTCATGAAAGTCTCTACACCTTCAAAATATCTTGCACAAAAAGTAAGACACTCCTCTCTAATATACCCTTCTGCAATTGAGCCTTCCGGTTGAGCTTTGTTGCGAACGTACGACTTCAGTCGCATCAAGTACCTTTCAAATATAATAACGAATGGTTTTTAGGGTAAAATTGTATATATACGCTAACTAATAGGAAAGAATGGTAATCTTACCGTTCAATTGGATACATCCACCTATATTGAACGGGTCCACCGAGTTTCGCCTCCGATATTAAATGAACACTTAAATGAACCATGATCGTGAAAAAGCTGGGAGGAAATAGTTGTTCCAATTCGCATAATGTTTGCACAACTTGATGCTCTAATGTTTCTAATTCTTTCGGATCGAGAACTTTAGCACACAACCCCTTAAAAAAGGAGCAAAAATCAGACACCGCTTTAACTACTCGAGATTGTGATCGGGAAACCATTGAAGCTCTCAAAGCAATCGGCAATATATCTTGCATTAATATGTGGCCATCATGACTCTTAAGGTTAGAGATCTTACGATCTTTCAAGCTTACACCCCTTGATATATTTGAAGCATACCCATCGGGGACCTTAAGATTTTTTAAGACTTGTAAAAAGCTAGTCTTCTCTACATTGGACATAGAGTAACATGCTGGGGGCAAGTATGGCTTCTTGTTAGGCAAATTTACAACGTGAAGTTCATGCCTTATTCCCATTTCCTTGATATCCTTGCGACTATTTTCATTGTCTTTACTTTTTCCATCCAAATTCATTAAAGTCCAAAGTAGATTATCAAATATGTTTTTCTCGATGTGCATCACGTCTAAGTTATGCCTTAGTAAATTGTACTCCCAATATGGCAATTTAAAAAATATGCTCCTTTTCTTCCATAATATTTGTTCACCATCATTTTTTTCTTCTATAAAATCATTTTGATCATCAAATGCACTAGACTGTTCATTTGCACACTTTATATCATCTCTTGGCCTTTTCTTAGAAGATTTATCAAGCTTACCATATTTGAATGTTGTGCCTCTTAACTCCTTGAGAATATCAGATCCCGTTAATACACTTGGGGGGCCCTCTGCCTCGACTGTACCATCAAAGCGGTCCTTTTGAGATCGATAATTGTGATTTGGCTCAAGCCATCTACGATGTCCTATATAACAAAACTTTCTCCCATTCTTTAACCAAGTTGAACGAGTAGAACTTGTGCAAGCCGGACATGCAACGCGACCCTTTGTGCTCCATCCGGATAAGTTGGCATAAGCGGGAAAATCGTTCACGGTCCACAAAAGAGAAGCTCGTAACTTGAAATGTTGTTTCGAAAAAGCATCGTAAGCATCTACACCCTTCCATAACAATTTCAATTCTTTGATTAAAGGAATCAAATAGATATCTATATCATTTCCAGGAGCTTTCTCTCCCGGAATAATCGAGGAAAGAATCAAAGATTGTTGTTTCATGCATATCCAAGGAGGTAAATTATAAGGAATCAACACGACTGGCCACGTGCTATGCATTGAACTCATCGTACGAAAAGGATTAAACCCATCACTAGCTAGGCCAAGCCTTACACTACGAGGGTCGGAGGCAAACTTTGGATACCGAGCATCGAATGCCTTCCAAGCAAGACCATCTGCCGGGTGCCTTAACTTTCCATCTTTTGTTAATCCCGTGTCATGCCACCTCATATCCTTTGCTGTTTTCTCCGACATGTATAACCTTTTCAATCTTGGAATCAAGGGAAAGTAGCGCAAAACTTTTGCAGGCTTTTTTGACTTATGTGATTTCGAAGTCTCTCCACTTTCATCACGTAGATCACTTTTATACCGAGAAGCGTTGCAAATATGACATGATTGTTGAGATTTCCGCGCACCATAGTAAAGCATACAATCGTTAGGACATGCATCTATCTTTTTATAACCAAGCCCTAAATCATTAGTCAGCTTTTTTGCTTCATTATTAGATGAAGGTAATGATGATAAATGAGGGAATGCATCTTTTATAAGCTCCAAAATCATGCTAAAAGACTTGTTAGATATTCCACCCGTACATTTGATGTGGTATAAGCGCAATATGAATGACAAGTTAGAATACTTGCATCCCGGATAAAGCTCTTTCTCACACTCTTCTAATAACTTCCTATATCGAATTTCCTTGTCACCAACATCTTCTTCACTATCTTCTTCGCTTTCTTCCTCAATATCTTCTTCGTTTTCTTCCTCAATATCTTCTTCACTTTCTTCCCCAATATCTTCTTCACCTTCTTCTTCGATATCTCCTTCAATATCCATTTCAAGCCTCGATTCAGTAGATTCTTCGCTATTCGAATCTAAAGAGTTTACACCCAAGGCATCCCGAACTAAGCCTCTAATGTCATCTATAGCCGGAGAAGTTCCCGAAACACTAGCAGGTTGAGATATTGGTGGTGGTGTATCAAGCTCTCCATGGAATGTCCAATGTGTGTAACCCGATAAAAAACCATGTCGTAATAGATGGCCATGAACAACATCCACAAGAAACCACTCACAATGAGCACATTTATTACACGGACATGAAATTTCACCTCTAATAGCTCCAATACGAGCAAATTTGATAAAAGACTTCACTCCATCTTTAAAAGTCTTAGTTCTTATATTAGCTTTCATCCAACTTTTGTCCATCATTTCTATATAATACCTAATCAACTCAAACAAGCAAAACAATACAACTACTATTACTTTCACGAAAAATAAGTATAAACTATCTTTCACTTGAAATTGTATACAAAAACACGCTAATTATTTAATGATCACAACTTCAATCAGAAAATATATACTAACATTCAAAATAATCAAGTGTTGGCACAAAAACAATACAACTAATATTTAACTTTTGTCCATCATTTCTATATAATCAAGTGCTGGCACAAAAACTAATATAAGAACCTATCAAGTGAGGAGGTAAGCAAGTCCATTGAAGGACAAAATGACTATTCACCTGTTTGAAAGCAGAATTGTCCAGCTCTTTACGCAAGGTTAAACTAATACTACTACAATCAATAATCCAAAATTCCAAATCTATAATTTACAAACATCAAGCCATCTAGGAAATTTAACATTCAAAACTTGCTAGCTTTTTTGTTTCATATATTTGCAACATGCTCACTGGTTCTGTTTAAAATATCTCTTACGCTGTACCATATGTGAAGTTGTGAAATATTTGTTCCAGTTACTGTTTCATATCTCTTACTGTTTAAAATATCTCTTACGCTGCAACCAGTACATGGTTTGGTGTCAGTTGGTGTGTTTAGCTGCTAAAATCAAAATAAACCATGTACCTGTACCTGACCAGCCAAATCACAAACCATCTATGTTTTGGATTGCTTACTAAAGCTGCTTATGCATAAGCCATCTCAAAGTATGTTTGGATAAGCCATCTCAAAGTATGTTTGGATAAGCCATCTGCTTATTTTATACATAAATACGAAAGCAATACCAAATACCCGTCAAACACTGACTAAACAAGTTATCTAATCACAAATCCATAATCAAACTAATTAATCCATAATCAAATCGCAGCTAAAATATTAATCACATAATCAAATCGTAGATAAAATATTAGATAATCACTGACTATTATCCATTAATCACTGACTATCATCCATTAATAGAAAATCTCAAACTAATTTACCTGTGCGATGATCGAAACAACCGCAAAACAACCACGCCTGCCGTAAACAACCGCACCTGCCGTAAAACAACCGCAACAACCTCGCCTAGCTACCGTAAACAACCGCAACAACCTCACCTAGCTACCGTAAAAGAACCGCAACAACCTCGCCTAGCTACCGTAAACAACCGCAACAACCTCACCTAGCTACCGTACTTTCATGATTTTAACTGTTTATGGGTCGATTGAATTGGATTGATTTGGATTTGATGATTTAGGGATTGAATTGGATTGATTTAGGGATTGAATTGGATTAATAAAAAATTGGATGTGAATAAATGAATAATATTTTTTATAATATTTTTGGATTTGTTTAATATTTTTGGATTTGTTAATAAGAGATTGACGACGGAGTATAATCAGCGGATTTGTCGACACGAAAACGAGTGGAAATATGACTGTGAATAAATGAATAATATTTTTTATAATATTTTTGGGATTTGTTATATGGTTATAAAATTTGTATTGATATTTTGAGTATCTGATTTGTTTATGGTTATAAAATATGGGTGGGTACGTTTATGACTGTGAATAAATGAATAAAGTATGTGAATAAAAAAATGTGTTTTTTTTAAGTAACATCGATATAGTAAATAAATCGGACATTTTTTCAAAATTAGATCGTTTTTAAACCGGTTAATTAATCAAATCAATTTGAAATTGTTTTAACCCGTTTTTAAACAGGTCCAACTGTGTTATTAAACAAGTTATGAACCGCTGAATCAGATTGAGAAAAATGTTTTTAAAAAGACGGCTTTTTCAAAGCCGGTTTCGGTTTTTTTTCTCAAATCGATCATAAACCGATTTTTTTCCCACGTCTAAGTAACACTAATTTTTACATTTTAAACTATGACTTTTTTTCACATTCTAAAGTGTGAAGTTTATTTTATTTGTTCACATTCTAAAGTGTGAAGTTTATTTTATTATAAAAAAATTTGTATACTTCACACTTTTAAATGTGAGCTTTTATTTTCACAATAAAAAATGTGAAGTTTTTTGTAGCACTTAATGTTTATTACACTTATTACTGTGAACATTATTTGCACACTTATAAGTGTGAACATTATAAAAAAAAAGTTCACAATTTATAAAGTGCGAAGAAAAAAGCGTGAACAATGACCTAATTTGTTGTAGTGATGATGGGCTCATGTAGATAGATACCAATTTTGTTCAGAGATTGTCCTTAGCTTTTGTTGATGGTCATTGCGTAACTAAGTTTAATTGGAAACTCTCTTCTTTTGAAGATGAGCGGAAGGTCGGGATCTTTATGAATGAGTGGAATTCAGTGTATGTGAACTTTTTCTCCAGTTCGTGTTCCTGTTATGATCTGTACTTCTATCAGTTTTGTCATCATCTGTGTGAGGATCATCCTTGTGCCATTGCATAATCCGCCCGCGAGATTAACATTACTTGAAAGCATAATCAGTGAAACAACCTTAAGTTCAAGCCGATGGGGAGGAAATCCTGGCAGTTTAAGTGTGTTTATGTGTTCCATGGAGATAAAGCATTTCGGTGTTTGCTGCAGCTCCAGCAGCCGGAGTAGCTTGATCATGACTCATGTATACTGTGCTTTTGCCGTGAACCATATCTAGAACCAATGAATTTATCTTGTCAGTCGTTTCATTTTTCGGGCACATGATTTCCTTCTGTTGCAAGGTTAAAGCGGGAAGGGCTTTTGAGAGTGCTTTGGTCGTAAATGAAATCAATTAGTTGTGACAGACCATGTTCATTTGGTTTGATGTAATACACCCGTGGAATCTCAATCCAGGAAGCATTCTATGCATCTTTGGTATCCGCATCGCCCACGTTTCCGTCCCCAATATCAAGGAGCAACGCTGCAAAGTAGCTTATCAAACTTCGTTCATCTACGGTAATATCTGGTCTTTCCAGACGCATGTTCTCTGTGAGTGTAAAGACTTTTAAGTGATGCCATAGGTGCGATTTAGAGATACAACATGATATGATTTCTATTTTAGAAGCGCGTTTCTTGACTGGAAGTGTTTGTCAGAAGTCCCAGCCTAAGATAACTGACTTTCCGCCAAACAATGAATGTGGTATGTCAAGAATATCTCTTAGGCTTCGAGTGCTTCCAAACATCTACGATCGTTCATGGGAGCTTCATCCCAGATTATAAAGATCGGTATCAGACAATAGTTTCCCCAGTTGAGTGTTTTTTGTGATCCTACATAAAGATTCTTCTGTCAATTCAAGTGGTAACTTAATCTAGAATGCGCAGTCATGCCTGATGGGAGAAGTAACGAAGCTATGCCCGATGATGCGACTGCCAGTATGATTTTCCCTTCTGATCGTAAAGCACCGATAATGGTTTTCCAAAGGAATGTTTTACCTGTGCCCCCGTGACCATTGACAAAGATGAGCTGTTATATATATATATATATATATATATATATATATATATATATATATATATATATATATATATATATATATATATATATATATATATATATATATATATATATATATATATATATATATATATATATATATATATATATATATATATATATATATATATATATATATATATATATATATATATATATATATATATATATATATATATATATATATATATATATATATATATATATATATATATATATATATATATATATATATATATATATATATATATATATATATATATATATATATATATATATATATATATATCGGGGCCTTAACAGTAGCTTTAAGGTTGGGGCAAATGGGAGGTGTTAGATAACATATGTAAGGGCATAGGGTTTCCTTTACAAAGATCATGGGTATTTTTAGGTGGGCGTTTGGCTTATAGTTTGGAGACCTAAAAACCGGGACTGTTTTGGGTAAAATGTTAACGGGACGGGTTATGAAGTAAACTATGTTCAGGGCTTTATAGAGGGGTGTAATGAGATGCTTAGATCATATAAATTAGGTATATTTATGGGAGAAGTTTAGATGTCCATCATAGGTTGATGAGCCATTTTTAGAGATCGATTCATGTTTTGATTTTGTGTTTTTGTTTGTTAGCTTTTTGCTAGTGCACGGATTATTGGGAGAAGCTCAATCAGGTGAGTTTCATAGTCCCATGTCTACTAATGATTTTTACTTCCAGGTGGGATGGAAGAGACACTGTCTTGTTTTTATAAATTATGCTGTGAATGTTTTGTGTTTGGTGATGGACTTGTGAATACTTATGTGATTAACTGCTAACTGATTCATGATTGTTTTGTGATTTGACTTGGTACCAAGGGGATGTTGACAAGGCGGGGCCTTGGGGAGGTACATAGATGTGTGAGCATCTATGGGACCAATGTATAATGACAAGGCGGGGCCTTGGGATTTGTACGTAGGTGTATGGGCGCCTATGGGACCATGGTGTTTGGTAAGGCTGGGAGCCTTGGATTTGGTTTGGTTTGTTAAATCTTGAATATTACTACCTCCGTCCCAAAATTATTGTCCATCTTTCTATTTTGGGTTGTCCCAAAATTATTGTCTACTACTAAAAATAGATAGAAAACTTTGATAAATTTACTATATTATCCTTGTTTGAAATTCTTATTACAAACTTTAAAGAAGAATTAATTAATTAGCTAAGGGTAAAAATGTCATTATGCTAAAAAGTAAGAGAGAGAAAGCTGTAATAAAATGTAATTTTCTTAAACTGTGTAATTCTTGTCTGGTGACAATAATTTTGGGACGGAGGGAGTAGTTGTTAATGCATGTTTGTATCACATTGTCCATATGTTCTTTTGTTAGTGGTTGTTGTTCACAACTTATGGTTTGATTTTGGCATTTGAGTCTAAACCTATGACTCTCACCAACTTTATGTTGACGTGTTTTAGTGTCTCTTTCAGGTGAGAATGTGGTTAAGCTTGAGAATAGAAGTGGCTAGTTTTGGAGGCATTAGGATTGCATATAGAAGGAGATCCCCGTTCCTTCTTAGTTTCTTTTGATTGTTTAATAAGTGATATTATTGACACCTATATGTTTGCTTTGTTTATGTTAATTGTTTGTCTCGGGTAAGTGGTATGACTGTTACCTACTTACCTAGACTCCTACATTGTTGAGATATTGTCATGAATTTTGTGTCACCATTTTATGACATTTATTATTTCATTTAATTATCACTATAGACACGCCATGTTGTGATGATATCCATACGTCGCGCTCCATATTCCGCCATGGTGGGGTGTGACAAAGTGATAGGTGTTAGTTCCTCTGGGGTTGACGTTGTACCGACATGTGTACCTGGCAGTCATTGCAATTGTATATGAGTGTACGTGCGTCCGCATGCATGGTTGGCCAATAATATCCGCTACGCAACATTGTTGCCACTACTGATCTTGGTCCTACGTGCATGCCGCAAGATCCCTCGTGTATTTTGCTAATGACATACTGCACTTGCCGCGGCCCTACGCACCTTAGCCATGGCTGAAGAAATGAGCGTTTGTAAAGAGTCCCGTCCCTGACTTCGAACTGCCTCGAGCGTCTTCGTATTCGTCGTGCTTCGGTTTCCTCATGTGGGGTGAGTCTTTTGTCAAATAGTCCACGATCGGTGTCATCCATGTAGGACCTTCTTCCTCCACAATCGATGTGACTTCTTGCTCTTTTATGGATTTGTCTTTAAGGATCTCTACCAGGACCTGTTTTGATAGGTGTGTAAACCTGGTGGACACTATCTTGTTGAGTGCGTCTGCTTTCTTGTTTTCCCCTCTAGGTACTTGGCGTATTAGGAACTTTTTGAATCCTTCAATTAATGACTTGGCTTTTTGCAAGTACTGTATCATCCTCCTTTGCTTCATATTTGGGACAATCTGTCAATTTCAGGCCGATATTTTAATCCCGACTATCAAGTATTATATGTTTACTTTAATGAGAATTTTAAGTTATCGGCTAACCGGGAAGGTTATGACTTGAAACTTAACGTAAGAATGTCGTTTAGATGAAAACCGGCAAGGAATACGTTAGGTATCGATATTATATTCTTAAATTATCATAAGAATGATTTTTATTGTATTTATCTTTATTTCTCGTGCTTTACATTTTAACGAATGACGAGAACTACTAGTGACTGCGATACCGACGGATGCCCGAAAAATTACGTTTTATTATCGATTGTCTCGATATTTAATATTTTCGACGTTTTCGATTTATTACATTTTAAGTTGTATCGAAGCTATATTATTATTATCATGAAGCGTTTTAACTTTTGAAAAGTATTTTTATGAAACCCGAGACCCGTAGATAGTTTAAAAATTGACTACGAGTCATATCCCGCTTTTTAACTAAATATTTACACTTTAGCCCAAAACTATGCAATATTTACCAAACCAACCCCACCCACCATATAAAAGGAATTTTTAATTCCTTTTCTAACACATACATACACTAACAAAATTGTTTTTCTTCTCTCGTGCTCTTTTTTTCCTTTGCCGCCACCTCCACACACTACAAACACCTTGATTTTTTTGATTTTGGCTTTAAATCTACAAAATCTAAAAGAAGAACCATTCTAGTTTTGATCTTGTGATCATTTTGGTATGATTTTCTTCAACATGCAACCACTTTCATTTTTCAAATTATTTTCAAGATGATCAAGATTGTTTGATCCATTTTTATGGGTATATGATCATGTTACTATTATTATAATTGGGGTTTTAGAGTGCATGCATGTGATTTTTAACCAAGTGAATTCTAGGATGATCAAGGGGTGTTAGGAGCTGTTTTTGATATTAGGAATGATAGATTAGGTGTTAAAGTGAGATGGATGATGATGCATGTTGGTGAAAATGGAAAATTTAGTCATTCTGAAAAGGGTTATTTTGGGCAGATTATTTGTTAAGGAAATTTGTGGGTTTGAGTAGGCTAAGATATGATAGGTTATAGTTTTATTAATCTTCAAGAAGCTTGTTTTGCCGCTTGAATGAGCTTCTAACTCATTACGGATCAAAAGTTATGCTAGTTTTAGTATTCGTGTACCGAGAGAAGCAAATCGGCACAATCCGAAATTGTGGCTGATTTTGGGTCGACTCTCGGAGACTTTAGGCATGATTAGACAATTGAGGTTACCGGTTTTTAAAGTATATAAACTTATTATGATGGTTCTAGTAGTGACTTTAAAAGGCGAAAGGCCAAAACAGTATTTTTAAAGTGGTACAAATGGTTTTATAAAACGGGTACACATTCTGTCCCAAAATTTAGAGTCGAGTAATATGTCGAGCTGATGGGTTTTAAAGTGTGAACTTTGGCTCAAATTTTTGTGGGGTCTTATACAGGTTATAAGTGATCTTGACACCAAGTTTCATTGAAATCGGACAAGTCTAGATAGGGTAGATCAATGTGTACATTTGGAGTGTACTTGCTTATTTCTATTTTAGACACGTAGTTCAATGCTCATGTGGCGTGAGTTTGAGTATTCACTATTGGACATGGTGACTTACTAAAGTGTTTAGTCATTATATAAATGACTTAGTTACTGGTCCGAGTGAAGTAAAGTGATAGTTTGACTTGCGTTGACTTGGCGTCTTATGACGGTAAATGTCAAGAGTGCAAGTGTTTAAACGAATAGTGTTGAATAAATGGGATAGTATGGATTCACTTGCATTGTGATTCTTTCGGGTTTGTCATGGTTTTGTAATTTTGAGTTTTGTATTATTTAAGTATGATTTATACTTGAGTCGATTATTAACGAACGCGCCTCATTTGGTAGGTTGCGGTTTTCGTGTTTGACCGGCATCACTTATCGTCGGCGATCGTCGTACTACTACTCTCATACTAAGGGGAGTTTATAGTCTCGCTTTTAAATATTTAATTGTTTTAGAAACCTGTGAGGTGGACAACATGCTTGTTTTACTAAAAATAAAATAGTACAACTATAAGTTGCGGTAAACCAGTTGAATGGTGCAAACTCTATTACTGAAATGTATTTATTGAAAATGAGGGGTACAACAAGAGTTGATGTAAACCCATGAATGGGTGCAACCAGAAGTTGTGGTAAACCCTATTTATTTTAAATAGAACACAAGGGACCCTATTGTATGCTTAGATGAAAGTTATTACATAAGTTTGTTTTAGCCTTAAAAGACCCATGGAATCGTGAATTGTTAATCGAAAGAACGCTAATACTATGGATAGATCTATCGGGGTGATGCCCAGTTCGGTCGCGACTAGCTATCGCATGGTGTAAGGAAACACTAGTAATGAAACATCGGATGAATTGTATAAGAGAAATATACGCACTTGGCTAGGTGTGTTGGGGTGAAATAATATATGTTAACGTTCAATGTCACGAGGCTTATGTAATAACACCGATGATTATGTCCGTACAACATAATCTTTCGATGAAATATTAACCATGGAAGGTTATTCAGAATACTTGTGTTCTCTTTATTTAATTTAAACTCTATAGATTCGCTTAGCAATTTTGTTGACTTTTTAGCTTGTTTTATCTCAGGTCCATAAGAAGGCACTCGAGGAAGACGATTTCGTAAAGCTTTCTTAAATGAGTGTGGCCCGCTATTATAAATTATTTTCATTCAAAACAAATCTTATTTTGATGTGCATTGTAAACTTTTTGAATCATCTGGGATCGTGTGTGAAAATTTTCCTTTATTGAATAAACATGAATGAATGTTTATTAAAACGACTCGTTTTGAGCTGTTTTCTATGATTATGAGCTTGAATCATGTAAGTAACACCCAAGGACCCTTCCGTTGCTATGACCGAAATTGGGGGTGTTACAATATTCACCAAGTATGTGGTTTGCTACCAGGCGAGAATCTACATTTGCTTCGAGGTTTCGCACGCCTATTAGGGTTGCGATTCTCAGTCCTACTATCAGCGCCTCATATTCTGCCTCATTATTTGTAGCCGTGAATTCAAAACGCAGTGTGTATGTAAATTCCATTCCTTCAGAGTTGGTTAGAATGAGTCCTGAGCCAGATCTATCAGTGCAAGATGATCCATCAGTGAATAAGACCCATGGGTCTTGGTCTTCTTCCTCTTGTTTTGGGTCCTGGCCGCCCTCTTTTGGTTTTTCAACGATGAAGTCTGACAGAATTTGTCCTTTTACGGCGTTGCACGGTTTATACGTAATATTCTGTTCCCCGAGTAGAACACTCCACTTCTGTAGCCTACCCGCTACATCTGGTTTGTATATTATTTGTTTTATTGGTTGTTCTGTAATTACCACTATGGGATGTGCTAGAAAGTATCGGCGCAACCTTTTCGCCGCAAATACTAGTACGAGTACCAACTTCTCCATTGGGGTGTAATTTAGTTCCGAGCTTTGTAATGCTCTGCTTATGAAGTATACTAGTGTTTGCACATTCTCCTTATCCGTCATTAGCACCGCGTTGATCGCTCCATGTGTAGCTGACAAGTACATTATCAGCTCTTCTTTTGGGCATGGTGCGACTAACATAGGTAGCGATGCTAAATACGTTTTTAGTTCCTCGAAGGCTTTTTCTGCTTCCTTTGTCCAATTGAAGTATCCCTTTTTATACACTTCTTGAGTGTTTTAAATAAAGAGAGCGATTTCTCTGTGGATTTGGACAAGAACCTGTTCAACCCTGCGAGCTTCCCGTTTAGCGATTGCACTTCCTTTTTGTCTTTGGGCTTTGAAGCTAAATGACCGAGTCTGTCTTTTCCGGGCAGTGTTTGATGCCATTGGGGTCAATCATGTATCCTAGGAACATGCCTTCTGTTGCCCCAAAGGTGCACTTTTTTTTGCTTTAACTTCATGTTTATCCTCCTGAGTGTTGAGAATGTTTCCTCTATATCCCGGATAAGTTCATCCTCTGTGTGACTTTTTATCACCAGGTCATCAACATAAACCTCCAAATTTCGCCCAATTTGAATTTCAAACGCCTTATCAACCAATCGCTGGTACGTGGCCCCGACGTTCTTAAGTCCAAATGGCATTTTTGTGTAGCAATACACACCCTGACTGGTATGAAATGTTGTTTTTTCTTCGTCTTGCTCTGCCATATGTATCTGGTGGTATCCCTTGTATGCGTCTAGGAAGCATTTTAAAGGATATACGCATAACGATTCTACCTTCCAATCTATCTCTGGGAGTGGATAGCAGTCTTGGGGACAAGCTTTATTGAGGTTTGTGAAGTCAACACACATGCGCCAGCTGCCATCATGTTTTTTAACCATCACTGGGTTAGCGAGCCAATCATGGTAGTAGACTTCTCGCATGATTCCTGCATCTACCAGCTTTTTTACCTCCTCAAGTATCACCTTGTTGCGCTTTGTAGCCTGTCCTCTTTTCTTCTGCCTGACCGAGGGATATCCTTGCGGATTTGCAGCTTGTGTTCGGCTATCGACCTTGGTACCCCCGTCATGTCTTTGGGTTCCCACGCGAAGATGTCTAGGTTATCCTTTAAGAGGTGGCACATGTCAGTCTTTCCTTTGTCAGACAATGTCCCTCCAATCGTTATCTCTTGATCTAGATATTGTGGATGGACTGCCACTTTTTGGTTCGGCGGTGAATCTATCCTAGGTTCTGTTGTAACCCGAGGGGGTTCCGCGATCGGGTTGCACTCTGGGAGTGCGATGGCTGTGTTGAAGATCGTTATGATTCCTCCCCTCACTGGGAACTTCATAATGCCATAGGTCGTAAAAGGTACTACTCGCATTGCTAGTATGGCAGGTCACCCAATGATTCTGTTATACTACGAAAGGTGTATTTGTTACCTCCTTACTGTTTGCCTCGCTGGCGGATCCAGGAGTAACATTCGCGAATGCAATGTGACCATCTACCATCGAAGTTCTTCGATGGCCTTCGTTCACACCGTTTTTAGTCATTGCTTAGAGTAGTGTAGGGTCCTACGGATGGCGCCAACTTGTTGATACAAAAGTTGGATGCACCGAGCTTGACCTGAATTAGGCTTAATTCGGGGTCTTATGGACTCCGGCTCTTGCACCAAGTGAAACTTGTTTAAGGACCTTGCGCACTAAAAACAGACACTGTTAGGCTTATCGTGGGTTTATGACCCACAATTAGACTCCAGCGTGAGAGTAAGTAATTAATTTGAGTACGTTAGGGTTTAGGGTATTGTGTGTATCGTACCTTTGTGGAACCATGGGGGTTCCTTTTATACTAGAGAGAGTCCTAGATGGGCTCCCTATTCTTGTGGCCAAAGGAAGAGTTAATGACCCAGAATAGTTTGATCCTTATCGCATAACCAAGGCAAGTGTATATCTCTTCCCTTTAGGCGAATATATCTACATGATAGATTATATTTTGGTCTGATCCTGTCGCAGTGCAACGAGGAAATAGTTAAGTAATAAACCGTATGTGCGACAACGACGTATCGGGCCTCCGGGGCTGTGCACACATCGTATAAGCATTAATCCATTCCTGATGGATACGGGTAGTACCCGTGAGTCGGACTATCCAACCCGACTAGGGACTATACGTCATCGGGAAATTATCAGGAATATTTGCAGAATGCTCATCTTGAGAATCCGATAAGATGATAATAGGAGGAAGAGAGGAATAAATATTTCTAGAGACGTCGATAAATCCTAATTTATTTTATAGTATTATATTATGTATACTTAAACATAATATTACTTAATCATATATTTACACATAAACATGGTATTACACATTGTTTTAAAGGCTAGCAGTACTAGTATTGGTATAATATTACCTCATTCTTGTAGCAGCACTGGCATTGGCACAGAAGACTTTCTTGAAATTATTTTAAAAGTAGTTATAGTCAAGATTTTATTTCTTGTTCGCTATAACCATGGATCTGAGTACCAATCTGTAACACCTCCATTTTACCTTTACGCAGCGGAACATAGATTTAGGGTATTACTTCATAGAACACAAGCCATAATAATAGAAAACAACTCAAAAGAGTGATCAAATCAACTTTCTTTATATATCATTAAAATCAGACTTTTACAATATGAGGTTCCCAAAATCTAAGTTAATAATTTCAAGCTTGTGCCTCTTCATGCCATCCTTATGCTGCTCCATGTTATCAGTCACAGTTTTCCTGAAATATATGCTTACAAGTCAACACAAAGGTTTAGTGAATTCATAGGTTTTCAATAACAGTTTTGAATACATGTCTATCGCCTCGAGCTATTTGCTCACATAAAACATTCAACTCTTATTACACTAAGCTCATGATATCAAAACTAACGGAATTCACCGAAGTGACCGTCATGACATGAACTCATGACAAGTAACCTACATGTCCTAGGTTACCCATTAGTTCTAACAAAAGTATGCTCGATTACCCCACGTATAGGTAACACAAAGAGGATTCGTTAAACCCAATAGATCTATTTACCCAATTAGTGCACAAGGATGTGTTTAATGATTCATGAAATTTAGGAAACAAGTAATAGTTTGGACACACGTACAATAACATATTTCAATAAAATCATATAGTTCAAAAACACATGTATTCTAGTTTTAGCATATATCCCCCTCACGGGTTTTCAAAACATTTATAAAACTTTAAAAGTGAGGCTATGAACTCACGATATTTTAGAAATCAATTAGTAAAAGTAATTCATATTTCTTTATTAAGTAGCATATATCCCCTCCCACGGAGTTTACAAAACATTATAAAACAATAAAAGTGGGACTATGAACTCATTCTTATGTCCATAGAATCCGAGCTATAATCAGATATATTTCATTCACAGAGAACAACTTGGTCATACAAACCACAACTTGGTCTCACACAAACCTGGATTAAAAAAATACATTGTGTATTGTATCAAGTCTTTGATTTTAAGTTCCATATTTCTAAGTATTGGTTATATATTTTTTAATAAATATTTGGTTGTAATTCCAGTACCATTGTTCCGGCCATCAGACTCAGAAGCCATTCTATAAACGTTTTGAGGAGCGAGGGCACTTTAAATCGTAAACCCAACCACTCAGTCAGAACGTAATATCGAGATGGAACATCTTTGTACAAATCTCCCTACTAACATGATACTTTCATTACTTCCTCATATTTATAATTAATCTTCTTTAGTTTCAAAATTGGCAAAAATAGCCCTTTTGTTATACTTTGGTATAATTACACTTTTAACCATTTAAGTATATAGTTTCATTATTTACAATTTAAACCCTCAATATTTAACCTTAAGGACTCAAACTTTACAATATTTATTCTTATATATTTAACTTTCATAAAATGATACTTTTAGCCCAAAATGTTAAATAGTTTCGAGAAGACAGTTTTAGTCCCTATACTTGTGAAAATCACATAACAACCTCAAAAATGGACCAAATTATCTAGGATTTTAAAACAAAGTTTCAAAGCATGTTTATAATCATAATAACAACATTTCTCCAGTATTATAGCTTTTGAAATTGGTTTCTGCTTATTATTTCGTGTAAATTACAAAACTAGGGTTTCTAAGGGAATTTAGGGCATCATAGTTATATTTGAGATGTTCTTATTCATAATGTACTTATTAAATTAATTTTAGATCTTAGACTTGATATATACATTGTATTTACAACATATAGGAAAATGTTGAAGTGATAGTTCAGGTTGTGAGAAACAATTCATCTTACCAAGTAAGGTACAAAAGCAAAAATTTCTAGTCAAATTTTCATACTCACATAATCATAGCTTATAGCATAGATGTGAAATTTGAGTATTGTCACATAAATATTCTAACCCGTGGGTGTGGTTGGTTCCATGTCAATTAAGTTTTCATGTCTTCATTGTTGTATGGGTGTTTTTCGGATACGGTAAAATATCTTTTTTTCTACCATTTTCGGTTTAGGTCACTACCGATGCATTTCGCGACTTCGTATCATTTGCTTTGTTTTTGAAAAATAAATCGGTAACTTATAACTTAATACTGATTAGTATGATCCACCTTTGTTTTTGGAATAAAAATGTGACAAACTATTTTGTTTGGATCTTACGTTTTGTTTAGATCTTATGAAGTTTATTTTCATTAGATCTTATGAACTTGTTATTTTTTCTATTTAGGACTTGTTATTTTGTTCGTATCTTATGAACTTGTTATTTTGTTACGAATTCTGTACCAATAGGTGTATGTATATGAATCAAAATCTTTAGTTATCGAATTGGTTGAAGTCGGTAATGTCTACAAGGAATAAATTTAAATCTTTTGTCTGCAATTCTAATAGGTTCTTTTTCCATGTTACTTGAGTCAAAGTAACGATTTCAAAAAAGTCGACATGTCATTTAATTCAAATACATGAGGAGCCCCGAACGAAATATTGGCAACGGTAACGATTTTGTTTGGCGTAAAACTAAAGATTTAGTATACATTCATAACGTAACCGTTGATGTTGATGTTGATGTTGGAACATACCAAAAGTTTGTTTGAGTGGATTTTTGAGTTCAGAGTGGTTGGGTTTTGAGGGAGTTTAAGGCACTCGGTGATAAATATAAGTTTTTCAAATCTAATATGTATGAAATATGTAGGAGTCCGAATGTTAAAAGCTCTAGATGAAGTAAAAAAAGTCGTTCAAGCTTTAAGCGCTTTGAGCAGGCACTGGCTGCACTGGCTTTTTTTACTTCTTCTAGAGGTTTTGTTGATACAAAAGTTGGATGGACCTTGAATAACCCAAATTAGGCTTAATTCGGGTATTCGGGGCTCCGGCTCTTGCACCAAGTGAACCTCTGGTTGAGACCCTGCGCACTAATAGACAACACGCTGTTAGGCTTACCGTGGGAATGTTTCTCACGATTAGACTCCGGCGTGAGAGTAAGTAATCAAATTTAGGGTTATTAATTGGTAAGAGTTGTGACTATGGTTTAGATCATACCTTTGTGAAACCCTTGGGGTTTCCTCATATAGGCGGCAGAATCCCTATTAGGCCATACCGAATCTTGAGCCCTAAGCAAGAGATAATTACCAAATAGGTGCGATCCTTATCTTGTAATTAAGGACAACGGATATCCTCCTACTTTAGGTGAATCACAATCTTATTTAGATTGTGATATTGTTTAACCCTTGCCGTGTGCGGCATGAACAAGGCCCGTACGGCACCGCGTACGACCATTATCGTGCGGGACCCATAAGCTCAAAGAAACATTGATCCAACCCATACATGCTGGATTGGATACGAGTAGTACCCGTGGGTCGGGCCCAAGACCCGGTTGAGGACTATACGTCGTTATGTCCCACCAATCTAATTGTAACAGCCGTAGGCGTGACCTCTAGACTAACAAATCCTAACAACCGCACTGTAAAAGAATACAATAATCCTTGATGAATCATCCATAAGCCATGGTATGACCAGAACCATTTTAATGAGAGTATTAAGTACAAACTTCATGTATCAAAACAGTGCATTAGGTAAGTGACTGTTCATCTGACACTTCTAAAAAAAGTGATCCAGGTGGGCCTCACCCTCGAGCCATGCAATTCTAATCATGAGGTGACCTAGTGGGCCCCTCATGTCGATTCAACTGCACCCCACTCCCTAGCCTTTGGATTGAGTTAGTGCATAACAAGTGTCGATAATAGAACCATACACGAATCCCGAATCAACACTATATATAGCAGAGTATGTGACTAAACACACACAGTTTAGAAAGCTTAATCCTCCATTGTTGTTTCTTCTTCTTCCTTCTACCTTCATTGTTGCACGACATCCCGATATACAGGTCAACTCACCACGCCCTTTTCCTGTTTTCTATAAATCATGGTTAGGGACAATCCCACCATTACGTCCGTGTTGATTGAGTATCCGGAGGAGAAATTCACTGAATTTTCTCCGAATATTTTATTCCACCTGAGATACACCCAACATGTCCTGGGGAATTAGACGCCATTACTGATTGCCCTCCGGGCAAGATAGGTTTATACACCCATCTTTTTGATACGGCAAATTATCGTATCCTTGATGAGACCATATATATACGTGGTCTCATCGTTCTAATCGGGCTTAAAATGACATAAAATATCATAAAAACCGTACAAAACCCTTGTATTTGTTCAATGTGTGATTGTAGGTTCGGATATTACGAATTCAACAAAAGATCAAAAGAGAAAAGGAAAAACGAACACGGGAAACAAAGCCATACAAAGAACCAGACCCGAGCGTTGATTTTTAAGAAAAGTCTTAGAAGTTTTGAAGATTGTCAAGATTTGTCCCTCAACTTTGGAAGACTTGTCACTTTTAACCCTTGCAAAACTCAAAAACTGAATTTGGGTCCCTTAAGTTTCAAGACATTACAAGAAAAGCCCTTGAAGAATAATAAAATTACAACATTAGTCCTTGTTAAAAAGATTACTAAAGAAAGGGACTGAATCTGTAATTAGACTAAAGAATTTACAAAGGGAAAAAGGAAGATTCTGCCAAAGATCTTGTTTGCCAAAATTTACAAACCAGGGTCCATTTATGCCAAACATCAAACCCATACCCTACAATTACCCGTTCTAAGCATACTATTAACCCACAAAAGCCAACACCAATACCTAAAACCCATTAATTAACCTAGCCCACCACCCCATCCTTATTAAACCTGGTTTAATAATTAATGATTTTCAAATCATTTTATTAATATTATTAAAATACGGATTAGAGTCACTGTTACCCATCCACCATATTAAATCACCTAATCCTTCCTCCAAGAACCTTAATCCCATAAACTTCATTAACATAAATTAAAGCTTAATTTTATCCAGATCACTAATTACCCTCAACCTCATCATAACCACACCATCAAACCCAACCCTAGCTCACCCATGTGAGTTGTGGGACCACCCCCTGCCCCTTGTTGGTTCGATTTTGGCGAAGGAAGAATTTTCCCAGCTAATCAGTGGATCATAAGAGCTTGCTGACTCCCCCAAGAAATAACCAACGTTCAAGATTTAAGCAACACAGCTAGCCAACAGCATAGATCACATGGGAGCCATTGACTAATTTTCAAGTTTGATATTCCAAGGGCAGAATTGTAAACTTCATAGCTAGGGTTTTTCTGTATTATTATGCTTCTAGTATATTCTTAGGCCTAGTATAAATATGAGTCGACATGTGACTCATATCCTTGTTCCAACCTAGTTTGTAAATTTTTTAAAGTTTAAATGAAACTTTAATTTTTGAAGTTTATAAACAGCTGAGTTCTATTGAATGTATGTTTCCTAGTGTAAAATCTTTATATTTTTTGCAAAAGTAACTTAGTTTATCAAGTTTTTTTTGTTCAAACTTATTTTGTCAATAAAATCCTTTGATACCCCTTGGAGTATAGGAGATCTGTACAAATGATTTGACAAATCACTTGTACAAATTGATTATAAGCTAAGGTTCAGTTTTGTGTTGGTGACTATTTCAATTTACAAAGTTTTTTATTGTTTGGTTCCAAAGTTGGTTTTTCAAGAAACAGCCTTTTTCTGATATTACATTAGACTTATTGTTCATAAAGTCTACCCACAAGCTGCTTGACAAACAGCTTATAGGATTACTTTTTGAGCTTGAATACTTCCTTTTCTTTGTGGTGTGTTAACAGGTCTAAAAAGAAGGCAATTTCCTTCCATCTTTTTCTTGCTTTTGGTTCTGTTGTTGAACCCCAACAAAAACACTTCACCAAGCCCCATCTTATAAGTCCTTCTATAGTAATCTGAACTTTAAAATCAACATTTAGACTGAGATCTAATCTTATTTGTAGTAGTCGGATCAATATCTATTACTCGACTTTATTTTTCATGCTCGTTCGACGAATAATACGAAATTGTTGACTAACCGGAAAGGTTAAGGCTTTGACGTATCGAATACATGTCATTTATTATTTATCGATAAAGTCTATGTCTTTCATCGACCGTAAATATATTCGTTATGGCATACAGATATTTTCTATTGTCGTTGTTTTAATTTATGATTTGACGAACCTTTTTTATGATTTACGTTAAGCCTTTAAGTGTCGTTCATTTATATAACGCGTTAATGTTTATTAAATTATATGCCCTTGTTTATTTATAGAAATATCAACATTCTCCAAATGTCGACGTTTTTATTTTATGTTGAGTGTATATTCCTCGTGTTTTACGTGTATCTTTCAAATCGCGTAACATTTAAAATATCGGGTTTCGATAAGACCCGCTTTAGCAAATTATGGGAATAAATTTCTATTAAATGCCACCATATCAATTCCCATTGGAGCTATTTAAACAATAAATGTGTTGTTTTGTTTATATAAGTTTGGTCTTATAATGGCACACGTGTACAACATATGTAGTGAATACATAAAACATTTTTCTTCCATATTTCTCATAGTTGATCAAATATTAGTGAACTTCTACCTTGTTTCCCTCTTTGGTCGTTCCCCATCAGCCACAATGACCAAAATTCATCAAGTATGTAGCCAAAATAATTAATATTCTATTTAAAGATTATATTATTAGAATTGTCTTGATTTGATTCTTCTATGAAAACAAGTTTATCAAGGTATTGTTAAGGTATATTTTGGGCAGAGATTAAAGGGTATTTTGCATGTGATATTAAAGGAGTTTTTGAAGCTTTATAATCTTGGTGAAAAGTTTGGTGAATTTGGCATATTGTTGATCATTGGTTTGTTTTGGAAGATAGTTGATTTGGATGATTTGTGTACTTCATTGTTCAAGGTTTATTTTTCAATCTTTGTATTGATTTGTATATATTTGTTATGTATATGTAATGATCATATTGGTACTAACTTTATGGATATAATAGTTGATTGGAATAGTCTTAGGCATTGTATATGTATTTGTAATAAAGAAAACATGATAATTAAGCCCTGGGTATAAAATATTGAAAGGGTAAATTGTGATCAGTTGAAAAACGTGGGGTTTAAGTTCATCAGTGGATATTGAGCTCTGGTTAGAGAAATATAAGGATAGATGAATGTTTTGTGAGTATTTCTCCGGGTGACACGTCTTGTAGCGATTCTTGGAGAGTGAGATATGACCAAAATACGAAACTAGGTCAAATATGAACATGCTGTATTAATCATCTAAAAGAATACGGATTCTTACAGAACCAATGAAAAAGATAAAACAAAAAGTTTTAGATAAAATCATAAAGAGTTAGAATCAGTTGGATAGTTTATCAGTTTATTACAGTTTGTAAATGGCTGCCTAAAACAGCCAACATCTCTACGTGAGAAAATGGATAATTGAGCTATGATAAGCATAAATTTGGGGAAATTGGACTTATGATTAGTAAACTAAATGACTTGAGAATGATTTTGATAAAGAGAAAACATGTATACCGTTTATGATTTTGGAGAAACAGTCTAATATACGAGGCATGTCGAGAAATTGTTAGAATTCAACCATATTGAATTAATTTAAAACGTGTGTATTTTTATATAAACCCGTGGTGGTAGGACCTACTTGTAGGGAATATTAGACTCATTAATATACTGATGAATGGAAAACTCGAGAAAAATTAAATGAACATTGTTTGGAGGCGTTTTAGAACCCGAAAGGCATATAAAGTGTACTTGAGCCACAGAAGCCCAACTTACACTTATAATGGTTATTGGGCCTTAGGTTAGTAAACTAATTAGAGTCTAATACTTATTTTAAAAGGGGTTAAATTCTATGAGTGTGTAATGGGCCACTAATGGGCCTGAATAGGCTTAAGGGTCGTAATGGGATAATACATGAAAGATTATTATCATAAGTCTTATGAAAATTTTTAGAAAACTTATGCAATATCCAAACATACTAAAGTTAACTATTTAATATATATATATATATATATATATATATATATATATATATATATATATATATATATATATATATATATATATATATATATATATATATATATATATATATATATATATATATATATATATATATATATATATATATATATATATATATATATATATATATATATATATATATATATATATATGACTTTTTTATAGTCTCGAGCCTAAGATGCGTCTCGTCATTATAGGTATCGGGTTCGGTCATATGTCGATCGTTGGGCATCTCGTTCTCGATCAACAAGCGATTGATATCTCGTGAAGTCGTGTATCGACTATTGGATGTTTGTTCCTTGATCTACGTGTAATAGCTATATCAGGTGAGTTCATAGCCTCGCTTTTACTGCTTTATATGTGTTTATAAACCCGCGAGGGGGAATACATGGTATAAAAATATATGTTTTTTATATATATGGTTTTCATAGAATACATGTTTATGAATAAACATGTGAGGTTTGACTACATGCTTTGAACGAATACAAGTTGTCGTAAATGAATGTAAGATGTTTGATTAAATGGTTTTGAAAGATGAACAAAAATGTTGATTGTATTGATTGTCCGCTATTTGCTAAGTGTTGTATTGCCAAAAATTGAAAGTCCCTAAAACCCATGAACCGTTAACTTCCTATGATGGGTAGGCGCTTGTACAGATAAATGGATCCATCAGGGACGACCCCCACCTGGACAGGTCGCATATGTGGGTTGGAGGCTCAGATAGGTATGTTGTATGAGAAGTAAGGGGGTATTAGGCAAGATACCTGACTAGGGCATTATTTATACATAAAGCTTCAGTGTCATGGCTTAGAAGAATAGCCTGCACTTTGGATATTGTATGTGTTTCGATATTGACTGTGGATGAGATTCTTGTGTTCAAAAGCTTTATGGTTTATTTGAAAACCCATTATTGTTTATTTAAAAACCTATGAATTCATTCAACCGTTGTGTTGAAATTTTAGTATGTATTATCAGGTTGTTGGTTTAAGAGCAGCTGGAGCATGGAGTCGCACTAGATAAAGTAAAGGAAAAGCCAACAATTTCCATTCGATATATTTGACAAATCTTTATTTTTATTAAAGTTTGAAATAGTACTTGAGACCTATTTTTAATGAAACTCTAACTTAATAAAATTTTCGAATGGTTTATTTTATAAAACGTCTCTTTTGGGGTCGTTTTTATGACTGTGTTTGATGAACTATGAAGTAGCACCCAAAGTTGATATTTCGTTGCCTTGTGAATTTAGGGGTGCTACAGATTGGTATCAGAGCACTTGTTATAAAGAACTAGTTCATTTTGATAACGTGGACTATAACAGATCTTTTGAAAAATTGTTTTGTTGCCTTACAAAGTATCCGCACGCTCATGGCTCCTGAAAACCAATGCTTGGTTTTTACTGTGTGACCCTATGTGTATGTAGGAATAATTGTGTGTATATATATATACATATACTATGGTATCTCAAGGTTTTGCGCGTGAAGCAGTGGTCCTCATAATATTGTCGTGAATTTTATGATACGGGTTTATACAGACTTTTGGTACGTATATATTGTTTTGTAATCTATCACATATCGACTAGTTTAATCTCGGCTGTTGTCATTGCATCATGATGTGTCATTTTAGGACTCCTTTCGAAACGTAATTAGTTATTGTGTTATTCGTATTCCTGTTAGTCCTTTTGTTTTTAAAGAATCATTTCTCCAATGAGACATCTTCTACGTAATGTAACGTTTAATTTGATTGTGTATGATTACGTTTATTGGCGAAAAACAATATGTCAATGTTAGACCTAAAATATATATATATACCCAAATCAACTATATATAATTTGGGTACACCAAAGATATGCTCGTAGTAGTCATTTGGTTGAGTGACTTAATATCTTATATTTAAATGGAATGGGGCATTTAAATATAAAGATTTTAAATCGCCCAACTATGTGTCGTTTGAGGTTCTCTTATTGAAATGGATCGAGACATTCGAATAAGAAAGTTTTAAACCACTAGACCTTAGATTGTTTGTGGTTTCCTTATTTCAGATGGATTGGGATGTTTGAATATGGAAATCATAAAGTAAGTTTATTGACCCCCTTTACTTGTCGTGGCATGTAATTTGGTTATGATATCGTCTTTTGTGATGGTATTACCTGAGTAGGATGATTTATAATCGCCTTGTTGAAATAAATTGGGATGCCTTTTTATTTGAACAAGAAAGTTATAAGTTCCCGAACCATAAATTTATAATTCTTGTTTACATGGATTGGGACGCCTTTTGATGTAAACAATGAATTATAAATGAGTGGGCTCAAGTGTGCTTGACTTGGTTTGTGATTATTTTGTATACAGACGTATTTCCTTTGGCGTGTGGTTCGTTTTTACGAATCGTTCATTATCGTCATCATTATGGTGATTATTGATTAACGTTTATGTACGAGTAACCCGTTAGTCTTCTATCGAGTTATGATTTGTCTTTATGTACCATTTCTAATATGACCTGAATCTCGCGAGATTTATATACTAATCGTTAAGAACGAGTACCCGTTCCAAGAATAGACGACTCGTTTAATCGACTTCAAGATTCAAGTGTATAATTGTAGGTCGATCAACAATCAAATTATCATCAACAACTTATTTTAAGAGAAAATATTTTGAAATTTTGCTTCGTATTATCGATGGTTCATCGAATAATTCTTCAAACGTAACGAGAATGTCATTTGGGTATGTATCCGTTTGTGAGCACCCTGTAATATATTTTGGGTATGAATCCGTTTGTGAACACCCTATAATATCTTTTGGGTATGAATCTGTTTCTGAGCACCCTGTATTATCATTTGGGTATGGATCCGTGTGTGAGCATTCTCTGAGGAAAAAAATATTTTTGGATATGTATCCATGGTTATAAGGCCCGTAAACATCCTTTTACTAGCAAACTTTCCATTGACTGGACTTATCTGAAAATCATGTCAAATATTCTTATTTATCGTGGCTTGGCTATTTTGCAAACATGAGTTAACTTGTTTAAACTTATTGATTTGGCATAGCTTGCCTATTTTGCAAGCATGTCGTAACATGATTATATGTGCTTAGTGATGGCTTTCGTGTTTGATTTAGATCATAGTGTTTTCGACTCTGAAGATTTTCGTGTAGATGAATTCCCTTTTGACGAAATAGTTTTGTATGTTCGAGATCATGCAAGTAGGTGATTTTGTACAACTAGTAATAATTACCGCGTCTTGACTATTTAGTAACTTTTTCGATGGAGTTACGTGGGATCCATGCGGTTCTTATATGACGTAATTGTTTCACCCATGGACGATATGTGTTTCGATTTGGTCGATGTGATCACCGATAGTTTTGAATTGATTGTCGCATGGAAAATATTTGAGATGCGCCCACTTTTTCGACTCATCACTTATCGTGAGTAATTTTTCAAGATTATATCGACCGCCACATGTTTGATAAGGTATTAGTAATATACCTTGAAGCATTCTTAAAAATTGACGACTTATCAATTTATCGCTTCCAATGGCTTTTCCTTCGAGTTATGTATTTATCTTTCTTTATAAGGATTGAACCCACATTCAAACCATTCGTTTGTGTCCGTTATGTATACCCATTGCTTTGACTTATGTTCATCCAGCCTTCATTAGCAACCTCGGCGATGGCTTGTGTATTCCTCACTTCTTTGGCATTAAACCGAAGACTATTGAGACGAATTAAGTGTTGGGGCGTCGCTTCCTAAAGGGGTAGACATTGTAGTAACCCGAAATTTAAAATCAACATTTAGACTGAGATCTAAACTTATTTATAGTATTCGGATCAATATCTATTACTCTACTTTATTTGTCATGCTCGTTCGACGAATAATATGAAATTCATGACTAACCAAAAAGGTTAAGGCTTTGACGTATCGAATACGTGTCATTTATTATTTATCGACAAAGTTTATGTCTGTCATCGACCGTAGATATCCTCGTTATGCCATAGAAATATTTTCTATTGTCGTCGTTTTAATTTATCGTTTGACAAGCATTTTTCATAATATACGTTAAGCCTTTAAGCATCGTTCATTTATATAACGTGTTAAAGTATTAAATTATATGCCCTCGTTTATTTATTGAAATATCAACATTCTCTGAATGTCGACGTTTTTATTTTATATTGAGCGTTTATTTTTCGTGTTTTACATGTATCTTTCAAATCGCATAGTTTTTAAAATATCGGGTTTTGATAATACCCGCTTTAGCAAATTATGGGAATAAATTTATATTAAACGCCACCATATCAATTTCCATTGGAGCGATTTAAACAAGAAATGTGTTGTCTTGTTTATATAAGTTTGTCTTATGAAGGCACACGTGTACAACATTTGTAGTGAATACATAAAACACTTTTCTTCCATATTTCTCATAGTTTATCAAATATTAGTGAACTTCTACCTTGTTTCCCTCTTTGGTCGTTCCCCATCAGCCCACAATGACCAAAATTCATCAAGTCTTTAGCCAAAATAACTAATATTCAATTTAAAGATTATATCATTAGTATTGACTTGATTTGATTCTTCTATAAAAACAAGTTTATCAATATATTGTTAAGGTATATTTAAGGCAGAGATTAAAGGGTATTTTGCATGTGATATTAAAGGAGTTTTTGAAGCTTTATAATTTTGGTGAATAGCTTGGTGGATTGGGCATATTGTTGATCATTGGTTTGTTTTGGAAGATAGTTGATTTGGATGATTTATGTACTTCATTGTTTAAGGTTTATGTTTTCAATCTTTGTATTTATTTGTATATATTTTTATGCATATGTAATGATTATATTGGTACTGATTTTATTGATATAATAGTTGATTGGAGTAGTCTTAGACATTGTATATGTATTTGTAATAAAGAAAACATGATAATTAAGCCCTAGGTATAATATATTGAAAGGGTTAATTGTGATCAGTTGAAAAACGTAGGGTTTGAGTTCATCAATGGATTTTGAGATCTGGTTAGAGAAATATAAGGATAGATGAATGTTTTGTGAGTATTTCTCCGGGTGACACGTCCTGTGGTGATTCTCGGAGAGTGAGATATAACCAAAATACGAAACTGGGTCATATCTGAACATGCTGTATAAATCATCTAAAAGAATACGGATTCTTACTGAACCAATGAAAACATAAACTAAAAGTTTTAGATAAAATCATAAAGAGTTAAAAATCAGTTGGATAGTTTATCAGTTCATTACAGTTTGTAAATGACGGACGAAACAGTAAAAATAAGATTGGCTGCCTAAAACAGCCAACATAACTAAGTGAGAAAATGGATAATTGACTTATGATAAGCATAAATTTGGGGAAATTAGACTTATGATCAGTAAACTAAATGACTTGAGAATGATTTTGATAAAGATAAAACACCTATATCATTTATGGTTTAGGAGAAACGGTCTAATCTACGAGGCATGTCGGGAAATTGTAAGAATTGAACCATATTGAATTAATTTAAAACGTGTTGATTTTTATATAACACCGCGGTGGTAGGACCCACTTGTGAGAATATTAGACTCTTTAACATACTGATGATTGGAAAACCAAGACCCGACCAACGTGAAATATTAAGTGGACATTGTTTGGAGGCGTTTTAAAACCCGAAAAGCATATAACATGGACTTGAGCCACATAAGCCTAACTTACATTTATAATGGTTATTGGGCCTGAGGTTAGTAAACTAATTCGAGTCTAATACTGATTTCAAAAGGGGTTAAATTCTATGAATGTGTAATGGGCCACTAATGGGCCTGAATGGGCTTAAGGGTCGTAATGGGATAATACATCAAAGATTGTTATCATAAGTCTTATGAAAAGTTTTATAAAACTTATGCAATGTCCAAACATAAACTATTTACTATATATATGACTTATGTATAGTCTCAAGCCTAAGACGCATCTCGTCATTATAGGTCTCGTTCGGTCATATGTCGACCGTTGGGCATCTCATTCTCGATCAATGGACGATTGATATCTCGTGAAGTCGTGTATCAACTATTGGATATTTGTTTCTTGATCTACGTATAATAGCTCTATCAGGTGAGTTCATAGCCTCGCTTTTACTGCTTCATATGTGTTTATAAACCCCCGAGGGGGAATACATGCTCTTGGTATAAAAATATATGTTGTTTATATATATGGTTTTCAGAGAATACATGTTTCTGAATAAAAATGTGAGGTTTGACTATATGCTTTGAACGAAGACAAGTGGTCGGAAATGAATGTAAGACGTTTGATTACATGCTTTTGAAAGATGAATACAAGCGTTGATTATATTGATTATGAACCGCTATTTGCTAAGTGTTGTATTGCCAAAATTTGAAAGTCCCTAAAACCCATGAACCGTTAACTACCTATGATGGGTAGGCGCTGGTACAAACAAATGGATCCATCGGAGATGGCCCCCACTTGGGCAGGTCACACCTGTGGGTTGCGGTGTGTTGTATGAGAAGTAAGGGGGTATTAGGCAAGATACCTGACTAGGGCATTATTTATACTTAAGGCTTCAGTGTCATTGCTTAGTAGAATAGCGTGGACTTTGGATATAGTATGTGTTACGATATTGACAGTTGATGAGATTCTTGTGTTCAAAAGCTTTATGGTTTATTTGAAAACCTATTATCGTTTATTTAAAAACCTATGAATTCACTCAACCGTTGTGTTGATATTTTAGCATGTATTCTCAGGTTGTAGGTTTAAGACAGCTGAAGCATGGAGTCGCACTGGATAAAGTAAAGGCAAAGCAAAAAATTTCCATTCAATATACTTGACAAATCTTTATTTTTATTAAAGTTTAAAATAGTTGTTGGAACCTCTTTTTATTGAAACTCTGACTTAATAAAATTGTCGAATGGTTTATTTTTTAAAACGTCTCTTATGAGGTCGTTTTCTATGACTGTGTTTGATGAACTATGAAGTATCACCAAAAGTTGATATTCTGCTGCCTTGTGAATTTGGGGGTGCTACACCTCCATAAGCTGATTAAGCCCAAAAGAAGGCATCAGCCATTTACTTGGCCTAAGCAAGGTCAAGTCAAGTAAGGCTTGCACCCTTTTGCATTTTTAATTTTATGTGTCTTATTTGATCTTGCCACGGTGTGTTGCTTGTGATGATTATTAGTATAGATGTGTGTTATTTCTCATGTTTACTACATGCCTGGTTAATTTATATAGGTTTTGAGTAAATTTGAAAGATTTTTCTTTGTTAATTTTCTGTCAAGTTCTGATTAGGAGTGTTTGGATATGTTGGATTTGATGGGTGGGTGACAACACTAATCAACCAAACTGCCTGCACATTGTGGTTTGAATAGGATAGTTGTTTGCAAGTTTTGGATTTATCAGTGAAGTGTAGAAAGTTGTTAGTTGCTTGTTCTCAAAAACTACATAATCTAGCAAATATCATCAAATCCACTTTTTGACTTTGATTTTGTGAATGAAAGTGTTAAATCTGGTGAAATGGTAGTTATAGTGTTGTTGAGGTCTATGAATAGTTACTTTTCAAATTGCTAGTTTATAGTAGCTTGAAGGGCTTATAGAAATTCACTTTTTTGCCAAAAATATCAGCAAAACACCCTTTTTCTGCCTGTAGTTTTTAAGGTCTGATCTTGGTTTAGGATTGGATTAATTATGCTTGATTGTGTTTTTTCTTGCCTGTTTATTGTTTATCTTGAATCCCCATAAGCCACTGCTTGTGGAGGTGCCCTTTGTTCCAAACAAATCCATCAATCAAGCACCTTTCTAGGCTATCAAAAGTCCCTGTGCAAAATACACTGTCAGTGGGAAGAAAAGTTCCCACTGACTTCACATTATCTTCCCACTGCTAGTTCAATTCACCAATAAACTTATTTGTTTTGCTTTTCTAGCTTATTTGTCACTGTTTTTTCCCATTTTCATTTTTCTTTTATAGTTTATAGTATAATAGACTTTTAGAAAATGGTTTCACAATTTTCCCACTTGTCTTTTATTTTTTATGATTATTATAATTTAAAATTAGTTTTTAGCCATTTAAAAATAAAATTAATTAGTTTAAAATTTTTGAAAAATACTTTTTAGCATTAGATATATATTTTTGAGGTCTAAAAGTTATAAATATTTTTATTCGACTTTTTATAATTTTATTTGATTTTTAGGGCTTTAATCAGCATTTAAAAATTAATTTGAAAAGTTACAAAAAGTTTTCTTGATTTGTAAACCTTAGTTATCTTTTATGAATTTAATTTGAGTTTTTGGAATTTTTTAGTTAAAATTTATTTACCTCGCGTTTTACGAATTTACGTTTTTATCGTCTTACTGTAATTTTTAGCGTAATCGTCTTTACTTTTCACCCTCTTTACTTCCAAAAACGAACTAATCCAAATTACGTATCTACAATATTGGCACTTACAAAACACACACACACACTCCTTTGAGGAATAAACTCGCTTTCGAGCATTCGCGGTTTTCCTAAATCGTGAACGATTAATACTTACCGGTTTCTTATTTTTTCTAAAATAAGATCCAATTATACTACAACCATTTTGGCTCCGCTTCCGGGGATAGATTTATTGTGAGTGCCATTACATATATATATATATATATATATATATATATATATATATATATATATAATATATATATATATATATATATATATATATATATATATATATATATATATATATATATATATATATATATATATATATATATATATATATATATATATATATATATATATATATATATATATATATATATATATATATATATATATATATATATATATATATATATATATATATATATATATATATATATATATATATATATATATATATATATATATATATATATATATATATATATATATATATATATATATATATATATATATACTATATATAATA